>BOPP01000046.1:3199073-3281060 GCA_017312745.1 Gryllus bimaculatus
GGTGTAGGAGTAGAGAGGGTGTAGGAGTAGAGTGGGTGTAGGAGTAGAGAGGGTGTAGGAGTAGAGAGAGTGCAGGAGTTCCACGCCGTATTCCTTGCGCGGCCCCTGCGGAACGCCCCAGCCACTCACCACGTCCTTGCTCTCGTAGAGGATGAGCAGGGTGGCGCGCGTGGCGCCCGGCGGCGGCTGCAGCAGCTGCGCCTCCTCCTTGCTCTCGCCCAGCGCCAGCGCCAGGTGCAGCGCCGAGTCGCCCGCGTCGTTGCGCGCCAGCAGCGCTGCAGAGGGCAGGCGCGGCGTCACGAAGCGCACCTGCGGCACGCCCACACAACGTCTCGCGTTTGATTAGCGATTCCAGGCGCGCCCACTACTACGGTCATTAGACCCGGAAGTGTAATATAGGATTTTTTATGCTCTGGAAGCGGCGGTGTTTCAGGCCAGGCATGACTCTGTGCCGTGTACAAAGCGTATGCCTGTTATCCAGCTTGGAATGATATTTTAATTCGACTCGAGAGACCCACTTATTTAAGTAAAGGGGATCACAAGCACAAAATTTAGTGTTCAGCCAACAGAGAACAGAACTTTATTCACAAATAGATCAATAACGGACTGGAATAAGTTGTCTGCGACAGCCATGGAATCGTTTCCTCTAGGTGTACACAGTTTTAAAAGTAGATTGACTAAGGACATTTGTAAAATATATTAGGTAGTAGATTAAGCTTATCAAAATAATTATTACTTTCGTTGTAATTATATTATAATGATTGTTATTTTTATTATTAGTATTGAGATAATCACTATTATATGCATTTGTTTATTAAATATACAATTATATTTAAAGTAGTAGTTAAATTGAGGTGTCGTGATCTGTTGTGAAGTGTAGTGTAATAGAGAAGTAGACGGAGAAGTGAAGTGCAAGAGCAAATGTAGCGAAGTGCAAGAGCAAATGTAGCGAAGTGCAAGAGCAAATGTAGCGAAGTGCAAGAGCAAGTTTAGCGAAGTGCAAGAGCAAGTTTAGCGAAGTGCAAGAGCAAGTTTAGCGAAGTGCAACAGCAAATGTAGCGAAGTGCAAGAGCAAGTTTAGCGAAGTGCAAGAGCAAGTGCAAGTGTCGCGAAGTGCAAGTGCAAGTGTAGCGAAGTGCAAATGCAAGTGTAGCGAAGAGTAGTGCAAGTGAAGTGCATCTGCCTAGCCGAAAATCTATCTGGCTAGTGTCGAAAATCATGCCACCGTCAGGACTAAAACCTAGGACCTCCCTCTCAGTGCAGTGACAGTTGATGCCCTGAGCCACCTGTCCCGGTGGGGAGACACCGAAATAGGGCGACAGGCGTACACCGGGACGCGCGCACAACGGCCAGTCGAGAAGCGAGGGATACGGTGACAGGCGGACACCGGGGCGCGGTCAGCCGGGAAGGCACCGCGCGCAGGCGCCGTAGCGCGCGCTCACCTGCGGGTACACGGCCAGCCGGCAGGCGACGTGCAGCGGCGTGTCCCCCAGGGCGTTGCGCGCGCAGGGGTCGGCGCCGCTGGCGAGCAGCGACAGCGAGATGCTGTACAGGCGGCGCGCGGCCGCCACGTGCGCCGGGGTGTCCCCGGCCGCGTTGCGCGCCGCCAGCGCTTCGGGCGGCGCATGCACCAGCAGCAGGCTCACCACCTCCGCCGTCCACGTGCGCGCCGCCAGGTGCAGCGCCGAGTCGCCCGCGCTGTCCCGCGCGCTCCACAGCGACGCGTCCTGCAACGGAGCGTCCAGTCGCGTCGCGTTTCTTTGTTATACTGTACTCTTATATCCGGTGCTTCACCCAAACGGGTGGGGGTCTCATGGAGCTTCACCTCCCCCTCCAGCGAAGCTAACGGTAAATATTAAGAGAGGTAACGTTTGAAAAATAAATCTAGGCCAGGCTGAAACCTGCCAATATACTCCGATTTATTTATAATGGCTATTGACGTTTAATTAGCTGTTATGTTGTCATCGGTCAATCGGGAGTTTGAACTACACCATAGTGACGACACTGTAGTGATGCTTAAGCTCTCAATGCGATGACACCATACGTCTAGTGACATTACTATCTCACGCTGACTTACTTCAAGATTAATCGAAGTTTAGATAAAGTGTTCCCGGAAATAGAATAATTTTGTTGCAAGGTGAACATAAAATAAATATTTATGAATAGTTATTATTAATAAGTAGTTTTGTTGAAATAATATCTATTAATTCATATTTGACCATTTTTAATTCAACCCTCCGGCACATTTCCCCATAAAAAGGCTTCATTTATTATGCATTTCGGATTTTTTTACATCCCAATTCTTGGATTACTTGACAGAAAATGAAACTATGGGTCACAATGTTTCTAAGATTCACTCTCAATAATAAATAAAATTATCATAAATATTTTTATGGATCTAACCTGGACAAAACGTTTGGTCCCAGTATCCGTCTAGTGGTCTTCAAATTTATTATTCTATTTTAATGTAGATAAAGGGTGTTTATTTTACAGCCATAATAAGTCACTTGTCATGCAAATAAAAGTAACAATATTTGTATGGAATAAGAATAGTATAGATTTTAAATATCAGCAACACCTCATCAGCATATAAACAAAAATCCATATTACTCGGGGCAAATATATTCAAATTACTCATTTTCTGAACTACTCTGAATAGCTTGAATTCACAAACTTTTATATAATTAAATAACTTACCTTTGAATTACTGACTAAAATGGCTTTGACATCCCGCATATTGCGGCGTTTGATAGCTGAAAGTAATGCAGCGGCTTCTGGGCTTGCAGCTTGATCCGGCGACCAAACTGGCTGAGAACTTCTAAGAGACTGCGCAAGTTCACGCTTTTTCTTTGCATCCACCTCATCTTCCTCCTCCTCCCAATATCCTTTCTGGCAAGGAGAATCATCTGTCTTGGGATGGCCATTTACTATCTTCTCCTCATCGGACTTTTGAGACGTCCTCTTGTGCGTTTGAGAGTTAATGACAATCTGAATCTCCTTTACGTCTAATTTACGAGAAAGGTCAACAGAAGAATCTCCTTTGTGGTTTTGAATATTCACATCTGCACCGTTTCTGAGAAGCAATGTCGTCATCAAGATGTTCTTCTTTCCTACAGCAATGTGAAGCGGAGAATTACCAGATGAAGTTACATCAGAGACATTGGCACCAGCTTTGAGAAGCAACGTCGCACTGGATATGCACTCATTAGCTACAGCAATCAACAGAGGAGTTTGCGATTGTAAATTTAAACAATTCACATTGGCTCCCCTCTTCAGCAACAGGGATATGAGATCGATCTTCTTCCTACGCGTCGCTTCATGAAGAACTGTGAATCCGCGGCAGTCTGTGGCATCAACGTCAATTTCATACTGAAGGAGAATTTCCATTACATCAAGATGGTCGACAGACGCGTGAAGCAAGGTGGAGCCGGTTTTGGAGCGGGCGTTCACGCTGGCACCGTGACCCAAAAGTTTCCGCACGACCGGAACGAGGCCCAGGGAGCAGGCGAGGAACAGAGGGGTTTCGCCCTGGATGTTCTGTTGAATGAAGGCTCCCCGGGACAGGAGCTTGTCGACCAACTCCTCGTCGTGACGCAACACAGCGTAATGCAGAGGGCTGTTGGAGTGACGATCTTTCGACTGCGGGTCGGCACCCATCTCCAGCAGTGTGTCGGTGCTCTCTTGCGCACCACATTGGATAGCGAGGTGGAGAATTGATCTTCCATTGGAGAAGATGTTCCAGTTCAGGTCCAAGTCCTTAACGCCCTTATCTTCTTCTGTGATAATATTCTGCGAGAAGGCACTTTCCAGCACATTTTGGACGTCTTCGTTTCGAACTACAGAGTTGGTCAGTGTAATCCCATTATCTAATAGAAGCTTCACATTATTCCAAGCTTGAGACTTTGCGGCACAATAGATTTCTCTGTCCCCCAGCACGGCGACGCCTTTTTTCAATAGATGTCGAGACATTTCATAGCCTACATCTGAATTCTTCTGAACAGCCAAAATCAACGCTGTTCTCCCGCCATTGTCTACAGCATCAATATCTACACAATTTTTCAAAAGAATTTCCTTCAAGCAGTCAACATCATCATTCAGTACGCATCGGTGAAGTTCGTGCTGTTTCGACATTAGTTGATCTGTTACACTTTTCAGAGATTTAAATCGACGTTCCAACAATACATCCAAAATTCCTGGATTTTCCGCATGATGTTCGGCGATCCATCTTGCTGTAAAATACTCCGCAAACGTTCTGTGAATAAATCTGGGTTTCCCACAAAACACACCGACAATTATTCCTGTTTTCTCAACTCCTTTCTGAATGTCAGCAATGAAACCTTCAGTGTTTTTACAGATGTCCTGCTTTACTTTGGGGTGAAGAAAGTCGAAAATCCCACTCTCAAGCAAACCGCACATCTTGTGCTTCTCCATGAAATCTCTGTGCAATGCGTTCAGAAGGTTCTTTATCACAACTGAATTAGCTACTATGCTTGCTTTCTCCTTGCAGTATATATCGAATTTCATCTCCACAAATTTATCGTAGACGTAGAGTATGTCCTTGTGGCGCAAGCTCTCCTCGCAATTGCCCGAGAGAAAGCCACGGCCGAAAAGGTTGGCCATGATGTTCGTATGCAGCGGGATGTTGAGGCGTAGCTGGCTGCGGAAGCGACCACCAAGGTAATGCAGCAGCTGTTTGGCTTTGCGCATGAGCGTCTCCTTGGGAAGGGTGCTGCCAAGTGGTCCGGACCAGTACTCCACCCAGAACTGCTCCTGGTCCGCCAGCGAGAGCGGCTTCAGGCTGAACGCCCTCACGCGCAGTTCAGCCTCCAGGCGATCCTCCATCACTTCACGCGACGACACCCACAGGCTGGACACACACGAGTCCTGGAAAAGAACACACACGCACTCAATTGAAAATTGTTCTTTTGGGGTTGTGCAGTGTTCAGGTTACCCAAGACCATCACAACTAAGTGGCGTCAATCGATTCTGAGTGGAAGGTGCAAGGTGGCCGACAAGAAAGGGCAGTGGTAGAATAAAGCTTATAGAAGATAAACATAATGACAGAACAATCATAGAAGATTGTATATTGATAGTTATACATATGGGTTTTAGAATTATAGCAACAGAAAAAGTATAAATAAACAATTGTAGAGGGACAGTTATAGATTTGTAGAGGGGGAGTTAGTCTACTCGGTATGTACATTAAACTAAAAAAAAGGTCAAAAAGCTTTTCCTTGTGTATGTTGTACCCATGCACTAGTTAAAACCCCAAGGTTTCGACCTCCAACGCTCTTGGAGATCAAAAACCTGTGGTTTTGTCTAGTGCCTGAGTTCATACAACACATCAAAAGAAAACGTTTTTATGACTTCCACCATATTTCAATACCTACCAAATTTGTTTCCTTAAATACAAGAACTGAGCGCAGTCCCCATTAGCTTCTTACATACGTGCTTAATACTCGACTGCGCGGCGGGTTTGACAGAAAACTGCTTGAGTCGTCATAAACGAAAAAAATAATTTTCAACAACGCCCCACTATGTCTGATTTTATTGAAACCACGCTTTGAACAGTACCATTATTAATAATAACGAAGTTAATATTTCAGTGAAATCGTTGGAATAGTTTTTGCGTCTATGTGCTACACACATGCGCACATTTCCTTTTGTTTATAAACATCATATTCGGGAGGAAACTTCGAAATTTCAAAAAATAATCTCTTAAGACAATTTTATGCATATTTTGTCTCGTTAACTACTTGAATATTTCGATGGCTAAACCGCTGTAAGCTCTCAAGAGTTGGCTAATAGACTTTGTAAATAATAAAAAATTTAGATGTTTCTGAAGTGTTTCTATGCTTCTGCAACGTTTTTTGTCCCTAGAATGCAGTTTTTCAAACTTTTAACTGCTTATTGCGACTCAACTATTCAGAATCTCCCAGTTGTTTATTAAAAAAATATGCTTAAAATGTTCTTACGAGCTTAATTTCGAAGTTTGGCGTTTCCTTTCTAGACATCCTGTATGGATGCACTATGCTTACCTGCAAGGCCTTGAGAATGGCGATGACGGTCTCGGTGTAGTCGGGGCTGATCTCGTCGAAGGCGTCCACCAGCACGCGGAGGCGGCCGGTCTCCCACAGGCGGTCGCGCAGCAGGGCGCCGGCGAGCAGGTCGTCGGCGGTGGGGGCGGGGCCCGGGGCGTGGGCGGGGTCGGCGAGCCCCGCCGCGCGCCGCAGCAGCGCCTCCGCCGCCGTCGCCGCGCACTCGCCGCCGCACGCAGCCAGCGCGTCCGCGTGGTCGGCCAGCGACAGCCGCACCACCCAGTCGCCCGCGCGCCGCTCCGCCAGCCACCGCCCCACGCGGCGCAGCGCCTCCGACTTGCCCGCGCCCGGCTCGCCGCTCACCAGCACCTGCGCACACGGTCCCTGACACACCACCCGCCCACCAGCATCTGCGCGCACGCCCCTAGCCACACCACCAAGACCTACGCACACGCCCCTATCCACCCACCAGCACCTGCGCACACGCCCCTATCCACCCACCAGCACCTGCGCACACGCCCCCAGTCACACCACCCACCCACCAGCACCTGCGCACACGCCCCCACTCACACCTCCCGCTAGCCGCTCACCAGCACCTGCGCACACGGTCCCTGTCACACCACCCGCCCACCAGCACCTACGGACACGCCATAGCCACACCACGTCCTAGCCACCCACCAGCACCTGCGCACACGCCCCTAGTCACACCACCCGCTCACCATCACCTGCGCGCACGGCCCTAGCCACACCACTCGCTAGCCGCTCACCAGCAACTGCGCGCTCGCCCCTAGTCACACCTCCCGCTAGCCACTCACTAACACCTGCGCACACACTTCTCGTCGCACCACCCGCTAGCCGCTCACCAGCACTTGCGCATTTGTATACTTATTACGAAATCCTTCACATCAAGAAAATGTCAAAAATCGATTGTTGCTATTATTATTCTTTAATGGGGTTGATGGTTACTTGGATACGAAAACTATTTTTCACACTCATATTTAAAATATTTATATGCATTTACCTCCATGTACGTGAATGTTTCGCACTGTTGTAACTATTGAATTTAATTTCAAATTACGAAGGAAACTATTTCTGCACTGGTTAAATCCATTTCTTATGAAACATGTTTCACTGCATCAGAACGTATACCTGCCAAACACGGTTACTCCTTGAGTTTCAAATCAATCAGGAGCATACGTGACATCAAACTGCGTTTTGTGAGATTTCCAATTCAACATCAATTGGAAAAAACTGATTTTCGGCGCTTGCAATGCTTTGTAATTCGATTTAAATGTAGTGGTTCTTCAACGGAGAGGGGGAATATGACATCCAATCGGAAGCTTCGCGATGGTTTAAACTTTTAGTATTGCAGCTCCCAATTAGATGACAAGTACCCTCTCTCCGTTCAGCTCGTGACCTTAAAGCGCCACTATGTTTAAAACAAAATATAGAAGTTTGTAACAATTATATCGAAACAACGTGTATACTACACTTACGGTGCGCACGCCGGCGGCGGCGAGCTCCTCCTCGAAGGGGGTGCAGGAGACGCAGCCCTTGAGGAACGCCGCGTTATTCTCCAGCTCCTCGCCCTCCGCCTCCAGGAAGCCCAGTAGCGGGTTCTCGCCGCCGTCGCTGTCCGCCCCGGCGCTCTGGCGCCACATCAGCGTCCCGTCCACCTGCGGGCCACCACAGCGGAAGGTCACACACGCACTTATGGTCCGAATAATATATCTGCCAACTTGACAGCTGGAGTGGAGATGGAGCGATGTTGCAATTTACTCGGGCGGCAGATACGTGACCGTGTGGTTATTCTTGCATCAGAACACAACAGCAGCAAGAAAGAAACCGCAATAAGAACACACAACATTCGATGACGCAACCTCGCACACGATGCGTAACCAAAGAAGTAATGGCACTCTTAAACTTCCAGTTGCTTCACGCTATGAGATCTCTTTTTTTTCTTAATAACTCAGCTGTTGCGGTGTCATCCAATTGGGAGGTTGATCGTCATCATAGTGACGTCACTAGTGATGTGAAAGCTCCCGACTGGATGACATCGGCAAACTCTGGAGTGTCATCACAGAGTGTATCAGTCTGAGCCTCTGATTGGATAATGGACCCCCCCTCTCCCATTTCAGGCTGGAGCTGTCAAGTAGGTCGAATTATGATTCGTAGTATATTCTTCGATTTATTTACAGGTGCATTTGACAGGTCGTCAGCTGTTACGGTATCATTCAGTCGGGAGCTTACACATCACTACAATGACGTCACTATGACGACTGGTAGATCCCGATTGTACTCCCGATTGGTAGACACCGCGACAGCTAATTTACGTCAAGTCCAATTTGTTTAAATCCAAGTATAATTGTGAAGATAGGCTACTCTGAGAACGCGACTCCCGTGTTAAAAAAATAATCCCCCTTTTTCTGCGGTCATTTCATAATTATTTTGGTTCTTTACAATTATTAAGTCAACTAGTTTTACTTGTGGGCCTTTTTTGATAAACAGATACACCACGTGGTAAAGGGAACACGTTCAGAATACATGAATGTAATTAAGTTAGAAATAATTTACTAGTACAGGGTGGCCACAAGTTCCACGGACTTTTCCCACATTTTGTGATTTTTCTACATGCCACACAGCAAAAGTCGTTTGTTTTGGCCGGATTTGATAATGACCGGCATCTAATAACTAAACTACGTGAAGCCACGGAGGTTACGTATCGTAAAAAAACGGAGGTTAAGTCACTCGAAACATCGCAGGCTTCTGAATGTGTGACCATCTGGGAGCCCCAGGAATCTAAGGGCTCCGAGATCCCGGTCGAAAGGATAAAAAGGGAATGATTACGACTGACGAAGACTGACTAAATCGAAGGAAGTTTACTCCACTCTTTGTCCGACGCCAGCACGAGTTACAAATTATCGTGACAGAACTTATTTAAAAAATCCTATTGAAATTTCCATAGTGAGTATAGCAATTACAAATTCTGATAATTATTTTTCCACTACCCAGTTTAGTTGCAGTACAGAGCTCGCTATAACTCCTAAGAACATACATTTAACTAAGCGTAGTTTTGTAGAGATCCATCGTGAGCTTTCGAGCACTCTTTGACAGGCTATTTACCTCACGCTCTAACCTTTTTAACACACCCTTTACATTACACAACGTTTTTACAGATGCACAAACACGTCCGCTCTAGAACGCTGCTGAAATAAGGGAGTACAGTAGATAAGTCGGAAGGGGCCGGTTGGTTGCTATGACCTTGCCTAATAAAAAGTATAAAGCATTATGAAAGAACATAGTATTATTTCATATATACGTACAGTATAATAAGAACATTTTCCAAATCATTAACCGTAACAAATGCATTGCGCTATACTCACCCAATAATATTCCAACAATTCATTGACTTCTTTTGAAAGCACGAAATCAAAAGAAAGTAACGTGTTAATTCAGAAAGAAAAACAAACGAGAAATTTGCCAAGTTCTAAAAGCTTTAAAATTTTTAATAATTATTACATCGTTTCATCGTGAAGGCGTCCTACACTCTGAAGGTCAATTAATTCGAATTTCTCAATAAAGGAATTATAAAATATTTTTATAATTTTAAGAAACTTTACAATGTTCTGTGTAAAAAAAATGAACGACTACAGATAATAATTGGATGACGAAAACACTTCTTTTAAAACACTTTTTTTTTCAAAAGTCATAAACGAAAGATAATACACAGCGAGCATGCACGTTGAGGCTACGCTTCGTGTTTGCATATTTTACGCGAGTATCATTGTTTGTCAGTGCGCGAACTTGCACATGAGCGTATTTGTAAAATGCAAATTTACGGAGAATTTTACACATGAATTCCGACACCAAACAAATTTAAAAAGTGAAATAAAATATACATAAAATAACTTTTAATTCTTCGGGTTGTGTAGCAATAGTACATTATTATACGACAAAGCATTTTCTTCATCACGGGTTATACCTGATATACCGTTAATAAAATACAAAATTAGAAAATGGTCATGTTATGTGAAATAGTTTCTGTTACCACAGCAAGGAAAGTCATAAGGGTTGCTTAAAATGTTTATCACGGATGTGCGTTATAGAGAAACATTTAATGTTTTATTATAAACCATTAAGATGTGTCTTGGTAATAAATTAAAGAACCTGTACCTCAATTGAAAATATTAACATGCTATTTACGCATGTCTTGGGAATGGATAAAATGGTTCCTTAAAGCACCTAACATAATACAACGTCCTCCAGTAGATAAATCGCTCGTTATCACAACCGATGCAATAAAGGTGAGATGTGTATTATACTATTCACCATATATCCAAACTGTTAAAATATGTTGAAATATTAAATATAATATAAATTGTTGTAAATAACACATAGTTAAAAGAATATGATGTGCTGCTTAGTAATAAAAGGTGGATTCAAACCAAATCGAAGCTGTGGATATTTGAGGCAAAAATCCTTCGTATTTTTATGAGGATAAGTAAAGCCGGCTGTCCCATATTAGTAGATTTACTGCATCTAAAAGATTCTCAAGGCTAAATAAATCCTCTGAGGTAAATTCAAATCGCTTGATCCGTCGCCCTTTCTCCGCTAGTTGGTTGCGAAATTTGCATGGTCTGACGGAAGAGCGAGGATGATGGCCTTAGTCTCGCCACGTAAAATAAGGCAACTCAATTCAAATCGAAACGAATTAGCAACTAAACGCCAATGTTCTCCTACTCACCATTTTGAGGAAGTGGCAGCGGCGGCCCGGGTGCTGGTCGGCGAACTCCCGGAACTTGGCCCAGCCCATCTTCCGGCAGGCGACGAAGCGCGTGTCGGGCGCGTGGCGGTCCAGCGGCTGCACGCGCTCCGCGGGCGGCACCAGCGCCTGCAGCGCCTCGCGCGACGCCTCCTTCACCACGAACACGTCGCGGAGCCCCGGCGCGCGCAGCGCCGCCGCGCGAACCGCCACGCCCTTCTGCAGGCGGCGCGGCACGTACAGCTCCCCCTCTGCGCACAAACAACGCACACGCGTACAGCGAACAGGGACAAACAACGAATAAAGGACGCAGTTCTGCCGGCGGCGCGGCACGTACAGCTCCCCGTCTGCGCACACACAACGCACGTGGGTACAGCGAACAGGGACAAACAACGAATAAAAAACGCAGTTCTGCAGGCGGCGCGGCACGTACAGCTCCCCCTCTGCGAACGCACAACGCACACGCGTACAGCGAACAGGGACAAACAGCGAAAAGAAGAACGCAAAGCCACGCCCTTCTGCAGGCGGTGCGGCATGTACAGCTCCCCCTCTGTGCACGAACAGAAATGCGTACAGCGAATAGGGACAAACAACAGAATAGAGGGCGCAGCACCACGCCCTTCTGCAGGCGGCGCGGCACGTACAGCTCCCCGTCTGCGCACACACAACGCACATGTGTACAGCGAATAGGGACAAACAACGAATAAAGGACGAAGTTCTGCAGGCGGCGCGGCAGGTACAGCTCCCCCTCGGGGCACGAACAGAAATCATGCGTACAGCGAATAGGGACAAAAAACAGAATGGAGGACGCAGCGCCACGCCCTTCTGCACGGGCGCGGCACGTACAGCTGTCTGCGCACGCAAAAAGCACACGTGTTTAGCGAACACGGACAAACAACGAATAAAGGATGCGCGCACCGCGCCCTTCTGCAGGAGGAGCGGCACGTACAGCTCCCCCTCTGCGAACGAACGACGCACACGCGTACAGCGAACAGGGACAAACAACGAATAAAGGACGCAGTTCTGCAGGCGGCGCGGCAGGTACAGCTCCCCCTGGGCGCTCGAACAAATAGCATGCGTACAGCGAATAGGGACCAAAAACAGAATAGAGGACGCAGCGCCGCGCCCTTCTGCAGGCGGCGCGGCACGTACAGCTCCCCGTCTGCGCACGAACAACGCACACGCGTACAGAGAACAGGGACAAACAACAAATAAAGGACGCAGTTCTACAGGCGGCGCGGCACATACAGCTCCCCTCTGCGCACGCACAACGCACACGCGTACAGCGAATAGGGACAAACAGCGAATAATGACTGGGCTCACACGCGCTTGGTAAGGTCTTTTTCTATTTCTAAAACAACTTTGCACACAATGTGCGTTATAATTCTAAAACAGTACCATATATGAAAACGTCTATAGGGACATTTTTAAAAGAACATTTCATTACCATTTATTTAAAATCAAACGTAAAAATATCGGACCAGATATTACCGAGATTATGGTGTCTACATTGCGGTATCATCCGTCATCATTCAAGGCGTCTCAAGGCAAGCCCGACCACAACATTTGTTGGCATCCTGCACATTTACTTTCACTAAGGTGTCAAAAGAAAATCAAAGGAGAAACTGCGTCCGAAAGTTTTTGTATACTCGTGTGGCACTACTGCTTCCTCTTACTGGAGCTGCGCAAGTTAGCCAGGTCTTTTGCCCACGAAACAATCTATTAGGAGCATTCTCGAAACACACTCTCGCAATACTTGTCGGTCAATACTTGTAAATTTCTAGGAACGCATCATTTAGGCATAGTTAATCACACGACCACATCGGAAATATAAAATTTTACGTTAACGATCAATTCAGTAAAGATATATGTAAACAATTTTTATTCAGCAATCCTCAAAAAACATCTTATCAAAAGACATCGTAAGTTGCAAATTGCATACCTTATTTTCGTGTCTGAATCACTTCCGTTCTTAAGGACTCGATTTGGTTCCGACCAATTAGTGTGTACTAAATTTAGAGTTTTTAAAACGCTTGGTGGGGGATGCTTTGTAATAAAATATTTAATCTGAAATAGGATATAAAAATTGTTCGAGAATTTATTCTGCAAGTTTTCGAGGTTCCAGATAGTTACGGATCACCATCATCATCATCATTATAAGGAAGATTAAAGACTAACACATTTCAAGGTTCGAGGCATCTAAGAATGAGAGTTTTCGATATTTTTCCAATCACGATCCCACTGCATTTTTCGATGAAAGTCGCTTTTCTTCCATTGAAAGTCATATTCGATTATTTTAGTAGTCTATTAATTTTTGAGTTTGAGTGCAACCACTCTCAAAAAGTAAAATTAGAACAAGGAAAATGAACAAAAAATAATGAAAGCACATGAGCAAATTTTTAGACCAGTTTATAATCACAACTAGTATAAATTACAATCATATGGTGTTAACGCTTATAATTGTAATGTTAACTTAGAAAATTCATAAAAATCTTATTATTAATTTTTAGTATTCAGTAATTTATTAGTAAGGAAAGCAATTGCGAAATTCTTAATAAGTTTTAAGCAAATATTCATAAATGAAAAGAAAATGAACGAATTTCCTAAAATACTTGTAAAATCAAAGAATATTGTTGTAAATAAATTGTTGATAACAAAAAGGCTGTTTAAATTTGATGTTTGTGAACTTTTGTGAACTAGTCAAAATATTTCGAATATTTTAAATAGATGTGGTTTATTAAAGCGCATGAAGCAATATGATCTGAAATAGGGTCGACGAAAGATATATTCGTTACATAATTCCTTATGATTACAACTGGGTTGACAGAATATTGTTCCCGCAAATTGAAAAAAAGGTGACCTCGGAAGGGATCATCAATTATTTTTTTTAAATTCTCACAGCTTTTCAACTCAATTTTCTGTAGCGAACAATATATCCTATGTTAATTTCCTGAAATCTCCTTAGTTATTTGACACAGACGGCATACATTTTCGAAAATGAGATGATTCACTATTATTGGCTCACAAAAGTCTTCTCAAATTACTCGACTCATGAGGCGTTGTGAAGATTCAACTTACTCTAAGGAAGTTCTAAGCATAACCCATTGCTAATGATAAACCTTCTATCTTTTCAACGAATCTTATCATTTTGAGATTAGATTAGACCTTTCACGTTGATGGTCAGAAATACTCTAATCTGCATCTGCCACCAGTCTGAATTCTTTCACTATCTTCTAAAAACAGTTCTGTTATATTTTGTTCATTTAAAACTCCTTAAAGCAAATCCACTTTAATATCAATAGCGTACAGAATTATACCACTAGTCTATACTACTTTTGAGCATCTACTGTTGCGCAAGTCTTGACTCCGTGTGCACAGAAGCACGATATTACTGTTGTTTACTGCGCTGCGATTGAAAACTCGTTTGAAAAGTCATGACTCAGAATATTAAATGTGCTTATCTGCCGAACTACCCAATTTCAAGTGGTATTCGCAATACTTCTGCTGTATAGTGTGGCTACGCGCCATTCTGAAGTTGTTTTTTTAAATCTAATGTACATCTATTATTCCCAGTGCCCGGCATGCATTTCTCTACGTAGGAAACTAATAAGGTGAACAGTGCATTTATCACTCCAAAGCCCGTAAATTAAATTATCACGAGTTATTTCTATCGGGTATACTTTGATATCTCTACACTGGCCGACGAAAAAAAAGAACAGTTACAGTATACCAGATTGATGATACTGTAACAAGTTACCTTACATGCGACATTCTAGTAAAACGAATTCCCTTATCTCTCAAGTTGTAAACCAATACCAGGGTCGGCTCAGGGGAAGCCATAACCAATATGTAAGCATTTAGTACCAAAGTTAATGTTTTTTGTAAAATAAAATGATGTTGAAATGAAAAATTAATGATTTTAAGATCAGCTCAATAATTTCTGAAACACAAACACACAAGCTATTTATCTTCTACAAAATGTTAAAACGAATCGAATTTATTGTTTTCTTCTTTTTCTGGAACAACAAATTAAGCAGTCTCGACGTGCTAGTAAATTACAAAGAGAGGACATCACTTCATCAATCAGCAAAACATTAACTGCCTGATTTCAGTATGAGAGTAAGAATAATCAAACAGCTCCAAAGACGCTGTAATAGAAACGAAAGAAATGGCAGGAATGGTGAACCTAGATCATTTTAATGAAGTAAGAAAACGTGAAAGTTTGATGACAAGAGCAAGAACAAAACCTTTTCACATTCTCAGAAGAAAACAAAGATTCATATTGTTTATTACAGAAATGACAGGTCGGAGTCTAAATGAACTGAGTAGAAGGTTTCTGGCCATTCAAAACACTGAATAGTTTATTTGTCTCCGGGCGCCTCAAATGAGCTGTTTGAAATAATGAATGGAGAAGAATTTAAGTTCAAGACACTTTTGTTCACTGTAACAAAACTGCCCCTTATGCAAATCAGCTGTTGCGGTGCTATCCAATCGGGTGGTTGAAGGTCACCATAGCGACGTCACTGCAGGGATTGGATGAAATTCTAACAGCTGACGCCCTGCCAAGTGCAGCTTTAACTAAACCGAAGCATACCAAACAATCTAACTCCCTATATAAGAGAAATTTCCCGGGATGGTAGGCCGTGGCCCAGTTGGCATTTAAGGATCAAACTTTTAGTTTAGGTCTGCGATGGACATCTTCAGTTAGCGGCAAGGTCGCGGGGGCAGTGTTAGGGGCGGCAGATGGCTGACGACCGGCCCGCGACCGGCCTCCGACCGAAACCCGACCGGAACCCGACGGGAACCCGACCGGAACCCGACGGGAACCCGACCGGAACCCGACGGGAACCCGACCGGAACCCGACCGGAACCCGACCGGAACCCGACCGGAACCCGACCGGAACCCGACCGGAACCCGACTCTGGCGCCGCGGCCTTCCAGCCCAGACAATTTCTCTTACATTGACTCCAGCCGTGAAAGCTTACGACGGTATGTAATCGAGCTACATATATTTCTATCCGTCTGTTCATCTAATAACGTATCCACGCACATCTTGAAGCGGTCGCTAAAAGCGTCCTGCAGCGAGTTCGGTACCTGCCGGCTGGTGCAGCGGGCGGCCGACGCGCAGCGGCCGCTCGGAGCGCAGCATCTGCGCGAGGGCGTCGCCGCGCAGAGCCGCGTCCAGCACGTGCTCCTGGCGCAGGTCGGCGAGCGCGCAGGCGCGGCCCTGGAAGAGCGCGGGGCGGCGCAGGGCGGCGGCGCGGGCGGCGGGCGCCAGCAGGCGGAACGCCACGGAGTCGCCCGCCTCCGCCCACAGGCCCCGCGCAGACAGCCGCGCGCGCAGCCACGCCACCAGACGCTGCCTGCGAACACACGCGCGCGCTTTGTTATGTCGCGCTGCCGGGAGCGGCAACTGCGTGTTATGTCGGGGACGTTGGCGGTGTTTCTATCACCGCCTGGAATGAGAGATCCGGCGGTCACCTATACGTCGGCTTTCGTCTGGGCACCGCCTCATTGGGGACAAGCTTCAACCTCCCAACCGATTACCTGATTAATTAGTAGTAGTGTGCTGATTAGAAGTGTTCGCAAAAGGTTCAAAATTATCCAATGTGTTTCATTCCGTTATGGTTGGCGACAGCCACGCGCGCAGCCACGCCACCAGACGGGGCCTGCAACCGCAGCCACACCCACACGCGAGCGCGCGAACGCGGGCGCACGCACGCGCACACACACACACACACACACACACACACACACACACACACACACACATGCGCGCACACGCTTCGTTATGTCGGCCTTCCGGGAGCGGCAACTGAGTAGGTGCGTGTTGTTGCGGAAGTTGACGGTGTTTCTATCACCGCAAATAATGAGAGATCCGGGATAACCTATACGTCGACTTGCGTCTGGGCACCGCCTCAAAACTTCAATCACCCGACCGGTTAACCGATTATAAAGTAGTAGTGTGCTGATTACAAGTGTCCGCAAAAGGTTCAAAATTATCCAGTGTGTTTCATTCCGTTATGGTTGGCCACCAGACGGGACCTGCAATCGCAGCCCCACCCACACGCGAGAGCGCGTGCACACACATGCGCGCACACGCTTCATTATGTTGGCCTTCCGCGAGCGGCAACGGAGTAGGTGCGTGTTGTTGCGGAAGTTGACGGTGATTCTATCATCGCCTAAAATGAGAGATTCGGTGCTGACCTACACAACGACTTTCGCGTGGGCGTTCCATCTAGATCGTACATACGAGTATCTCCGCCGGAAGGGCACCCCCTCATTGGGGACAAACTTTACACTCCAACCACCGATAGGTTACCTGATTATGTGATGCAGTGTGCTGATTACAAGTTGTGTTTTTTGTGGTAGATATATACTTATAATATATATATATATATATATAGTATATATATATATAGAGAGGAGAGGAGAGAGAGGAGAGAGATAGAGGGAGATAGAGATAGAGATAGAGATAGAGATAGGAGAGAGAGTAGAGATAGAGATAGAGGATGGGAGAGAGATAGAATAGAGAGAGAGAGAGAGAGAGATTTAGACATTAGAGAGAGAGAAGAGTAGAGAGAGAGATAGACGATAGAGAGAAAGATAGAGATAGAGAGAGAGAGGAGAGATAAGATAGAGATAGAGACGAGAGAGAGATAGAGATTAGAAGATAGAGATTAGAGAGAGACCGATAGAGATAGAGAGACGAGAGAGAAGACATAGAGATGAGAGAGAGATAGAGATAGAGATAGAGAGAAGAGGATAGAGATAGAGATAGAGCAGAGAAAGAGATAGACATAGAGAGAGAGATACGAGAGCAGAGAGAGAGATAGACATAGAGAGAGAAGAGATGTTGAGAGAGAGAGAGATAGAACATAGAGAGAGAGATAGAGATAGAGAGAGATAGAGAGATAGCATTAGAGATAGAGAGAGTAAGAGATAGAGATAGAGAATTAGAGAGGAGATAGAGAGGAGAGAGAGAGAGAGATAGACATAGAGAGCAGAGATTTAGAGAGAGAGAGAATAGAGAGAGAGAGAGAGATGACATAGAGAGAGACGATAGAGAGAGAGAGATAGACATAGAGACGAGAGAGTGAGAGAGAGAGATATTCCACTATGAGAGAGAGAGATAAGAGATAGAGAGAGAGATAGAGATAGAGAGAAAGAGAGACGAGAGATCAGAGAGAGAGATAGAGATAGAGAGAGATAGAGGAGAGAAGTAGAGAGAGATAGACAGAAGAGAAGAGAGAGAGATAGAGAGATAGAGAGAGCAAGATGGAGCGAGAAGTAGAGAGGAGATTAGAGATATAGAAGATAGAGAGATAGAGATAGAGAATAGAGATAGGCAGGAGAGGAGAGATAGAGAGAGAAGAGAATACGAGAGAGACAATAGAGAGACGAGATAGAGAGAGATAGAGATAGAGAGAGAGATACAGAGAGAGGATAGAGAGAGAAATAGAGGATAGAGAGACGATTAGAGAGAGATAGATCGAGAGAGAGGTAGGAGAGAATAGACGAGTTAGAGAGATTAGAGAGGAGAGAGATAGAGAGTAGGAGATAGAGAGAGAGAGAGAGAGAGAGAGAGAGAGAGAGAGAGAGTCAGGATTGTCCAGCTGGTGGCCCGCGGTGCCACTTATTGTGCCTCGCGAAAGGTTCGTAGTGAAAAGTGAAAGCCCGTGCACCCATATCGGCCGAGAACATTGTATGCCTAGCGCACGTGTCGTGCTGAAGTAAACAATCCCTTTATTGAAAAAAAATGGTTAATTTTAGATTTAAGATTTTTTACTAGTATAATCAGATTCAAAATTATCCGATGTGTTTCATTCCGTTATGCTTGGCGACAGCACTGCGCGCAGCCACGCCACCACACGCTGCCTGCAACCACACGCACGCATACTCATATGCACATGCACACGCACACGCGCGCACACACACACACACACATGCGCGCGCGGTTCGTTATGTTGCGCTTCCGCTTCGGACATGTGCATGGTATGTTGCGTAGGGTACCGACTCATTTCGGACAGATACAACCTCCCGACTATTGACCTGATTATGTGTGATAGTGTAGTGAATATAAGTATGACTGTGTGTGTATAAATGATGTGATAAGAACGCAAAAAAAAACGTGCTCGGTCCATGGTCCCTTTGTTATGGTACTGCTCCGGCATTCGCTTGGTGTTGATCGGAGAGACATAGCAAACTCTCCATGCTGCCACAATTCCCCTCCACACAGCAATCGAATTCGAGCTACCTGACAAGCTAGTGACGAAAACCTGCCGGGAGGTCCTGCCACCCTTAGGACCTCCCGGTCAGCGGCAGTGCAGTGACATTAACTGATGTCGTGAGCCAACCGAGTCAGTATGGAGAAAATACTCACTCGGGGCGTCCGGGGGCGACCGGCGGCGCCAGGATGACCAAAGCCCTGCCGTGGGCGTCGTCAGGGCGCGAGGGCGGTGTCCGGAGGGCCAGGGCCTTCAGCAGGCGCTCCCCCAGCGCCCCGTCCCCCTCCTCCTCCGCCTGGGTGTGGTCCTCCGCGGGCAGCAGCAACGCCAGCTCCCGGCACCAGCCGCGCTCCCACAGCCCCAGCGCCACCTCCACGTCCGCGCCAACGCGCGCCACCAGCAGCGGCCGCTCCGCCGCCAGCTGCGCCATCTTGGCGCCGCGCACCTCCTCGTCAGCCGTGTCGCTCGCCAGCAGCAGCGCGCCGCCCGCCGCCACCCCAGCCACCGCCGCGCCCAGCCTGCGCACAAACACAGTTACCCGTCGTTAAGAGAACGTCTTGTTTCTCTTTTGGTGGATCCACGCGTTACGCACCATTCAGTTTATGGGTTATATTCGATTCAAATTCCTTTGTTATGCCTGCGTTTGGGCTTCTTAAGAATGCCGAATGTATGGATCCGCTTTATCCTGGTGTCAGCAATTTTTTCTGCATCGTGAAACACTTAATTTAGGGACATCGCATCTTCAAATGTCAGTAACTCATGGATTTTTAGCAAATACAGCATAAAAGAGAAGCTCGAGTGTATTAAAGCCTGGCGTGTAAAATTTGAATGGCAAAGAAAATGCCAATGCTAATATACAAGAAAAGCTATTATTATTATTATTATTATTATTATTATTATTATTATTATTATTATTAATATGCCTTGAAGAGTCTCGATTAGCAGATGCTTGAAGTTGAGTCAAAGACCACGACTCAAAACGTAAAAAAATATAGGTATGCGCTTTAAAAACAATATGACAATAAAACTGATATATTTTAAATATTTTAGAACGTGGTGCGAACATGTCATTATAAAATGTGATGTGAACGTTCAATGTTTTAACCAATTAAAATTTAATGAATTGAAAATATATAAAAAAAGACCACTTAAAAAATAAATGGAATGAAACACGCAAAAAAATCAAAAATAGTACGAGTAGTAGCTTGGCAACTGAGAGCGTAGGCTTCCGCGGCCGGAGTCAGTATTTACTTGGCTGTCCGGGTTCATGGAGAAGGTGCCAACCTTCCCTATGGACGCGGCGTCACCCGGACAGCCAAGTAAATACAGCTTTGCGACTGCTTCAGCAATTTCCTGAATGACACTACCCGAGGAAATTTGTAAATCCTGAGGCCTATCTAGGAATTGTAGCATCAAGTCAAATCTTCCCAGTGGAAAACTGATTCACGCATGGAGTCGATTAGTATTATATTGATTCTTTCTCCGGGTGGAGAGAGGACGCCTGCTCACCTGCGGATCTCCGCGTCGTGGAAGCGCAGCTCGCGCAGTAGCGGGGCGTCGGCGTCCGCGTGGACAACGAGGCGGCGCCAGGGCTCCCAGTCGGCCGTGAGGTAGCGCACGTCACCCGTCGCCTCGTACCACTCCTCCACCGCGTGCACCAGCGCACGCGCGCGCGCCGCCAGGTCTCCCGGCACGCGCCGCATGTGCTGCGTCAGCTCCTACACAGGCGCGACGCACGCGGACTTTAGACGCGCACGCGGTACGGAATACGTACGCCCGCTCCTTTACGATGGA
The DNA here is from genome assembly GCA_017312745.1 of Gryllus bimaculatus. NCBI lineage: Eukaryota > Metazoa > Arthropoda > Insecta > Orthoptera > Gryllidae > Gryllus > Gryllus bimaculatus. Next base: position 3,219,896 of record BOPP01000046.1, read on the forward strand.
GAGATTACTCGATGGGATAGCCTGGACAGCCAACACACAAACACACACACACACACACACACACACACACACACACACACACAATACATACATACTAACGCATTAATCGCGCACTATTTCTTGAGTCAAGATATACCTACATCCGCTCCTTTATTCTAGAGAGATTACTTTATTTGAAGATGCTGCTTTACTCTTAGAGAGGTTACTCTATAAAAAGAGGCTGCTTTGACACCTTCTGTTCGCACGCCCGCACGCACGCGCGCGCACACAGAGACACACACAGACACACACACATTAATCGCGCACTATTTCTTGAGTCAAGAAATACCTAGCTCTGCCTCTTTACTGTAGAAAGATTACTTTATAACAAGAGGCTGATTTGACAGCTTCTGCCTCCACACCCGCACTCGCCCGCGCACACAGACACACACACACACACACACACATTATGCGCGCATGCGTTCTCTCTAGACCCCGGAATACATACGCCCGCTCCTTGACGATGGAGAGATTACTCGATGGGATCGCCTGGACAGCCAACACACACACACACACACACACACACACACACACCACACACACACACACACACACACACACACTATACAAACACACCATTGCACGCGCACTATTTCTTGAGTCAAGAAATACCTACCTCCGATCCTTTACTGTGGAGAGATTACTTTATATGAAGATGCTGCTTTGACAGCTTCTGCCCGCACGCACTCACGCGTACGCACGCTCGCACGCACACATACGCGCACACCCTCTCCCGCCCCGAAATACGTCACACCAATCCTTTACTATAGAGAGATTACTAAAAAGAAATGATCGCCTTGACATCGTCTGCGCGCAAACACACACACATACATACGCACACACGCATTACTGTACTGCTCCTTAACTACAGAGAGATTACTTTATAAGAGGAGGTCACTTTGACAGCTTCTGCCCGCACGCACTCATACACACACATACACACACACACACGCATTACACGCGCACTATTTCGTGAGTCAAGAAATACCTACCTCCGCTCCTTTACTGTACAGAGATTTCTTTATAAGACGAGGCTGCTTTGACAGCTTCTGCCCGCACGGACGCACAGTCGCACACAACAACACACATTATACGCGCGCGCTTTCTCCAGCCCCTGAATACGCACTCCCACTCATTTACTTTAGAGAAATTACGACAAGTAATCACCTTGACAGCGTCTGCCCGCACACATACATACTCATTCATGCATTACAAGCGCACCATTTCTTGAGTCATGATATACCAACACCCGCTCCTTTACGATAGAGATATTACTATAAGAAGGGACCGCTTCAACTACTGAGGTCATTAGTCCTGTGTTTTTTTTCCCCTCGAGGGGTAGCGGTGATCTCCTGCTGAACAGAGAGATTCGGCGCCCACCTACCGTCAGCCAGCGAGGGTTTCCCCAACCCTGTATCTAGCTCTAGTGGGGCACCGCCCCAGCCGGGACAAACTCTAAGTTCACGGCCGGTCTCACAAAGTGTGCGCTTGAAAGTGCGTGTTACGGGAGAGGATAGGACAAGGAAGAAGTAGGAGAGATCGCGCGCGGTCCATGGCTCGTGTATTATGGTACTCTCCGACATTCGCTTTTTTATCGAAAAAAAATGGAAAACTACCGATCAGAGCAGTCCGCCGTTAGGAGTCTCCTCCAGACAACGACTGGACTCTACCTAGCTGACAAGCTGGTGTCGAAACTCGCTACTACCGGAACTCGAACATAGGACATCCTGGTCAGTGCCACCGCAGTTAACATCAATCGATGCACTGAGCCCGCTCTCCCGTCCGAATTCGGAATTGCTGCGTTATCATCTATGCGATCGGCAACAATTGCATGCGCAATAGACGCGTTCTCACCTGGCCGAGCTTCACCCCATCGCAATGGACGCGTTCTCACCTGCCCAAGCAGCACCCAATTACAATAGACTCGTTCTCTACTCCACATTGTCATTTATTTTTCCCTTTTCATACTTTAAAGAATGATAGAGTCCCCAATCGCATTGGACGCATTCCCACCCGCGCGAAGGGAAGCTCATCGCATTGGACGCGTTCTCACCTCCACGTCTGTCGTTTATTTTTTGTTTTTGATACTTCAAAGAATGAGAGAGTCGCACCCCCTCGCAATGGACGCGTTCCCACCCGCGCGAAGGGAAGCCCATCGCAATGGACGCGTTCTCACCTTCACGTCTGTTGTTTATTTTCTCTTTTAAATACTTCAAAAAATGTGAGTCACACACCATCCCAATGGACGCGTTCCCACCCACTCGAACGGCACCCCATCGCAATGGACGCGTTCTCACCTCCACTTCTGTCGTTTATTTTTTTCTTTTTGAAACTTTAAATAATGAGAGAGTCACACTCCATCCCAATGGACGCATTCCCACCCACTCGAACGGCACCCCATTCCAATGGACGCGGTCTTAACTGCGCGAGCGGCAACCCATCGCAACGGCCGCGTTCTCACCTGCGCCAGCAGCTCGAGCAGCTCGACGTCGCTGGCCTGCGAGCCGAGCCAGAGGAAGCGCGCCTGGAACTCGGGGCCGCGCGCCTCGCCGGCCAGGTGGTCGGCGTGCGGCGCCAGCACGCGCGGCTGCCCGCGCCCGCACCCGGTGTGCAGCAGGCGCGCGGCGGCGCGCGGCAGCGCCCCGGGCCCCACCGGCGCCTCGAGCAGCGCGCCCTCGGGCAGCGCCGCGTTCGTGAACAGCACGTAGTAGGTGTCGCTGGGCTCCGCGCCCAGCCGCCGCGGGTCCACCTCGCTCACGTACGACCTGCGGACGACAAGAACACGGCGCGTCAGCGAGGCGCAAGACAGGGGTGCCAGCTGTGTTACGAGCTCTTTCCGTACCACGGAATGTCCCCAAATAACCTCTCCATTGAAAAAGAAAAAAAAATCCCCAACTTTGAAACGAAAATGTTTCTCCAAATTATGTAGAAACGACATGAGCTGCTTGTTGGCTGTCCCCGGTTGTTACTTTCAACCAAATCATCTCCTTTAAACTGATCAAAATCCGTAACTATCTTCGGTTATTTCTCATTGTTTTTTTCTTTCCCCAATCTGTCTTTTATTTTCCTTTTTTTTGATACATCGCGTTCGTGAACAGCACGTAGTAGTGTCGCTGGGCTCCGCGCCCAGCCGCCGGCGGATCCATCTCGCTCACGTACGACCTCGGACGACCAAGCACACGGCCGGTCAGCGAGCCGCGATCAGGGTGCCGAAATGATTGCGAAAGCCTCTTTCCGTACCACGAAGTTTCCAAATACCTCTCCATTGAAAAAGAAAAAAAATCCCCAACTTTGACGAAAATTGTTTCTCCAAAATTATGTAGAAACGACTGAGCTGCTTGTTGGCTGTCCCCGGTGTTACTTTCAACCCGAATCATCGCTCCTTTAAACTGATCAAAATCCGTACTAATCTTCGTATTTCCTCGATGTGTTTTTTTCTTTCCCCATATCTGTCTTTATTTTTCCTCTTTTTATACATCGCGTTCCGTGAACCAGCACGTATATGGTGTCGCGGCTCCGCGCCCAGCACGCCGCGATCCATCTCGCTCACTACGACCTTCGGAACGACAAGCACACGGCGCTCAGCGAGTCGGCGCGAGGCCCCAGGGTGCCAAATGTATTGCGAGCTCTTTCCGTATCCACGAACTGTTTCCAATAACCGTCGTCCATTGAAAAAGAAAAAAATCCCCAACCTTGCTGACCGAAAAATGTTTCTCCAAATTATGTAGAAACGACATGAGCTGCTTGTTGGCTGTACCCTTATTTCAAATCAACCAATCATCGTCCTTTAAACTGATCAAAATCCGTAACTATCTTCGTTTTTCTCATGTTTTTTTCTCCATGTCTGTCACTTATTTTTCTCGTTTTGATACATCAAAAAATGAGAGAGACTAACGTCTCTTGCTTCCTTTTTATTTATAATGATTTATAGAATTTTTTCCTCGACTCCAGATGAAAATAATTCCCCAAAAAATCTTCAAACATTTTTCCGTCCATTTACCCATTTTTTCCCAAAACAAAAAATCCCTGCTTTGGGGACAAAATTCCCCGATCCGGCAACCTGGATGAAGATTTTCAGGGGTCGTATTCTCCGATTGGAGAATGGACCTGGAAGGGGAGAGGGGACACTTTCATCCGATCATGGGGAGCTCTAATACCAATAATTTATGTCCTAACTAAGCTTCCTATTGGATGACACTGCCTTACCCCCAACCCCACCCAATCCCGCTCTTCGTACAGCTAGTGACCATGAAGTACCCCGTATGTGGTACTATACACTTAGATTTAAATAGAGTGATTTCTGACATATCGTCTTCGGCGACGCGGCTATTCAAAGAGGAGCTTCAATGTCAAAAGTTAAGCTGTAACAAAGCTCCAGATTGGGTGGCTGTGTCGCAGCTGGTGATTTGTGAGGAGTCGCTCTATTTAAATGGAAGTACTCTCATGAGCCCAAACACACTACGGTCAACGAAACCTTTCGTCGCTAGACAAGTAAATCTCACGCAATCCAGAATAATTGTTTCGTGATCAATTAAGTTGAAGTTGATGCAGTTAAATTTGACAAACATGTATCAGTACGTACTGAATTTCACTCTAAAACCGACGATACTAAACCGAGAAATAAATATGAAAATAAAATTGTGTTTATTTCAATTTTTTTTAAATTTTTCATTTTTCTAAAAACAATTTATAAATATATATTAATTTAAAATAACTTTGTTTACTGTTTAGTGTAACTTTTGTTTTAGCAATTCTTTTGTTCCGAGAAAAAGTTTTTTTTTTATATCTGATTTAAATTCTTTATTTTTGTGTACCATTAATAACATAGTTACCTACTCATGTTCTGTAATTATGTACTAATATGCATATCCTTGTTACAAAAATATGGGGGTCATCTTTTTGCTTATGCACATTCTTAATCTGCTAATGAATTAACTCTTTCCTGACGCGGAGTTAATTTCCCAGTGGCCAATCACAACAGGGGCAAATTAGTAAGCTCAGTGCGCCGAGATGGCGACCCAAATTTCTACGACTGAGTAAGTGTATTGCGAAAAGAGAAAAACACGTTATAGTACTCTGCGATGCATGTTAACATGTCTCTGCAGAAGATAAGGAACACGTCTTATTCGGGTCTGGGAATAATGTATTTTCGAATTCCGAAAGGGAAATTCCTATCATACTGAAAAGCTCTTTTCCTGACAATTATTTGTGTTGTATGTTTCCGTTAAAACGAAAATGAAAGGTTTCGGAATCACGAGAAATGCTGTTAACACAAATGGGATAATAAATTATAGCACAGAAGAAATGTGAGAAGACACCGCTGACACCCAAGAAACATTATACAATATAATCTAATGTTTGGGTGGTGGAGGCAGAGAAATGAAATGATTGTAAAAAGTGCTGTGGATCTGTCGTAATGTTGTCTTTTTAAAGTTGTTTTCTTATCTACTGACTGTTGCATCCAAGCCACAGACTCTTGCGACAGATCTGTTCTTATCAAGTCTGAGTCATTTTGTATCTTTAATGTGGGTGGCATTTACTATCAAAATACACATGACCAGAGAAATAATACACAGGCTGTTCAAGGAGAGCAATTGTACTGCGCTTTTGAGATTAACGAGTTCTAGGAGATAAGAGCTGGAGATGTTTTATTGAAAAATCATTATATTCGAAATTTAATTATGTAAGTCTTTGTGGCTGCCAGATTTATTGACGAAGTTAAATGATCAGCGACCCATGAAATCACTGCTGGCATTTACACTTCTCAAAAGTCGTTTACGTCTTATCTTATTTTGTCGAGCGGAAAGTACTTCTTGCATTATGCGGAGTAATTGGCTCACATGATTATAATTAGCCTCAATGACCCACAATTGCGCAAACTTCATGAATCCAGTTTTTCTTTATACCTCGATGAAAATAATTCGGTCCAAATTAATATTTGACCAATACATGGAAATATTTTCTAACTATTTTGTAATTAACATCCACTTGTACAAATCGTAGCATTACCGGTACCTAACTTTGCTTCTCTCTAAGAGCTTGAAGTCCTCCTGAAATCGCTTGCTGCCCAGAGCGAGTCATTATGGGCTTCGTCGAATAGTCGACGTTTAGAATGTTCCTTACTGCGTCTTTAAAGAAGGAAAACAACAGAACTGGAGATGATTAGTCGTTCATTGATCAAAGAAGCTGATCAAGCACTCTCATTAATTTTTAATTTATTTGACTACATTTTTACTTTCAGTTAGTCTCCAGGCTAGTTTTATTATTACTATTGTCATTCGGCATATATTAATTCCAATGAACTAACATCATTGAAACTCTTCTTCAAAATCCTATTGTTCTGGACTTGATGGTTTGTTTAATTTTAATTACACTCATCGCTAACTTTTATGCCATTGTTACAGCATTTCGAAATTAAAATGATAAAACCTTCCTTTCAATTACAGTTTGCGTACTAGTATTTCTTTTTATTTGCGTAATGTCACCCACCCACAAAATATTAATCATAGAGATATTTTCCCTTAATAAAGTCTGTTCCTTAAATATATATTTTAAAATAAGGTCATGTACAATTTTTCGAAACATTCGAGTACATTTCGCGTACTTTATACCCATTAACAATATCGCGAGAAATACGTGTTGTTGTATCACCACTAATTTCTGTTGAAAATACGCAGTTTTGTCACGCCTCATTACATAACTTTCCCTCTACAACGTAGTGGCAGAGTAAAAACATGGAAACATCGCCGTATTTCCCTCTAGAAAGGTAGAAAGTAAAATCCTGGAACCATGGTTGTCGACGTCGCCGTGGGTTGCGCGTTGCCCACTCACCGGTAGTACTTGCGCACGGCAAAGGAGCCGCTGTCGCCGCGCAGCGCCTGGCTGCCGACGCGCGGCGCGTTGCTCTTGTCGCTCTTGTGCTTGAGCTGCAGCAGCAGCAGCACGGGCGCGCGGCCCGGCGCCGGGCGCACGTGCACGCTCACGTCGTCGAACACGCCCGCGTGCTTGTGCTCCGCGCCCACGCGCGCCCCCGGGTCGCGCGCCAGCGCGCGCGCCAGCAGCAGCGCCGCCACCTGGTACTGGAACGACACGCCGTGCTGGCTGGACGTGCCGTCACGACGCGCGAACGTCGACCTGCAGACGAACGGAAGCGATTCAGTCGAGATGGAATTCCAGGCGCTTTGGAAACATGTTTTCTGAACAGATCCATACCCCCACACCCACACCCACACCCACACCCACAAACACACCCACAAACACACCCACAAACACACCCACAAACACACCCACAAACACACCCACAAACACACTCACAAACACACCCACAAACACACCCACAAACATTTTCGTGCTTATGTGGGTCATTGCACATCAAATCGCACAATTTTAAGGAAAATTTGATCTTGATTTCCCAGATTTTAAAAGTTGTTTCTATGAGGATCATACGTAAAAATATGAAACACGTGTTTTTCATTTTTTCCCAAATATTACTTTTTGAGATATTAATTCTCAAAAGTTACCAAAAAATGCTGCTACCGCTAAAGGTCATTTTTAACTCGTGTTGTAATTGTGACAAATGTACTATTTTGCAACATGAAAGGAAAAAGGGTGCTCTTTCGTGTGCTGTATAAATTAAACTCCTTATTTTTAAAATATTTGACTTACTTTATTTTTTTACATTTCGACAAGTTAAACCGACAGTTTCAAAAATTGTACAAAACAGTTTAAAAAATTGAAGTAAAAAAAACTTTTGAAATTTCTGAAAAATTCTACACGAGATTTCTAAGTTACAAAGTGAGACATTGAGACGATTCTGAGAAATTAAATGCGATAGAAATGTCTAATTTCTGTTTTGCTGTAGAGTCAAGGTAGAGAAAGCTGGCAGGCAGTGTGCTGCCTACGTGTCCCGGTGAACAAACTTTTTTTTAATGTTATTTATGTGTGTCCCACTTTAAAATTTGGCAGATCTATACAACATTACTGTAGAAATACATGAGTATTTTTATAATTAATATAAATGTCGATCTAATGTAAAAATTTGCATTTTAAAAATTGAAAAATATTTTAAATATTTAAATAATAAGTATACTAATATTATTTCTTTATCATATGAAAATAAGTGTAATAGATTTTTTCTGAAATACACGGTATTTGCGAAAACAATTAACATTAGCGGGCGCATAATTTTTCAGAAAATAATAATTGGTGATATTTCTTAAAGAGGTGTGATTAGGGTAAAAAAATAAGTGTCATTATTTTCAACCCTAGACCTCATAAAGTTTCAAGTCGCTAAAAATAGTGATGTTTTGTGAGTGTGCTGACGACTTGTTCGTTATTTTAACATATGTACACTCCCATATATTGTACTAATATTTCAATATTAAATTAATTGAAATACTAAAATATGCGCACCGTGCTGGCTGGCCAGTGAATAATTGTGTCAAAACTAAACGTTTACATTACGTGAAATATTTAAGTAATATAATAATTTTAATTAATCAAATAATAACTATATAATGTTTATACAATTTATTACACATAACATTATATTACAGTAATTAATATTATATGATTCTATCTGATTGCGTCTGAACATTGCAAACTGTTTGTAATATAACGATTAACTGTACTTTCAATAAAGCTGGCTCTATTAGGCAGTGAAGCGCGATCCTGCCACTCGACCGGAAGTTAGCCTCTTCAAATGGACGCTTAAGTCACAAGGGCTCTTAAAATTCCTGAAACAAGGAGTATCTCCCGAAGCGGGCACGGCAGAGCGTGCAGGCCCCACGGAAGCTACGATAATATCTGAGCGTGGGCCCCAGTGAAGGAAGTTTCCTCGTCAAGTCGACCGAGCCGTATCTGGTAAGCTACATACAAGTACAGCATGTGTCATTATTCACGATGTATGTCTTGCGCGAGTCATATGCTCTTCACGGCCGTTACAACGCGACGGAAACACACGAGACAAGTAGATAGAGCGCATGCGCTGTAAAGCCAACTACGAACAACTATCGCTGTTCAGGCAACATCCGTGCATTTCCGGGCATCGTCATAAAAATTGTGCTCGTTTTTACTTTCCCCCGCAATTTCGTGTGAAACGTGTGAAATAAAAGAAAATAATACATCAACTACAGCAACACTAGTCTGATCGAAAACAGCACAAAGTAAAAATCACCTAGAACTCAATGATTTGTGAGGGGAAATTCATGAAAATATTTTCATAAAATATTAATAATAAATAGTAATAAAAGTCAGGGATATGAATAGATCTGAGTTTGGGTACCGGTTTTGGAACCGAAACTTAAAACTTCATTATCGTTGCCAATTCATATCTTTTAACTCTTATGATGGGAACGATGCCCTAAGCCTAAAATTCTAGTTTCATTTCGGACCTCGCCTATCAAATCAGCAGAAAAAGTATACCTGGTGCAAACTTTACTTCCGTGCTATGGACTGAAATGAGCTGATACGCAACCTTCATATAGTGCTGTTTGTCTTTTTTAACATATGTAAGTTGAAGACAACTTAAAATATCCGTAGTGTAATCGGGTTTTCAACACTGAATATACAACTGTTAAATAAAAATATTGCTATGTTCCCTCTAAGTGGCCGTCCCAACAAGTAATGCAAATTTTGAGTATTTTGAGTTTACTCTCTCCCCTCTATTATGTACTTGTAAGGTGCGCGTGAACCCCTCTAAATAATTATATAACGCTTCCTGCACTCCATTTTTATAATAGGTGAAAGTAAATTATGTAGCAGTAAAATAATTTGTGTTAAATTTATTTCTGCTATATATAATTGTACTCAAAATTAGTTACTGATGCGGACAATAAAATTGAGGGCAATTCTTTACCCTGCAACTTTGAAACGAACTACGAAAAACATACGTGATATAATGTTTGACAATCAGTGCACAAGTCCTCGTGGATGCATGAGCAAGAGTCTACTGTGCCATTTTAATTGGATTCTTCAATATAGATTAGGTTTGAAAAGTTTCTTCGCAGTCTAACAGATTAAGTCAATATGCCATTCATAAAAGTATTTGTAATACATGTAACATAAGACATCGTAACTTTTGAATTGATTCATATTTTAAAACATAAAACAATGTATATTGTATAATTTAACACACAAAATTTAATGTGTTAATATTTTATTTCTTAATATGAGAATAAATAAAATAAATGATTTCAGAAATTGTTGGAAAATTTATGATAATTTCCGCGATGCATAACTCAAAACTAACACCACTTGCCCCTGTTTGCTTCAAGCCCTCCCTCTTCTCTTTGGAATAACGTTTAGTAATTTATGGACGTTCCCTAAGCACAGAAATGTATGATATAAAATCATCATTCCCTTCAAATAGGACACCTACTTCATGGCATAATATATAACAATCATATCGTCATTGATGGGGGAGGGGATACTTTAAACATTTTCCGTCATTTTCGTTGTATTTTGGGTTTTAAAAGAAATGAAATTCTCTTATATTTATTTTATATAAAGTACATAGGGTTCACAGTGCGAATAATATTTGACCGACTCGGTAAGTTGTGCTTTTCCAAAATTATTCGCTATCTGGCTTCTGCAGTCGGGGAATATTTCAATCCCAGAAGTTCCCGCGCCATGTAACCTCTGGTGGGCACGGGTGATAGCGCGTATTCCGGGAAGAGGAGTGGGTTGCGCCGAAAACCCGCTTATGTCCCCGCTGCTACGTGAAAACCTGTTGGGCAATCAAACTCTTCTGCCCAAACCGGGAGCAGGAGCCCGGACCCCGTCAGGTATGAAAGGTTTTCCGAAATCCCTCATTACCTCTAATTCTATCTGTAGACTGCTGCGTTTCAAAAGCTTACAATTCTGTGGTGTTAATTGCTCGTTATTTAACCATAAAATGCCACTTCGTGCAATGCAAATGCTGAGAAAATGTGTTCCATACAGTAGATACCATTAGTTGTATGAGATTAACGATGATGCTTGTAGTGCAACAAAGTTATTTAATACTTCAATTGTATGTGACGAACAAAAGCAATTGCATTGCTTTCGTTCAACTATAGGTAAACAAATATATTGAACAATTCAGTAAATTGTTCCAAGCATTAAGTTACTTCGACGGGGAATGAAACCCGGGTCTCAGTCCTGCATTACGTCTACCGTTGACCTTGCAAGTTTTAATTTTATCTGCTTACAGCCATTTCATGAGTAACCTCTTCCAATTATGGCTGTGGAGGATAATTGTGCCTACCCTGCCAACGAGAGCGGAGGTAGCTCAGGGTAACAGTTGACACTGCAGCATCTCTTGAGTGTCATTGCAACAACTGAACGGAGTTGAGCGGATGTACGACTTTTTTTTGTGGAAGACAATTTTTATTTAAATTTATTTAAATGAATGTTATATCAAAATCTCAGTATGTTTCATTAAGGTCAAGAAACTTACAATAAGGTAAAAATTGTACATTTTATAACACGTTGAAATATTCATTATTAAACAAAATGTGGCATCGGAACGAAACTTTTAAGTCTGTAGGAAATCACGTCATGGTTCAAGTTACACTATACTCCAAATCTTGATCCACTATCGCAATAATTGCTATCAGTCATTTCTCGAATTAAATAAACTAAATTTTGTGCTTGCTCGGTTCTTTTGCAATATTAACGATTTTTCTTAGCGCCGAGAGCAGTTTCAATTGTCCTCTACTCCTCATGAAAGCAATTTAATCATAGAACAGAACACTTTTCAAGTAGGCCTATGCTAAATAATTTCATTATGGTGGCATTTAAATTGATGTATACATTATTCTAAATATCGCGTAAATAGCATTATGCTGTAATCATTATTAGAAATCAAAGTATGGTGTCTATTTTCGTGTTCAGGTTGTTTGTATTTTTACATTAGTTTTCTTGCGTAGCTTGTCATTTTTTAGGATTTATTGTCCTCCTATTCAACATAAGTGTTTTTTAGGGTTGTGAATAGAATCACATATAACTTTTAGTTTATTTCATAGTTGTGGGTGCCATAGATACAGAGAATGATCGTTGACATGATAATTCGATGAAAGTCATTATTTGAGGCCGAGTTTCTGCTATTTTATGATTACGTGGTCTGAATTTGTCTTTAAGGAGGCGAGAGTTTATGTGTAGGTTCGGTTCTGCTCTGTGTCAAAGGTTGGTTATGGAAGTTCTGTTAGATAAGATTGATGTGAAGAAGTCTTCGGACAGTTTGGTGATGTGTTCTTTATTGTCGTAATTTGCAGTTCGTGGTGGATTTGCTTGTTCTAAATGAACCACGAGACTTTAATTATAGGACAAAGCTTAAACTATACGTCGATAATTAAAGAAAAACAACTATGGACTGGTTCCCGTTTCGCAAAGTGACATGAAGTCACCGGACTGCATCCTGCTGTCTGGTTTCTCTCTCTCCCGCCTCCCGGTCGACATCCTTTCACTTTTGACTACCTGAAAGGCATACTGTGGTTTGCGGAAAAGGGAAACAAGTTAGTTCGGATTCCATTTACAAATAACGCAAACAGATGATTTCGCTTCGTGGTCCGAAAGAAAACCTTAGGACGCCTTCCCACGCGGCCACGGCAGCGCGCGTCCGTCAATCGGCAGGGCTCTTCGCCGACCCTCCGGCGACGTCCAACAAAGGTACTGCAGCAGGTAAAACGCCGCGACCGGCGGCCGCAGTGGAAAGCCTACCATTTAGGGCCCCTTCCCACGGCGCGGCCGCAGCGCGCTTCGCAGCAGCGCGGCGCGTAGCAGAGCATTGGTTTGAATGCAGGCCTTCCCACGTGCAGCGGGTGGCGGCTGCTGCGACAGGCGACGCCGAACTCCAGCTACGCGAAGCGGAGGAGGGGCCACGCGCCACCTCTAGCACAACACAGCTTTAAATGGGAGCGTTTCCACTGCGCCGCGGCCGCAGCGTTCTACCTGCTCCGGTCCCTTTGTTCGTCGTCCCCGGAAGGACCCCATCCCGTTCCACGGCGGGCGGCGGTGCGGCCGTGGCTCCCGCGGTGGCAGCGTCGGAAGTGCTCTGCTCCTTGAACGAAGCGCGCCGCGGTCGCGCCGTGGGAAGGCGGCCTTAAGCTATGTTCTGCTAGCGGTGGCGCTTCTCGTAGCGAGGACCCGGTGCCGAACACCACAGCGCGCTGTGTGTAATTTTGGCTATCTAGGCGGACGTAAGTCCATTTTCCAACGTATTAATATTGGTTAGTTTGGGTATTTGTTTGATTATAGAAGGTCTAAAGTATACAAAATGGGTATTTTCTTATTCTCGCGTCGCGTGAAGCGGCAGTAGAACAAGTTCAAACACGCACAATCTTGTGCTAGCACCGCACTCTGTATCAGTTGTATTTCAGTACAGCTCCTGTTGGAGATCAGTGTGCATCCCCTGGAACGCATATCAAGGCAGTGATTAAAAATTTTGTTTTTGAGTAATTGCCTTTTTATTAGTACCTAAGAATAAGCAAAAAGTGCCTCTGATTTCGTGGGTGGTTTTGAAAAAGTAAGTAATTTTAGTTTTACTTTCGCGCCATTTTACACAATATCTGTAGATTTTTAAATTGAGTTTACGATAGTTGACGTTTGTGACTACATTGTCGTTAAACCTTAATCTTTTGGCTATTTGAATACAAAAGATCAGCTGCGCATATCTGCGCACTTATGAGCTTTTCATTTTTTTTCACAGTGGAGCGCTCAAATTCTCGAAAGACGCTATTTGATGTATGGTGTGTAAGCTCCCCGAGTCAAGGTATGACGCTGTATTTTTGTACGTATTACACGAATTAGGTGAAAGAAACTATTACTCACATTTCAATAAGGTCCATAAAAACTCAAATTAAAATTTTTTGTCAGTTCATTATCAAAAAATGGAAAAAATGTGGAGGCATAACAGAGATTTATAGATAATTACACATCATGTGCTGCAGGAAGACATCAAATTTTCTATAAATTTAATGAAAATTGATCCAAGCTCTTCAAAATTTGATGATGCTAGTAAAGGAATTGGTCGTCCACTTAAGCCTTTTGGTTCATGTTGCCCTAAAGCTAAAAGACAGAGAGTAAAACAGCTGTTACGTTCATCCACAGAAGAATTAGGAACAGCTACTGAAATAAAATTAACGAAAGAAGGAAAAAGAGATTCAGCGAATATAGTAAAGGAACTTACACTTGCTTCTCCTAATAGAGGCACAACAATTAAGAAAGTTCGCATCAAATCGTTGCATCAAGAACCATCTTTACTCTCTCCATATCAAGCACTCGCATTAATGGTGGGTACGCATTTGTCTACTCGGCAATATTACTTATCCGCGAACAAGCCTAGAAAATAAATTTAATTTATATCCACCACTACAGAGTCAAAAACTATGTTTATCCAAGAGATGTGAAAGTGACAGAAATATCGGCTGAAATACCTTTACAGTCAGTTATTGACCACACAATTCGTCGTTTGTGCCAAATTGAAGATGTCAAAAAGAAATTCAACTTCAATTTAATACTGTTTTTGAAATTATATAAAATGGGGTTGCGATGGATCAGAACAAAACAAAAATACAAACAAAAGTTCACTGAAGAAAATTACATAGACGAAAATTTGTTTAGTGTGTCTATGGTGCCAATACAAATGCATTGGTATGGGGAGTCAAAATGTTATTTGGAAAAATTCCACACCGTCTTCAACTAAACACTGTCGCCTATAAAATTTATTTTTGCAAAAGAAACGTCAAGTTTGATAAATAACTGAAGTAAGGAAAATAAAATGCCAGATAGAATTACTAACTCCCACCAATATACGATTTCTAGATTCAGAAAATATCCCATTACACCAGGAATGATCTTTTGTTATGGTGGACGCAAAGTCATCAATGCTATTTCATCGTGTTCTTCACTCAGAATTGCTACCTATTTGGAGCGAAACCGACTGAAATGAACAATTTTGAAGTTCTAAGCATAAAAATTGAAGGAAGAACATCTTTGCTTTGGAATATCCCTCTTCAGGCCTGGATAAGGCTATTTGAGTGTCTTCTGCACATTTCGTATCGACTGGAAATTCGTATAACTCAGATAAGAGGAGCTGTAAATAAAAAGAAAATGTCTCAAAGGAAGAAAAGCATCCAAGATAAATTCAGGCAGAAGTTGGGCTGCTAGTTGATATGCCTAAAGCGCAAAGTGGCAATATAATGATGGAAATTTTATTAATTTCCAATGTGCAATTAATTTATTAATTGCACACGAGACTTACCTCCAACATTACTACTGGTATCGCATGCCTGTAACTCTACATAAGATTCTCTTTCATGGAAGGGACATAATTGAAAGTTGCATTATGCCTATTGGACAAATTTCTGAGGAAGCCCAGAAGCTAGAAATAGACAACAGAAAGTTCACGGAACTATTTACAAGGAAAACGTCAAGAGTAGACACCAACACTGATCTCGTGAACAGGCTTCTCATAACATCTGATCCATTCATTGCAAGTTTACAGCGATCTTGAAACCTAAAAAGAAGAAATAAAATGAAGAAATGATCAATTTGTTGGACATTGATCAACAAGACATTGAAGAAGTAGAGTCATCACCTCATCTGAGGATTCATCGATGAAGACTGATTATATAGTGCTCGTAATAATTCTTTTCCTCCTAATTATTAAATTTGTTTTCATTTTAGTTTATCTATATTATTATTCATTTGTTAGTAATTCACAATTATAAATAAGAATTAGCTACTTTTATTTATTATCTATACACTTTATTTTCTTTTCATTGGCGTTTTTCAATCTCAATTCGTATGATTACAGTAGTTGCCCGATTATTTTATTATTTAAAAAAAATAGTTTCCTTTAAAATATTTCAACGAATCTTGTTCCATGTATGAGATTATCAATGTATTTTCAATAAATGTTTTGTAGAAAAATAAAACATTCATAGTTTTGTAGATTCTGAATTTATTCCACGTCTATTGCCAAAATTACACACTGTGCAGCGGCGCAAACCCGCCGCACGTGGAAAGGTTGAAACCAATGATCGGCTACGAGCCGCGACGTTCGAAAGCGCGCAGCAGTGGCGAGAAGGGACGAAGACGAAGGGAGGTGAGAAGGGGCCAGGGACGTGAGAAGGGGCCAGGGACGTGAGAAGGGGCCAGGGACGTGAGAAGGGGCCAGAGACGTGAGAAGGGGCCAGAGACGTGAGAAGGGGCCAGACCCGGGAGAACGAGGCAGAATCTAGAGAAATATCGACTAACTAAAATGTATTATTTTAATTCGGTATATTTCAGGAAATACCATGGTCTCCTTGTCCCTCCTCCATCGAGCTGTCCACAGTACTCGGTGAAGTCAATTTCGAAAAATTAAAAATCATTTATGCAGTTTAATTTTAAAATATACAGTTTATGATACTATATTTCATCATTATATTGCAAGAGAAAAACAAAAGAGCCAAAAAGGCGGTTTGTTATTTTCCTCTTCGTGTTGTTGAAATACGAAAGTAAATCGGGCGTTCTTGGAAGCACTGAAACCTGTACGAGCTCAGGGTACTCATGACGAAAACTGAACTGGACGTCATCTGGCTAGGCTTTTCTTGGTAGGCGGGTAACATACTTAGGAAATGTTGACCGCGGGCGTCTAATGATACACGTTCAAAATAATATTTCTGTGGACGGTGATAACTGAAAACACTGCGGCAACATTATAACCGTAAGTGAAAGAATCTTAGCGGAAAGCTGCGAGCCGACGCCTTCGTAAAGTTAGCACAAAATGTTATTTAAATTATTGGTAAATGATCCAAGAGTTGTTTCGTATTTGCTCCAAAAAAATAAAAGTTGTCGCTCTAAAACTGCAACTACCAGAAATGCGAAACTTTGCTGACCTTATATCAAATTAGCGCGACAACGTCAACGAACTAAAGAAATTAGAGAGATAAATAACAAATTGCTACATGGAAAATTGTCGGTGTTTTGTTGCTAATTTGTTAAAAAATACTTTATATGAAAAATTAGAGACTTATCTTCATTTTTCGTAATAAATAAGCAACAAATGTTTTTGATTATTATCGAGTTTTTGTTAACTTTTTACGGAGGATTGTACGCGGTACGCGATTGCAAACCTTTCGCAACCCTTTCCCACATACCTTTTTCTTTTGTCCTCTCCACAGTAACCCTGTAGAGAAGGGAAATTTATTCTGTTTAAATTTTGTACATTGTACTGCTACCTTGCAGCTTAAGCAGCCAGAGGCGGGCCTTTTTTTTTGCTAATTTTACATTCTAGACCTAAAGTTAACTTACTTGCACATTGGCATTACTAGCTAACACTAAGATCAGTTTTGTTATACTATATACTACATAAATTGTTATTTTACGTGTTAGTAATTTTTCTTTTTATCTACATTCACACAACATTCATACTAGTTTCATTATATACATAATCATTCATTCTTCCCATTCATTCGCATTTCACTGCATTTCACTCTCACAGACCTGCTACCTCTATCGCCCTCCTGCGAGCGGGCCACGCCACGCCGGGGCGCCAGACCTCAAGGGCTGCGTCGTCCCCCGGAATTGCTCCGCACCAAACCGGTGGGCGTGAAGAGTCGCGGATAATGTTAGAGAAATTGTAACGCTGCGAGACGAGGCGCGTGCCAAAAGGGGACAGCAGGGCGCTCGCAAGTGAAGAAAGGCCAGGCCAGCGGGGAGAGGAGCCACGAAAATTTCGTAAAAAAGAATAAGGAGGCTTAAAAAAGAACCAAGGCACAAAAACAGAAGAAAAGGAAAATCAAGGTAAAAGGAGAGACAATTCCGCCTACTATCTTTCGTTTTCGCCGACAATGCCTTCACGAAATATCCACGAAAATGAAGTATAAAGTATTTTTGTATAAGTATAAATTAGCAACAAAATAGTGCAACAAAATGTATTTGTTGTTTATATTTAACCTAATAAGTTTGAGGAAATCTAGATTAAACCTTCAATTCTAAAATCCAACGAGTTCGTTACATTCTGAAAACTGGCAAATTATTCTGATTTGAAACTTTAATAAATAAATCCAGGCTGATAATACTCTGCAACAGTTACTCTCTTTGGCTTTACGCAGCCAGGTAAAGATCACATGAATTACAAGAATATGGTCCCCAAAATAAATATTTTCATTTGCCCAAAATTTTGAATATTTATATGAGTACCGTTCATTAGTAAAAACAATTGTTTCATTAATAATAATACTTAATATTAAAACAATAATTCAACAATAATCGGATAAAATTGTTCAATTTTCTGAAGAGTCATTTTCTATTAATTTTAGTGAAATAGACTATTTTCTATCTTATAAATATCTAAAAAACTTCCTTTTGTCGTCGAATGTTCTCTAATTACCATGTTACTTAGCTATATCTTACCAGCAATCCTTGTAGAAAAGCTAATATTTTAAATGAATTACTAAATTTATAATTTCAATGCCATAGCAAATAAGTAGATAGCGAATTTTAATCAAAAGCCTATTTTATACCGTACCGTATTACACAAATGTGAGCTTCTGTATTTTCATTTTTTAGCAAGCAATTTAAAGCCTAAATATGTAAATTTTATAATGGTTAAAATGCATTTTTCGACGTTATTATCCGTTCACCTAAGGAAAATCCTGATGTAAACAAATGCACGTTTGTTAGGATGATTCTCATTGGTTTGCAGTGTGAGCCCAGTTGTCGTCGGAATCCTGGCGCTGAAGTAAACAATTCTCTGTATAAGAACTAATCTATCTGCCAGCGTTCATTAAATTAATCTTGCGTCAAAACTATTGCAACGGTTTCAAGAAAGGAGACCTTTGTGCACTGAATGCGTTGCTGGGCGATAAGGTTAGTACTCTTAGGAGCCTCAGTCCACGAAAGTGCTGATCGAGACGAATGGGACGCGGTTCGTGGGACTGCGGCGTCGCGCCGCCAATCGACCGGCAACGCCCTGCTATTCAATGCATTAATTTAGCAATGATTGTGGTTTGACCCTTCAATAATTGAACACAAGTGTGAAGAGTTTCTTTGGAGTAGCGAAAAGCGCATCGTTCTTAACGTGTTCAATTCGTTATTGCTTAAGAGTTTGTCGTTACCGGTGAAGCAAATCGCGGAGTTCACTGCAATTTCGGTGTCCAGCGTATTGGAATTCCAGAAAACACAAACGCCAGAGATGAAAAGAAAGGGGACGAAACTGTGATTGAAGCATACGATGACTTAGTATTCTGTGCTGTTCGATCGAAAGAGCATTCCTTGCATCAAAAGGGCGAAAGTGCAGAAACGAAACACCAACGCCTGAAAAATTGTTGCAGTCTATTAATTGTAATCAAGAACTTCCGAATATTGGGGCTACCAATTTATACAAATAACCGACAACATGCGGTTATTGACAACCCTTTCTTGAAGTAGACAGATTGAAAATGATTTCGTAGTTGCAGGAGCATGACATTTGGACGACAGCTCTAATTCAATTTGAATTTGCAAGGAATGCTGCTCATGTAATCTAAATCAGTGCGCTAGTTGTTCAATCAGAGTCGTAGTGCGGCGCAAATATTTTTTTCAGTTTGTTTACATCAGGTTTCTTAGGATGAACAGATAATATTTAGCCTATTTCAGCCCTTTCAAGCAATTTACTCTCTTTCGCCTTATTTCGTTTTTACCCAAAAACTTCGATATTTATACTTTATTTTTTGATATATTCTTTTTTAATCACTACAAACGCCCAATATTATTAACCCTTAAGTAATCGCGTGGGAATATTCCCATACCATTTGTGATTAATGTCAAATAAAATATTATTGCCGGTCCGACGGCCGAGATCGCTTAAACCGTAGTACAGTGACTGGCTCGAATCAAAGTATCGTAGGATTCAGTCCCGCCTTGGACATAGTTGGGTTGTGTGTGTCTCTGTCTGTGTTGCGTCTATTTCATCATTCATCATTATAATTTCATCCCATCCCCCAAGGCTAACAAACCTGGGGTAAAAAATGGAATCAGCATTGAAATGTTGAATCTACCTTGTAGCAAAGCAACGTGTGCTTACACCCATAATCAAATCTGAGCTCCGGTGGGATGCACGTATTGCGTGACCCTACGATTGCCGAATCGCGGAACAAAAATTGTCCTATTTTTCTGAAATTCTCAGTACGAAACAACAGTCTGTTTTACCTCTCTGAAGCTGGCTAACCGCCTCTAGCGGACCACAAAAAACTACATGCCATCTTTTAATACTAATTAATTACTCATTAACTATCATAATTTTAAATTAATTACGCCTGCCATTTAAAAAAAATCGAGGGTTAGCTAGCCACAAATCCAAATATATCAGAAATTATAAAACAAAATTAACAAGCAAACATAAATTAATTACTACTCCATTTGAACATTATTATAAAATGTGATTGTTTAAAAAATGTAAAAATATCTACAAAAACAAAATAATGAAACAAATTGAAAAAAGCATCCTTACAGGCAAACAAAGTTTTTGAGTATGCTTATTACATGTGAACTAAATATATATTTTTACCATACGATACCACAAATAGGTCCAACAAGCAATTGTTTAAAAATACCACCGAAGTCATTACTTACATTTTTTTAATTCTTAAAATTACATTATACCGGCGAACCCCAAAACTACTAACACCACATTGTTACTACCTCTTTATAATTATTGATCAAATGGCTTCACAATTAATAACTGTATGCAATTTTTTATAAAGAAGCGTTAACCTTTACACAGGTTATATAGGTATCATATATAAGACAAAACCTTTAAGTAAAAGTACTAAACGGCGAAATTCAGAAATACTTCACAACTTCTTACAGAACTTTTCGTTGAGAAACTCTATTTTATACCAGAGGTCATTATTACACTTGTATTTTTTAAATTATATGTTTAAGTTAATTATTGTCGTATTGCTGTTTAAACTGCACATTGTAATAATGAATAAGTTATCTATTGCTAACATTATATCTGTATACTTTAGGGATATTTAGAATAATATTTTTTTTATGTTAGCATGCCTTCAAATTGTTGAACATCTTTCAGATGATCAACTTCCAGTTTTTTTCAGGCGTTCATCAACTTATGTACATGAACGTAATATTGCCATGCATATCAGAAACCGTACTTAAATTAAAACTTGTAATAACCTTCATAACTCAGACATTATTAACTAACGAAGAAGAGAAAACACAAAAATTCAACGGGAACACAATCGCATGTTGTGAAGTAACATGACTATTACAAACGTGCTTCTCCACATTCAAAGTGCAATAACGTATCCATTTCCCTTCCATAAACTAATTTGATAGACACTTCACGGTGAATGTAAAGTAATCAAAGAATATTTGTAAAATTGTTTTGAGTAATGACTTTGGTGGTATTTTTAAAAATTGCTTGTTGGACCTATTTGTGGTATTGTATGGTAAAAATATATACTTAGTTCACATGTAATTAGCATACTGAAATCATTGTTTGCCGGTAAGGATGCATTTTGAAATATGATCCATAAATTTTGTTTTTGTAGATATTTCCAAATTTTTTAAACAATTATTGTTAAATTTTTCTGATATATTAGTTTTTGTGTCTAGCTATCTTCAGATTGAAGCTAGCTGACCCTCAATTTTTTACAAAATGGCTGGCGTAATTAATTTAAAACTATGATAGATAATGAGTATTTAATTAGTATTAAACAATGCCATGTACTTTTTGTGGTCAGCTATAGGTCGCTAGCTTGCTTCAATGAGGTGTCTATTTTCCCGCCCACAAGAAAGATTTGTTGTAGGAGTTAATCTGCTTAAAATAGGATGCACACATTGTTTTTGACCGAGGACTCCCGGAATCTATAGGCGACAGTTAATTAGGCGAAAGAAAGATTACTGCTCATTAACTATATGATGGTGGATTCGAGTTTTAGCATATTTTACAATTATTTACACTTTTTAAAATTAGAAAACCTAAATACCATTTGACGATAGAAGTTGGGCATCTAAATAATATTATTGTGAGAGAAAGACAATAACTGTCAAACTGTTGATTATTTTTGAATAATCATATTACATGCTATACATTTGTATATAAACACTAAATGGTTACTTCACGTGCCTAAAAGTAATTTATAGAGATCATATTTTAGGTACCCAAAACAGTTTATAGCGCCTAAACTGCCGATGCATAATGATCGGTTAATAAACAATATTATTATTACAGTGGACAGTCTTCGAACATACGTAAATACTAGAATTATGATAGTTAACCTTATCACCTACTGAATCGACAAATAAAAGGAAGACAAAAAAACACTTGCGGTCTGCCTCAACAAAAAGTCCCGTGAGCTTTCACACTCCCCTTCGGCACGCGCGTAGCTCAGTGCAATCACGCAGCGACACGTCGAGTCCAAACACGTCTTATCGACGTCACATCCAAGGTCCGTGGCACGCCTAATCGGCCCCGCCAGCGGCAGCAGACGCAAACACCGCCTCGCTCAGCATTCGACTCACATGTTGCGGTCGTCTTCCGGCGCGTGGGCGCGGCTGGCGAAGGCCGCGGCCGACGCGGCGCTCTCCATGTCCGTGCGTCGCTCCTCGCGGTGGCAGGCCCGGCCGCGGCCCCTGTTACCACTCGCTCGCTCACTCGCAGCCCGACTGCGGTCGCACTGGCTGGGCCCCGAGCGGCTTCGGCGAGTGTCGATGACGGCGTTTCGTCACAGCCGGTCGCTGATAAGCGCACGAGACAAGGGAGGGGGAGGGGGAGGGGGAGGTGGGGAAAGGGAAGAGACCTGCGGTCTCTGCGGTTGAAATTGCCGCGTCAGGACGGCAACTACGGACAGCAACATGCGCGTGGAGACAAAAGGAAGGGACGGGCAGACGACGAAGCGGTCTGGTAAATCTTGAAATAAGATTACGCTGGAGCTATTAAAAAGGATTTGTTACCAGAGTTTAACAATTTACTTTTTTTCCTCTTCTTCGTAGTTTTGCGTTTCTTTTTAACAACTTGGTCATGCAGCGGCCACTCTGGTTATTTTAACTGTAAGGGGAACTGAAGGAAGAACACGTATGGACAACACGAACACATACAAACATCCATGCGCGAGGCGGGAATCGAACCCGCGACCCTTCGAACTGAGGTAGCTACGGCCCTTCAGTATTAACGACCTCTCCTATTCAAGCCGGCAGCGACTTTACTTGGTTGTGACTTTCATGTTTATTAGAATCCGGAAGTTTACGATTTTACCTTTCATAAAATAGGCAAAGAAAAAGGCATTTGTATTTACTAAATTATGCACAAAAGTGATTGTATTCTCGCTTAAATTTCCTTAATTCGTAACTTGTCAATACTAATATTCGCAAAACTAATTTATAAAAGTGACTGGACACTATTTATCATCAATTATAATTCATTCCACACACGTGCCTCATATTCACGTGTTTATTCGATCACAGAATGTGATAAGATTCTCAAATTTTATATTAAAAACGGAGCACTGTTATCCTTCTTGACAACTCGATTCAGATACGAAAACAAACACACACACGTACACATTCGTTTACCGCAACAACGTTCATAACTCACATCCCAGTGCAGCATCAATTCACATTGAGTCAACCACGCCAAGCCAACCAGCCAACACTGACCCACATGGCGAAGTGATTTCTAATCATTTGTCACAGCTATCAGAATAGCGAACCTTTGAATATAACCTTAAGTAAAGAATTAGAAACTTTCAAAGACATAGAAAATATTTAATACCTCAATACATTAAAATCAAATTTCTTTAATTATTTAAATTATTTCATATTTTTTTGAAGAAGATACAGAAAATGTTTTATAAACCACAGCAATGTGGTAGTTGGTTGGCACGAGTGTTCGTTCGAGGATGAAAGCTTGGGATTCCCCTGAGTCTCTGTCTTCATGGACAAAGAAGGCTCTGTGGCGGTCGTATGGTTTCGGCATCTTTCGGGTGTCTTCGGATGACGCGTCATATATTGGCCACATCTTTCCCCGTTGCCTGCCGCCTCTCCTCGCTCTCATTTCCAGCTGCTCGGGGTTCACCGC
The DNA here is from genome assembly GCA_017312745.1 of Gryllus bimaculatus. Classification (NCBI taxonomy): domain Eukaryota; kingdom Metazoa; phylum Arthropoda; class Insecta; order Orthoptera; family Gryllidae; genus Gryllus; species Gryllus bimaculatus. The sequence goes on from BOPP01000046.1 coordinate 3,243,984, forward strand.
TTACTGAACCTCCCGCTACGCGGGGCTACGTGGAGGTATGGCGCGCCGCTCACATGACTCACCAGACCTTTGCGCTGTCAACTGAACATTTGATAGAATTCTTACGGAGCGTTCAGGACAGTAAACGATTGTAATGACAGCTTCTATAACAGATGAGCGTCGCCTATGACCGCATCGCTCTCCACTAAATATTCTTCCGACAGTCAGAGTAGCATTAACAGCTGGCCGCGGTTGACTGAATTTTGTTGTTCAACGTAATTTTGATCGCGTGAAGATTAAAAGTAGTTTCCACGAGAGATTCATTTAATTCCGTATCATTATTGATGAAAAATTATACTGTTTCAAAACATTTCGAAATACTGTTGAGATCATGTGTGATAGATTGAATTAAGCCATCAGGTACGAGAATGATACGGAATATTCTTCCAAGTTCCCACGTTGGCCTTGTAAAAACTATCGGAATTCTGCCGGTACTTTTCGATCTTGCGTGTTCAGAAGATTTAATTTAATGTGTGCTGTATAAGGATGTGCAGTTATGATATCTGGTGTTTAAATTGCAATTTCATTTTCACGTTTCTCATCTTATGACTGACCGTCAGTGTATCAATTATTGACCAGTGACTTACAGATTTGGTTAGTTAATTGTGAATTCGTTGTAATAATACTTAAATACTATAATTTGTTTAGTGATTGACTGGTAAAACAAGACTTAATTGACATGTTAGACATGTATAATTAATATAAAACTTCCATTAATTTGCTATTTTCTTTTCATAATTGGGGGTTGTTCTGATTGTACAATCTTGGAAAATTTTCACACTACATTCAAAGATTTCTGTGAGAAAAAGGATATGGGTTAGTAGATATTCTAGACTACTGTTTGGCAGAATTCTCAGTTAATTCTATTGATCAGTTACGTCAGGTAAATTTCTTAAATATGGAAATCAAGTCGGTTCTATAATAAGATAGTAAGATAAAAGAGGTTAAAAAGTGCTATGAATTATTGTACTCACCTGTCATTAAAAGGATATTAAATAATATATTGAAATTAATGGAAGACGGATGATTTTTCATTATCACTGTGCAAGTTTTAGACTTAGAAATGAAAATTGAAACGTTTCATACCTTCAATAACTTTATTATCTACTTATAAAAGTTGATTAAAAATTAGGTGAAAAGTAAAATAAAAAAGCAATCGTATAAGTGAATCCATTTGTTTATTTGCATGATGATTTATTTGAAGGATATATTTCCACCAAATCCATTTGAAGTTCAATAAATTTTATCCACTTAGATAATTTAATGTCAAACTATATAAAATCAAAATGAGTTCCTTAAGTGCTTTTAGAAAATATTCACAACCTACTATTAACACCTTTAGCCTCAGCCTACCACATTTGCCAGGGTGAGGAGTAAACATTTTGAAATAAAAATTATACATTTGAATTTTTACTAAGAAGATAAAACAATGAACAATGTACTTATTATATCTTCTTAAACGACAAAACTTTATTGGTTTTCAAAGCAGTCCTAACAGCCGTTTTGGATAATTTTAATAATGTATCGCATTAAGATGTACAACACAAGAAACTAACATACTCAAAAGATAAAACTTTTCTTTTCATTAAATCTTCATTTCTAATTCTTTTTTATTAAAAGAACTAATATTTCTATTACTTGAAGTTAATTATCGATGAGTATGAATGAATGTTAATAAAATATATTTTCAACCCATTCATTCACAATTAAACCTTTACTTCACATACTTTTATTCACACATCATTTTACATACCTGATTCATATACATAAAAAATTAACTTCTTATAACTGAAAACTTCTTCCGTTTAATAAAAAAACTAAAATTGTACAATAATTTCTAAAAAGAATTTACAAAGGAAGTTAACATATGCAGACATAATGAAGTGTCTAGTTATATCTTCTGAGAAGTACACCTACCCATACGAAGGGCAAAAAGCTACATTACTTCTGAGAAGCGAGCCAAGGACCATTTATTTCAGTAAGCATAGATCAGCTTAAAATCAATAAAGATGCACGATTTCACCTGAAATGTAACCACTTACTTACCCTTGATGGAATAATACAAACTTTTAATTCTCCACCTGAGAAGAACAAGAGTTATGTCAAATCTTTTTTCAAACCTATGAAATATACTGCATTAAACATGTAAATATACTGACCATATCTCTCTTAAGTAGAGACACAAGAGCCCAGGCATGGGAACAGCACGAGGAACGTTATCATCAGAGTCATCCTGAATATTTGCTATGACAGAAATCCCTGGGGGATCCTGCCTAACTTCTACTTTCCAATCTTCTTCTATAATTTTCTCTTATGTGTGTCATACAATTCTTCCAACTAAAGCAATGTACAGAATGAATAATTACTTTATATTAACAAATTTTCTGCAAAATATCTAGGCAATATTTTGTTTTTCATTTTAATATTCACACACTTCTCCACTGGATCCATTTTAATGCTTGCTTGCATTTTCTTGTCACTGCTTGGTGGTCAAAAGTTGCTCCGCGGTGTCTCTGATAATATATTTTGCACTGGTTCCATACCAACTCGATAGGAATGTAGTGACAATGGTAGGGGGGGAGGCGCAAAACTCTAAGTCCAGCTTCTTCAATCACTTCATCTACAACGTATCTGCACCCACATCAACTGATATGATTTTTCAAATAATGAAAACATTGGCACTCACATTGTATCAAATTGATGCAAAAAATAAAACTGCCTTATTCTATGATTAATTCAACAAAACTCATGCGTAAGAGTACCTTTTCTGAACAACTACTTAAGAAGTTTTCAAATGAAGATTCTTAAAGGTATGCTCAGGTCTAAAGGGTATGTTGTTCTGAGTTGGAAAATGCTGCAGGTAACCCTTCCTCCATTTTGATGAAGGCCTTTTCACTTTCTAAAAAAATGGAAATGGCAAAAATATGTTTAAATATTTCAGTTATGTTCAAAGGTAACATGCATTTCTTTTTTTATACATTATATAATGAAAAGCATGCCTTCTCCATTCAATTATATCTAGAATTTCATAATTTTCAACACTACAAAATTTAGTAGACTTTTTGCTTGCCTTTTCAATAAAACCAAGTTTCATCCAAAAACACAAATTAATAACCTTCAGCCTTCAGTTTCATATTTCGCACCAAAAAATCAGATTTTACAATAACAATTATCATTTATTTCCATACAAATATAAATAAATTACTTACCATTCTCGTACATTGAATAAATAATGCGCCTAATCAAGCCCTGTCCAAAATCATCCACTTCACGTGTTTTTCCCTTCTATTCCTGGACACTTCCTTTTTGGAGTCTGAGCAGTATCAGGGTCTTGATTCCAATATCTGTAAAATTAAATTCAACATTATCCGAAACAATTTCACCTGACACTTTTATTTTAATTTTACTCAATTTTGAACAATGTGAATTTTCAGCCTCAATAGGCAGTTTTGTCAGGATATTAACTCAGGTAGTTCGGAACGGGACGCGGCAGGATGCGGTTTTAGATGTCTACTTAATTAGGCCGAAAGAACTTTTCATATCTTATGAAGTTATTGAGGGCATTAGCGACCACAGAGTGGTTTTGCTTGACATAGACGAAAATATTTCAAAGAAAGGTATCACGATAGGAACAAAAGTACGGCAATTCAAAAAAGCAAATGTAGACGAGCTTCAAGGTTTTTTAGGGTACAATACAATCGCTTTCTGAGAATCGAGGGAGGTATGGAAGAAATATGGGGCGCGTTCAAAGATATTATACACGAAGCTTTGCAAAGATTTATTTCCTGCAAAATTTTAAAACAATAATTCGGACACAGAATACTACAATGCAAAAATTAGGAGAATGAACAGGGTAACGAGAAAGGCATTCAATAACAGAAAACTCAGTAGCGAACATATGAATAATTTTAGAAATCGTTCGAAAGAATTGGAACGAGAAAAGAAAATTTCTCAGGAAGCATATTTACAAAATATTTTTGATGAGAAGGCAAATAACTGGACAGGATTTTATAAATATGCTCGTAGAAGGAAAGGAAATATAGAGGATATCCCAGTTGTTCGTGAGAACGGAAACACGCTCATTACTAACGATCTGGCAAAAGCTAATGCGTTTAATAAGTATTTCAGTTCGGTTTTCAAAAGCAATACAAACCATTCATTAATTCAGGGGTCTTCTGTTACAAATAAGTTTAATATTGAAGTGAACGTTCTACGGAATAAAGTAAAATCAATGAAAAATGGTAAGTCAAGGGTCCAGATGACATTTATACAGACATAATTAAACTAGGAGGAGAGGCAATATTACCGTACCTAATTACAATATTTCACGTATCCATGAACAATTCTAAAGTACTTGAAGACTGGAAATTAGCTTTTGTCGTACCAACTTTTAAAAGTGGTGACAAAACTATATTAAGTGATTATAGGCCGGTAAGTCGTCAGTGGTCTGCAAACGTATGGAGTATCTATTTGCCAGTTACATTAAGCAAGAATGGGAAATCAAAATGGCACGGCTTGAGGAGGAATTCATGTGAAAGTCAGGTAGCCACGCTATTACAGGATCTAACAGATAAAATTGACGCGGGCGAGAGAGTAGACGACAGATTTTGCCAAAGCGTTTGATGTCGATCGCCTCGTAGAGAAGTTAATTAATTCAAGCATAGATTTCAGGGTGGTGACCTGGATTGGCGAGTTTCTGCGAGACAGAAAACAGAAAGTCCCTATTGGCCATGAGTTTTCTGCAGGGGCAAGCGTTACGTCAGGAATACCGCAGGGGAATGTCACTGGCAATAAATTTATCTTTATCTTTAATAACCGAAGAAGTTTCTATATTGCTTCGCATCATCAGCTCTTCTACAAATCTTGCAATAAAAAAGATGTCTTCTTGACGCAGATGCTGTGTCACTTCTCTCTTCTGCGGTGGACCCTTTGCTAAAGTTACTTAAAAACTATTGATATTTATCATAAACTACGTTAAATATTTTTACTAAAATAAATATCTACTATAAGAAATAAAGTAATAAAAATGCAAGTAATTACAAATTAAATATTTCATAAATAGCTATTATTAATGCTATTAAATTGTTAATTTAACTTATTAGTACATTAATGTTACATCTAATATTTCAATGAATTAAATATAATATAAATATGAAATAAATAAAGGAAATTCTCCATAGTCCATAGGCTTTATCCATAGGTTAAGTTAGAAATAAGTTAGTAAGTAACCACTGCCCCTTTCTTTGCCGCAAGAGCTACAGCGCATGTACCAACACGTTAGCCAACGTTCGTGAAATGAAATCGAATTATTTCTGCATGTTAATCACTGGGCCACGTCTCCAGGCATGATCCATGTGGTATAGCATCAGTGGCTGTCAAAAACAAAACCGGCCACATGACTGAACTGCTCTGTAGCTGAAGAGGCCCACCAAAGGCAACAAAATACTTATTAACTTCATTCAGCTGAAATAAAAAATTATGATCTTATAAAATTGTACAGTGGTTCACAGAACCACTGAACCCCCTTCACGGGTTCTCTCTCCCCCCCTCGTCACTAATAAATTGACAATATGTTTTCTATAAAATATGTTTACATTTAATTTATTTTGCAATTATACTTAAAAATAACGGAAGTTAGTCCATTTAAGGACTTCTAACGTACTGACATACTGTAATTTATCTTAATTTTTATTTTACAGTTTGAGTGAATTAATATTTTACAATTTGAGTTTTTCCCGTACAGATGGAAATAATTATCAGCAATTCAGGGACGGTGTAATAAGTCATTATTATTACGAATTTTGATTCTTTAAGGTGGGTAAGCGGTTTTTCGGAGTGAAAATATCTCATGCTAAGTATCTTAATGGCAATTTGGTGACAATTTAGTTACCCAAGTACTTAATGAGACAGCAGATATGTATTCGTGAATCTGATCATTATTAATGAACCAAGGAGTTTTTAATGTCCACCAGAGAAATTAATTTCGGGTGGCTTGTTTCCGACTTTTTTAAAGAAAATAATTAGTTAAGGCCCCATATTTTTCAGGCATATGTAAGAGAGGGCCCAATGTGTCTAAGGATGAATAATGATGAGTTTATGTTAATTTTAGAATTTATATTTATTAAGGAATAAAATTACAATTTTAGCATGTTAGTAAATAATTTTAGAATTATTGTCCTTATCAATCTTGGTATCAATCTTAGTAATATTTGTTGTACTAATTATCAATCTTGGTAATATTTGTTGTACTAATTTGTTAACTTGTGGACTTTTTTGAGATGTTATAATTGTACTCATAGAATTGTAATTAATTGGCTGAGTTGAAGTTGAGTAGCTATTCCTACAGACATTTCGTGATTCAATTGATAAACTTGGTAATTTTGGAAACTTTCTAGTTACATTTATGTATGGGGCAATATTTAAAAAGCATGTATTTTGAAAATTTAATTCGGGTTGAGAATTAGGTTGAATAGGAAACTCTGCCGAGGAAAACTTGGGTAAATCATAAATGTTAGTTCTTTTGTTTTTAAATAAACACATCCTTTATAATTTATTGCATGGTTTGAGTGACAGTTTACACATTTACGAGTTCGACTTTTTGAGTTATTACATTTTATATAATAATTGAATAGATGAAAAAGAGATCGGTATCAGTGACATTTCAAAAAAGTCTGAGAAAACTTTATTTTAGGTTACACGTCAGTGACAATATATTATCGTGGTGTTAATGAACAACTGAAATGCCATGATTTCAATGATAAAAAAAGTACCAGGACGTTACAGTGATATTGAGTCAAATAAACACATTTCTCAGAATTTATAAAATGTTACTTATACCATTCTGGTTTTTATCCATTCCGTTGTGCACGTATGCGCGCGAGACTAGCAAGCTAGAACCTGATTCAAGTTTAAATTGTGTCTGAGTCATCGCGCTCACTTCAGAGCTTGTCTTCAGAGAATGTAAATACGGTGCCATAAAGTCTGACAATGATCACCTTTCACGTTCTGATTACATTGCAATCTATTCTAAAGACATCAGTTATCGTGTTTATTGATCTCTGGTTCTCATGTAAGCTTGTTATCTTCTTGAAGTGGTCGTGACGACCTTTGGAGGGGGAGAATATTTCGAAAGACGGCTGACAATATAGCTCAAGGGCCTCGAGTCCCGGAAGATGCAGGGACACAGCAGGGGTCGCTCTCCTCTCGCTCTTACCCCGTTCCCCCTCCCCCCTTTCGCCATGAGGGCAGCCCGCTGCACTCTTTTCTGCGGAGCCAATCTTCCCAGAACCGCACGTCAGAGGCTGCGTGAAGGCCTGCAGTCAACTCGCGTGTCTACGTCTGCCCTTGGCTGAGGCACGGCCATACTCTTACAGTCGCTTCTCACGTCACCCCAACAGCGCGTTTCCGAACGCAGCGGCTCGTAGCAGAGCATTGGTTTAAATGGAGGTCTTCCCACAAACGGCGGTTTCCCTCGCGATCAGCAGCGCAGGAGCACTTACGCGTCACCGCTAGCAGAAGCTTTAAATGGTGGCCTTCCCACTGCGCCACCGGTCGCATTGGCCTTGGCCGTGGCTGTGATTACATTCAATGACTTGTGTAGGTATAGATAATTAGTAAAAGCTACATTACCGAATATGTATCATTGGCTTCTCGCGCGGGGAGGGGGGGAGACTGTACGAGCATAACCTGCCCCCACCCTAAGCTACGTCATTGGATAGTACTCGTCTGCATCTTTGTGTTTAAGCGAATCGTTTGATTTTTTTAATACATTGGTTTTGTAACGTACTTTTCCACTCCCGGCGGCGATTTTCCATTCGACCTTTCCTGCTAACTAAACGGGGAAGTTTGCGAGTCTGTCCTTCAGAGAAACGGGCTCATTTATTTGAGCGCAGTAACAACTAATTTCGTCGATTCTAATTTTGCCGAAAAATGACTTCGTCTAAGGAAGACTCAAAGGTTGCATACAGGATTCTTGTATGTAGAGGTTAGTTACGAATAAACTGCGGTTAATAAGATATTGATAATTTACTTTGTATTATTACTTACAATTTATAATAGAATATATTCTCACGTTTTTCAAAGTATCAGAATAGAATTTAAGTGACAAAATCAGAACTTTTTGAATTCTTGTATGCAGCATTTCAGTCTTACACAGTTACAAAAACACATCAATTAAAAAACAGCTATATATGTGCAAGTTTGCCTGTGCTATTTTGATCGATCTGAAGTGTTTAGTTGAGTCATCACTTTCTGATCAGCTGTGTAAGCCATGTATCAGAGTTTCAATGACCCGTTGTGCCTACAGAAAAGAACATCTGTGCATCATCTGTGCATTAATACACATATGGTACGATTAAGTTTAAGCGAAGTAGAGCACCGAAGAGAAAAAGGACAACGTTTTCCACCGTTCTTTAAAGTCTATTCCAACAGAAAACAGATGTTTCAAAGCTAATCTACAAACTTTGGATATTTTTATTCAGACGTATTGTCATAACGTAACTTTTCGGTATCAAGTATCCACAAGGATCCAACTTAAACACTTCTTTAGCTTTAGACATTTGTTTTGCAATTTCAAGTTATTAGAAAGAAAACTGGATATACGTAAGTATTTTATGTGACTCGAGGGAAATAAAATATTTTCCAAAATTATGTTCTTCAGCATTGAAAATATGAGACAGAAATAATAATAAAAATATCGATAAAAATTTAGTATTTGCGGAATTTTACAAATTCAAAATTCGTTCGGGATATTTTTCAGCGATTAATGTGAAGTTTATAAAACATCTTCAATACGATAGTATGACTTAAATTATGAGGGGTTTCCAGGTAGAATTACAATCAGTGGAATGCTTTTTAATTTCTTAACGTAGGGAAATTTTATTTTTCATTCATGACTTGTCATTGTCAAGTGTGATTATTGCCCGATAGCAATATATGAAATAAAACTAGTGGTCCTACAGCTTCACATACCTTCTTACATTATTTGTAACATTTACCATTTTCGAAAATTTTGTGAGTTCAACGATAATGGGATCTGCGACTTTTTGATAAACATAATCTCCTCTACTTCCAAAAAAGTAAAACAACTTGCGGCAGACTAAGACAATTTTTTGTTTTTAAAGTTGCCTATTTCAATCACTATTACACTAAATCCACCTATATTTTTGATAAATTGTACAGTCGCTTCTCTAAAGATCTATACTTAAAGAACCGATTACATTAAAGAAAATCTTTATCTTCTATATTTTGGCTATAGGAAGACGCCGACATTTTTTTTTTCAAATTTCGAAAAGACAGAGAGTTTAACGAAAATGAGCCCGGCAGTATTTTTAAACCTACTTTGTTCTGTCCCAGAAATAGTTTAATAAAAGATGTAGAATCATTTTGGAACAAAATTTGAAAATTAAATAAAGTAAGATTCGGCAGCGGATCAGTTGCACGGGCACTTGCAAATTTGAAAATGATGTTTAGGCTTCATGTAATATACTCCCTCAATTCATAATATCAGTTTACAATTTGCAGGGCCTCGTGTTTGTTGAAATAGTCTGGGCAATATCAAATTTGGAGAACATTCTCTGAGCTGTTTAGGCGCGAGTGTTTACCATAGAAGAGCAGACGGACATACAGACGTATTGTCATAACGTAACTTTTCGGTATCAAGCATCCACAAAACGTGGATTTTAAAACCGGAGAAAGTAAAACTTATTTATATAAGTTATTATTCTCAATAAAATGAATCGTAATTTGCGCTTACAATAAAAATGCGAACCGTTGCGGGCCTTGCATACGAAATACGCATTATTTATTTCTCGTAGGGCAAAAATTATCCAGTACTGCAGTAATCTTTCATTAAATGAATATAATATTTCGATCGTAATTGGAAAAATGGCGTTCAATCTGAATTCGATAGGTGCTCCAGCGTCTATCGATTGCAAGTTCTGGATTCCTATTGCCTAATAAATTAAACAGGTTTAAACTACCAGTTGTTTCGCCATATTTACAATTTTAATCAACCGTTCTTCACGAGTCACATTAATTTACGCTCTTTCATTCTTTACAACTCAAATAATTTCACTACACAATAAGCAAACATGTAAAACGGTCCGATGAAGTTATGAAATTGTCGAAACTATTTCATCACTTGGTACGTACCTTCATTTTACCCTCTCGTTTGAATAAAATATTCATTTAAAGTAAATTTAGACTTATTTGACACGTTTACTTCTGAATTTATACTGCATATTACAAGTACTTACTTAAATTTCACTGAACAATTTATTATGCTGGTATTTAAAAACAACCGAAAAGAGTTCGTGTGCCACGGTCTCAGCTAATCTATTTACCATCGTGGCAATGCTTAAATCCACTTCATTCTTTAGGTAGATCAAAAATTTATTTTTTACCTCTGAGTTAAAGAGATACATTTTTTATGATTTAGTGCTTTAAGAACACTGAATATATAAGTGAACTTTCTCTAAATCTCAAATGTTTTCATGTACATGTGAGTCAAAAAAGTAGAAGTTCCAAAATCGCTAATTCGACATTTTCTCAGTCTAGGCTGGAAAGCTTTCTCATGAAAAGATGTTTTGCTTTCGATGTGTCATCGCGAGTGCTAGCAGTACCGGGGATGACGCACCGCCCAGCTCGGTGTGCAGTCGTAAAACAAGTGGCACTGATAACTTGAAAACAATAAAATACACAATTATCTTCAATCAGCAGGGCAGGAGATTGGCGAAAATTGGCAATCGCGTCGAGAAAGTGAGAACCAGAGTTCACGGAGAATAAGTAGAATCAGAATTGCAACTGATAATACCTTTTGATGTCAAGGGCAGAAGCTGCGGAAGGCCTTAGTAAAATCGAGTGCTTTCTACATTTCAGTCCAGCAAGTTGGAAGTTCTTTTCTCACCGGTTCTATATGAAATTTGGAATACTGAATTAAATTTTTATGTTTACCACCTCAAAAAAGAGTGGATTTACCCAAGAAACAGCAATAAAACCTCAAAACATTTCTTTTTTTCTTTTTTTTAGATTTTGCTTATTTCTCCCAAACTGGGCGATTTAAATTGACGCAGGAATATCTATTACGGAGAAAATCCGTTGAATGGGTTTGGCGCTAGCGTTGACCACAGACGGTCAGGCAGACGGGTAGAAAGCAGACAGACAAAGAGACACCAGTGAGATAGAAAAACAGAAACAGGCAGACGTTTTGCTGTCAAACGATTTTTCGGTGTTAAGGACCCACCAAACAAGGCTTTTGACTGTATTGAAATAATTAGCAAATGGAATACAAGATGCAAGTGACTATTAAGTGATTCTAAAAGGTAAATCTAGAATATGTTCACGCTTTAGTCTACACACATGCTCACTGTTGTACAACATATTCACTGATTATTGATTGGGCTGGTAGTTCAGTCTCCAAATTAAAGTTGAGTTTGGTTGGTTTTGTCGGATGTTGTGGTTGCGACATGGTCTGAAGTAACTTCCTTCCGTAGTGACGCAAGCGTTGCAGGAAAATAGCTCCATAGAATTAGCTATCAGGAAATAGATTAAAAAAATTTTGTTTTAAAATTGAATTTGATTTTCATTGCAGGACCATTGCGCATAGCAGGAAAATTGACATTCTAGTAGGCCTAGATAGCCGAGGTCGCTAAAGTTGAAGGGAGGTGAGTTGAAGGGAGATGAGTTGAAGGGAGTTGAAGGGTAGTAGCTGCCTCGGCTCGAGTGGTCGTGGGTTCGAATCACGCTTCGGAGATGGATTTGTGTGTGTGTGTGTGTGTGTTCGTGTTGTCCTTACGTACCCTTACAGGTCTTCGTACCCTTACAGTTAAAACAATCACAGTGTTTGCTGTATCACCAAGTTGTTAAAAAGAGATATGGATAAAACGGTAACCTTCAATTTTATGATGAATAAATGACGCAAGGGGAGCGCTATTTCGTAAGCGTGCGTGAGCGAGTAGGTGAGCAAGTGGCACAAATAGTGCGCATAGCAGATTTCAGGTATTTCTGAGCTACATTTTTAACACACCATGCGCAAAACGCGGATTCTCGTGATTGTTTTCGTGTGTGCGAAACATCGCGAAGCGTGTGCCAAACATCTGCAACGATTCGCAATGCTCTTTCATCTTGACGACTAGGGATAAGTATTCTAGAATAAGATGGTAAAATGATGCAAGAATGCATGAAAAATCTAGCCTTTATCATTTCCATAGCTATCTCTAATCTAAATATCTGAATTTATGTAATAATTTACATTTTGCTTATCTGCTCAGTAAATTGGTATTCTTGTTTGACAGGTGGGCAAAACAGAGAGATATTTATTTCAAAAAGAAATAAAAAATCCTGGACATCTTTAACTGCAGAAAATATTTCACAAATTCAAGAAATTTAAAACAATCACACGTTTCCGTTCCAACAAGCAGCTGGAGATATATTTATGTTCTTGGTCTCGTGTCAGCTGTAAGCGGATGCCCATATCACAAGATATGACGCATGCACAATGGGCTCAAACCTATGTAATCTAAATCAGCAGTTTAGTAAAAGAGAATGCTGCAACGTTTCATGAAATTACATTTGCATTAAACAAATGAATGCATCTATAACGAAATTATTTTTCTGAAAATTAATTGTCACTCAGAAAACAAAGGTTTATTATGGCGTCGATTCTACTTCGTTCGTTTAATGAATTTGCAATAACCTAGCACAGAGCAATAGTCTGACCGAAGCATGAAAACTGTTTTGATTTTGAAATAGTTATATCATAGCGTTTTCATCGGTTTTATCCCTAACTCGTCTAATATATTCCGCAATTATGAATTTTGTCTACTTGCAGATGAATGATGTTAAACCATTAGATCTATAATTGTTAGCAATCCACCTGCACCTCCCCTTGTAAATCGGTACTACTCGTAGCTCCTTCCAAATGCGAGGTATGATATTGTTATTTTAGTGACCTCCATTACTCGCGCTAAGAATGAGATCATGGCTTTCCCTTCTAGTTAGAGCATTTCTCCTGGTAATTGTTGTTCCATGTCAAATCGTACACTCATGAAACATCACTATTTTTAGCAACTTTTTTTAGGAGGTATAAGATTGCAAAGAGGTGACACGTATTTTTTTAATTTTTTTCTAATCTTACCCCTTTAAGAAATTTTACCAATTATTTTTCCCAATAATTCATGGGCGCTAATGTTTATTTTTTGCGCAAACACCGGTTCCTTCAGATTTATAAATTTACTCTTAAATTTAACTTTTAAAAAATGAACATGGTAATTTGAATGATGTTGGAAGCTTGAATGTCTCGTGTACCTCTTGTTTTCACTCCAGCACAAGGAAAACTGAAAAGGAATTGCAAAAGGGCAATCCACTCGGGCGGCATCTGGGATGCAATCGGTCTGTGCCTTTTTGGAAATGGAGAACAGAGACAGGAAATCTTGAGTGCGAAGTGTATCCAGGATACATCTAACAAGGAAAATACAAAAGTATTATCTCAGGTCCGTTTAGTCACCCTTTGAGTCAAGCCATTGTTCCAAATCAACTGGTTTTGAGGGGTTGGGAGGCGCTTTCAGGCTAAGCAGCCCTCCTTGTCGGGTGGATAAATGAAGTATAGGAAAATGATACGGTAATGGTGAATTTTCCTCTTTCCCTGACCAATTGGCAATTCTCTGCAAGACATTGGAAGTTGATTCTTGCTTGTGTTGCTGTGATCTTCAAAGGCCTATCATTTTTTACTTATTTTTATTTTTGTCTATTAGTATTTAAGTAGTATAGGGAAGATTATACAACGTTGCACAAAAACGGCAACTTTTCGCCAGAAAAATCGTAGTTTTCATGTAATATTGCGTGCAATAAAGGCAATTTTAAAAACAAGGTTTTCTAAAAGAGATGAAATATTTTCTTTAAATTTTTGTACAGATAGTGCTAAATGCAATGAATATCACGCCATCAACACCTTTTTCCCAAAGTCTTTGATTCTTCAAAAATTACTCAAATATAAGCCTCTTTGTATGTTTTTATACATTGCAGACGTTTTATACATTATCTAAGTACACGTGCTCCAAACGACTGTTGAAAAAGTTTAACAAAAACTCAGTTTTCTGTGAAACTGAACTCAAGTTTGAGGATTTTCAAAACTCTTGATCCACATTTTCTCAAAAATGGCTCCAAAGTTTCCTTGAAACATTCGGTACAGGCACTGAAATTCATTGAATAACATGACGTATTTGACTTATTCATTTGATTTTTCACAACATAACACAAATGCATTTTTTTTGAAAAGTCTCTCATGTCATTCATATTTCCAACAACGGGAATATTTATCCATTATTTCATTTGTGAATATAAATGTTTCAAATGATTTTCTATGAAATTTTTCGAAAACGCAAACGTTTTCTATGGATATGATCTCAAAATTACAATTCTTCAGCACGATCAAAAATATTTTCACAACAAAGGCTTCGTATTACCATTTAAAATTACATTTTACTCTTCAATAATATTACTATTCTATAATAGACACATTATACATATTTCTACTATTGTTTGTATGTCTGTATTTGGCGCGAAAGCCAGTGAACGGGCGCAGGAATACCAGCGACGTCCCTGTCTCGAGGTCATAGATTAAGGTTATGGTTTGCACGCGGAAATCCCCACTCCGTTTTACGGTCTCCTCAACCTGACAAATGAATTTTCTCATCTTCACACAGTAACATATACTGGGACATTAGTATGGACGCTGTGGAATGCGAACATGCTAATAAACGAGCCAACTAGGGCTAATTAGCCAATTACGATACCCAAATTGTGAGATTAAACCATGTTTCAGAAATGACGACTTGTAGAGTAGAAGCTTTTTCAATAAGCTGTTTGGTCACACTTCCCTCTTCACCGAACCTCGGCGCATATAAATTGGAGACCAAAAGAAAAATAGGAGCCTATCCCGTATGTTAATTGGGGACCGATCGTGAGGAGGACATACATAAATTGCGACCGACTACCTTATTTCCTTCCAGGTAAAAGAATTGAATGAATTCTGCTTATCTTGCCAGTCTTATATCCTTGTATCATTTTTTCTGCTAATATTCTTTAACGTTGAACATGAAATTTGGACACTGTCCTAGTTCTTTCTTCGCTTTTCATTTTTAATATAGGAGCGAGTCGGGAAGATTTGCATTAAGGCATACGGAAAAACTGGATAGCGCGGTGGCGGCGGCGGTGACTCAATCGCTTTAACTCGCTTACCTGCTCAATCAGTCCTTTTCTTACCTGGGCTGGTTTGGTCCGCAATATACACGTAGCATTAATTAGATCGCTAGTGAGGTAAATACTTCTAATAATTAAATATGGTAAATTACAGGTGGTGCCTGGTACCAAAAATTGATTTTGATACTAGGCAACTCTTTTAATTTACCATATTTAATACATATAGAATTAGAAAGCGGCGGCGATCGTGTAACGGTTAGCGTACTGGACTGTTGTACCTAAGTTGGCGGGTTCAAACCCGACCGAAGCCTTGGATTTTTAAAGGGCGAAAATATCCTTCGTAGGCCTTCCTTCGGAGGGGAAAAAATGCCGGCGGTCCCATGTTACTCGTATGTAAAAGATCCTCAAGCCTAAATGACGCCTCTGAGCTAAATTCAAATCGCCTATTTCTCGCCCAAGAAATACCTCCTTTCTCTGCTAGATGATGAAAGGAGCGTAGCGAAATTTGCGTGGTCAGACGGAAGAGCGGGCCTGATGGTCCGAGTCTCGCCACGTAAAATAAGGCAAACTCAATTCAATTCTAAAAAAGTACGTTTCGCGAGAAAAGCTCTAGTGATTATTCGGTCCCTAATTTTGTATACGGCTCCTTCCCTGCATGGCGGACGTCGCCAACATCACTCACGTCTCGGAGCAGCCGTCCCTCGCCACTATGCCTCGCCGACCTCCCTCGCCGCCGTCCCCCGCCGCGCGGTCTAGGGCGCCTTCCCACGTCGGGACGGCGGCGCGCTTCCGTCAAACATCAGAGCCCGTGGAAGGGGGTGAGTTCTGCAGGGGTAGGTTTCGCCGATCCTCCGGTGACGTCGAAGAAAAGGACCGCAGCAGGTAAAATGCAGTGGGCGGCACAGTGGGAAGGCTACCATTTAAAGCTGTGTTCTGCTAGCGGTGGCGCGTACGCGCTCCACCGCTTCGCGCAGCGACAGTTCTTCGCTGCTTGCGCACGCCCGCTGCACGTGGGAAGGTCTCCATTCAAACCAATGCTCTGCTACAAGCCGCCGTGCTCGGAAGCGCGCCGCCGTCGCGACGGGAAGGGCCCCCTAAGGAATTTGTTGATTAATAACTAGTAATAGTTGTTGATGAGGATTGATAAGATGTTGAATAGTTGTGTCGAGCCCCCTTTCTTAACGCTATTGGCTCGCACTTTGTTTATACGTTATGATTAAGATTTAAAGTATTAAAGTGCTTTGTTTTGTTTTGTTTCAGGTTTCGTGGATCAGACGAAAAGACTATCGACTTCTTACGGTGGGATTAGCTACATACAGCAGCGATGACAGATTCTTCACTGCCCATGTGCGGGGGCCTCAGGTAGATGAATCTCAATTTATAAAAATGTAATAACTATATTTGATGAGTTTGGCTACAAATTTTCAGACAGATTTAATGTATAAACAATACAAAAATGGTGAAACAGTAGCACTCAAAATAAAAATCATATACGAACACTCACCATTTAGAAAGACAAAAAATAATTATTCATTAAACTAAATATAGAAATATAGACACACACACACACGTGTGTGTGTGTGTGTGTGTAACGCATTATGAGTATTCAAATGAAGAGAATGCAATTAACAAATAATATGACTTATCTATTTTGGGCTTGAAATTAATGCAGTTTACAAACATCACTTTCTCAAAGCCGCTCCAATTTTTATTTCAGAGATTTCCCATGGGAAGAGAATAGAGGCTTAAAAAAAATGGCATGAGTTTCATTTTCGTTGAACACTGAATTTTCAAAAATTGCAAATGTAGAAATAATGTGGAAAGTATGAGCTGTTGTAGAATCACTAGTTGAATTACAGAAGTCATTTGTGATATGGTAGCTGATGAATTGTTTGATTATATAATGTAGTTAATTTAATGAAAACTTTTACAGACTTTTTAATAATGACGTAATCATGAATCATTTGAAACATTATCAGTTGGTTAATCAATTGCATAATTAATAATAGCATTCCACAGTTGTTAATGTACTGATTCTTAAACTAAAATGTTGCAACTTTAGTTAAATGAAAATTTGTGCAACATTAGGATTACTCATTTTATTTAACTGGCTATGTACTTACGATTCATTATTACACATTTATGTTCTAGTTTATTATAAGTTTAATTAATGGGTAACAAAATAGATATTACATCACTTCATTTTCGTTCTTTTCATACATCTTCATATGTCATGACCCACTTCCCGATCACCGCCACCTCCCGAGGAAAACATACTACACTTACAATACATAACTTAGCATTTGTCTCGATAATCAATCAATCGCTATCAGCAGACACTTACGTCTTCCATGTCGTCATCACTGACATTCAGAGAGCTCTAAAGAGGCCCCAAAAACATATCTAATGCAAAGTGAAGTCATGCAGTCGTAGCGCATGTAAGTCCATCTCACCCAGCTTTTTCTATTTCATTAATGAACAGCAAAACATTTTTGGATACTTCATGTAATCGTTTTAGTGTGGATGTTTTATACCGAAAAAATGTCATCGTTATAATGTGTTTTACTGAAAGTTAGTTTAGTAAAAATATGATAAAGTACTAGATGTAGGCATTTAATATTGGAGAGGCCGCGTTCTACAGCCAAAATGACCCCGAAAATGTGTCCCTGAATGGCGAAAGGTAGTGTGGCGTCCACTAAAAGGATGGTTAGAGACAATACCGAGCATCAAAAAGGAAATGTATACAGTTCACTGTAGATATATTGAACTCAGATAAAATTAACTTTCAGTTGCAGTAAACCGGAGTGACTAGTACCAACCCACATACATAACAAATACGCACTAGAATATTTGGTTATAATGAACTCTCAACATCGGTTATAGTGAACTAATTAAATACAGCTTACGAAACATGAAATATCGCCTCAGTTCCTGGAATTCATATAAGACTACGGATTTGGAGGTAAAGAGTCTCGTGAGTTATATTTGTAAATTTTTATTTTGAAAGAAAGGAATTGAGGGAACCATGACACTAAGGAAATTGGTACAACGTATTAGTGGCATTTCCGTCAAGCGTGAAGACTTCATGGACGCAAACTCCATGTTGAAGACTAGTGATAAATCTTCAGAGTGAGTGGACAATGTAGAATTAAATGTGAAGAAAGTACGTTGCTAATAAATCATCGAATTCGCGAGTATTTGGCTCTATCTCTGAAATAATCGAACTACTCGTAATAGTAGTTGAAAAACTGTATTGAATTTTTTGGGATCATCGAATATAGTTAAACCTTTGATATAGCAAACGAAAAAAGTTAATTCCTAGGGGTTCACTGAAATTGGAGAAGTCTGTATTGTTATAACAAATACATTCAATGTATTAGTTAACAATTAGACAGTATAATTCTAAAAGGCTAAATACACCTGTAACAATACTACTGTTCCTCAGCTTCTGGCTCAATGACTCCCACCTCCATCAGGTTTTTCGTCGAGTTTCCTTGATCCTTTGAGATAATGATAAGATGGCCCCTTGTTTTGCCCTTGGACATAAATGAAACTTCTCTATATGTCAATTTTTTCTTGAGCTTTTTTGGTAATGTAGATATTGAAACAATCGTTTCCCATTTTTTCGCGGCAGTTATTCGATTCATTCATGAACAGCACTAGTGATAGTAGATTGAATCCTTAGCTGATTTTCCTTTCCTAGTAGTTTATTATCGGGAGCGAATATTTTCATATGAATCAACTCTTGTGGATATATGTATTCACAATTCATCTTATGTTCATGAGTAAAACAGACATCCCAGAGCAGTAAACATTGCGCTTGCACCCATAGTACGTAGTTTTTGACGTTTAAATGAATAAATAAATAAATAAATAAATAAATAAATAAATAAATAAATAAATAAATAAATAAATAAATAAATGCAATTAAGAATCAAATGGTGTTGGCAGGACTGGGCGCTGCACGTGAGGTTCGCGCAGGCGCAAGACGCAGGGCTGTACGAGTGCCAGGTGTCCACGCACCCGCCCGCCTCCCTCTTCACCGAGCTGCAACTCGTGGGTAAGTTGACCATCACATTACAATCACGCGATCACTTTTCATCTACTCGGTCACAATTCAACTACACCAATACGTTTCAATTACATGCTCAGATTTCAACACTATCACATTTCGACTTTTTTATGTGCAATCTAAAATTCATTCAATTAAAAAAGGTGTTCACTTCACTTCTCTACAATGTATTCAGCATTCTACGTGATTACACTATGACGTCGTGGGAATCTCACTACAAATCAGGGAAAAGAGCACAACTATTTACAGAGGTGTATTTACAGTAATATTTATGAGCAAAAATAAATTAATGCATACCAACATCATATACGGCTTTATTAAAATGCCACCGGATCGCATGAGCAATCCCTAACTACCTAAAATTAATTACATGACTCATGATCCTCATCACTTATCAAAGACCTACGCGCACCGTCTACTACTACGTGACCTCTGTGAGAAGTGGAATTGATATTCCACTGCGGCCTCGTGACATTAAGATCCATCCATGGACATCACTCGTCTACGCACCGCCCTGGGCGTAAGTTTTGTGCATCCACACGAGGTCCCCCAAATCTACTCAAGAGACACCCTCTCCCGCTACTCGCGCTCGAGGTTTTACACTCTCATGCATTCTTGGCTTTTCGGGATGAGCCGCGTCTCGGTCAATGTTACTGACGTTTCGGCCATCTTGCTGTGGCCTTCTTCAGAGCTATAAGCCGAAACGTCAGTAACATTGACCGAGACGAGGCTCATCTCGGATAGCCAAGAATGCATTGACTCCGGCCGCGGAAGCCTACGAACTCTTTTACACTCTCAGCCCACGTGACTCGCGATGTCATCCTTCTCTTCGCGCGGCAACCAACATCACGTGATCATCGCGACATCACGCGATTCCACCACTAGACCTGCTGATAGATCCTACAATTCCAAGAAGTTCCCACATTTCTTTAGGAATGTTGTACATCGGTGTCCCGGGCCTTTCCAGACCCCGGTCGCTTATGACACTTTAACAGCATCGGTCTAAGATCTAATCCTAAAGGCCCTTTCGCAATGTAAATGTAAACATAAGCATAACGCATAGTCGTAAACATTAACAGAATTGATAGACTGAAGTATTCGCAATATCGAGCATAAACGTAAGCCAAATAATAGTTTCTATTGGCTTCGCGGTATTCTAATTTACTATTGGTTGGATGTGAGAATTGATTTCGTGGTATCGACTGTGTCCATGGCCCATCTGGCGTTAGTTCGTCAAACTACTTAGGTCCTATTTCGATTCTCGATCTTGAGTTACTATGATTGGTTCATTTCTTATGTCTTACGTAAGCATAAGCACAGAAGCTTGACGCTGGCAAGCTGTTAGGGTAACGTCTTAGGGTTTATGTTGGAGCAGCAATAAACGACAAGAGCAGAGCTGCGAGCGTAGCAACGAGAACGTTCACATGGAAACAAATGGAAGTGGTCATGTTGGCAGCGACATCAGCGAGATCAGCGCTGCGACCAGCGATAAGAACGGCGAAAACTCTTTGGTAGGTTTTCGCTGCAAGTATCGTTGTTCAGCGCTGTTCAGCGCTGACACACTTCAGGTGTTGTAAGTGTCGAACAAAATGATTGCTGAGAAATGTATCATTTGTGTTTTTGTTAAGAAGCAATTGTGGGACAAAAAGGACATAAATCACCGCAATAAGTTCGTTTTAGACAAATTGTGGGCCGCCTTAATTAGTACAATACGTAAGTTTTAGAGGTTATGTTACATTCGTTTTTCAATGAACAACAAAAATACAAATAATTATGATATGTCTGTCATGTTTATTGTTGTATTGTGTTGTGGCAAACTAAATGTTAAATTAAGTAAAGCACGTCATCATCTCGATGTGATAATGTATTATTCCGAGTTATTTTTGTAATGTAGTTACTCACAAGGTACCCCATTATTTTGTTTGCCATAACTACTCACTCCACCTGTTAATGAATTTGTAATTTTTGAATCCACAACACCTTATAAAACTAGAAAAGAATTTCTTGTTGTTGCAAGGCATTCACCCAGATTGATTCAGATGATTTATTCTAATGTGATTGCTATCCATTGCACCTTCACAATGTGGATGCAGTTCAAGGAGGCATAATTTATAACAGAAATTGTAAAATGAATTAATTTTTTAAATGTTAAGAACCGTAGAAGAAAAATGAAATGCCAGAAACATATTTTGTAACTAGAAAATGTATTGAAAGATAATTATTTACATTATTGGTTTTGATAGTACAATTAATATCACATTTCCTTGAATAACATATGAATTACACGTTTGTAATTAAATCAAAATTGAAGTGATTGGGATCAGATAATCCCACTTGCCAGGATTTGGCAAAATAGTGAGGTGTTATACCCTATATAACCCTCAGCCTTCCAGTTTATTACTGTTTAAGATTTAAGAAACATTTTAAATAAAACTAGCTTACCAATTACATTTATCACTTCCCTGATAATCTGTTTTCTTTGAAATGCAGTTCAGTTTCAACTTAAGAATTCAAAAGTATTAATTTACAATGGTTTTTGAAAAACACACAATCATTTCAGAAGTTTTCCATGTAAATCAAATTTCATAAAAAACTTAAAAAACAATTGGGAGAGAGTGTTATGTTGTTCAGTCAACATTAAATGAGGACACCTAAAAAATGTATCTTTTGGAAATGATTTCGAACATTTGATGGTTTTTTGTATGTGTAGTATTCAGACTTAATATTCATTTAAATTAAATACCAACATATCACCACACTATAAGCTCTTTACAAGCACAAACATATACTGAGAATTTAATTAAGATTGATAAAATTAACACCAAAATTATTGTAATAGACAATATTAAAATGTAAAGAATTCTTTTTTATTTTTAAAGAAAATAATATTTTGAAGTAGATTTTTTTAATTTACTTTTTATTTACTTCATGATATATATTGCATAACATACAATTATTTATATCACAGATCAAACAAAAATAAGACAAAAATCTTACTTCAATTTAATTATTTTGTTTAAATAAAAAATGATACTTCCCCTTATAAATACTGAGAAGGTACCAAACTGAAAACTGTGTTAACAGATGAAATTTGACAGACTATTGGGACTCTGAATAATAGAAATTGACAATAATAAAGCTCTGCACATATTTGAAATATTCTGTACATAGTCACTTTTTTTGACACAATTTCACACTTGTCTTCACTGTTTTTATTTTTCATATAATGTGGAAGAAAATATTCTTAATTTTGGAGATCCACGTAGGCCTACACCTTTCATACACAATAGCACACTTTTCCTCCATACAAGACCCAATTCCATAATTATTTCTTAAACACTCATTCTCATACTTTCAAATTTCTTTCATCAAGAGGCTAGGCTTCTCCCTGTAAAAATAAAGGAAATGACCATTGATTTTTTCTAATGTAATCAATCACTATCCACAACACAAAATATTATATTTATAATATATACAAATCTGATTCTCTTTTATAGTCAATGTAAATATGCTTTCAACTAAGCCACTTTTTATTTTCAGTAAACACTAATTTGCATAAAGTTAGATTGTATAATAATTTTTGTATTCGTGTAACAAATATTTGCAAAATTCACATTATCTAAAATAATTTTCAAGAAAAAATTAAGTACTGATCCAATTACTGATGCTTATAGTGATTATTTATTCTAATTACATGTTCGAAGCTAACCAACTTATTAATTATTGTAGACAAGGCAGCTTACCTCTAGAATCAGCAATTCTTTCTTCTCCTCGTGAATATTTTTTACTTTTCTCACTTTCTGCAATTTTCCTCCTTAGCACATTCATTCAAGGGCTTTCCGTCAAATCTCGACGCATCGATGAAAATGCCAAGCAAAATATAAAATAACAATACATTTCCAAAGCAAGCCACAATTGAATTCGCTTGCAGAACAAAAACTTGGAAATAAATACGCCCTAGCATCAACTCTCTCGTGGGATCCACAAACTGTTTGCCGCATGTTGCAGGGGAAATTGAGTGAGGTTGACATATCTCTTTATCATGCATCATATTATCCATTGCGTAGGGGAATGAAGTTCAGGTTGACTCCTACTACGGTTCCACTTAAATCGTAACCAAAAGCCAATTAAGCCAAGCAAATTAAGGAAGTATGGTGGGTGATGTACATAAGGTTGGTATGGTAAGGACGAGTTAGTTGGGCCGAATGTCCTGTAGATGTCTCTGGAAGATTCGGAGCGGCGCTGCTTCGCGATGCTCCGACATGAACACAAGCGCTGCGATTTCGCAACAACTACTCTCTCTTCGCTCCCATCGTTTATCGCTGGTCCAACATTAACGTACCCTTACGTGCTATGCTTATGTGAACGCTTTGTGAATGTGTCCGCTTATGGACTATAAGGCTTCAGCGCCTTCACGGTGTGAGGCTTTCTGCCTGTAGGAAGGTACGTTTGCAATTCGATACACCAG
Organism: Gryllus bimaculatus; assembly: GCA_017312745.1. Lineage (NCBI taxonomy): Eukaryota > Metazoa > Arthropoda > Insecta > Orthoptera > Gryllidae > Gryllus > Gryllus bimaculatus. The sequence continues at coordinate 3,267,761 of BOPP01000046.1, forward strand.
TCTAACACAATGCTTTCAGAATATGAAGCTACATCGCAATACCACACCACTATTTGAATCCGGAATCACATTACTTCCTCACGATCAGATTTAAACACGATCACATTACGAATTTTATGTGCAATCTAAAATTCTTACCATGGAAAAAAGCGTACAATTCACTGCTTTCTCCTCCTCTACAGGATTTTCCGGAACAGTTCCATCGTACCACCCTAACCCCCACAATGCTTTCAGATTATAAAGCTTCTTCTTCTTCTTCTTCTTCTTCTTCTTCTCCCTCAAGCATTAGACCGGTTGGTCCGTTGCGCCTCTTTGATCTAACCATCTTCTCCTGGGTCAACCAACGCTTCTTCTTTCTTTAGGGATGTACTGAAGCACTTGCTTTGGAATTGCGTTGTCTTCCATTCTTTCGAGGTGTTTTTTCCATTGTTCTCTGTATTCCTTAATTTTTTCGTTTAAGTTGTAAATTTCTATATTTTTCCGGATGGTCTCGGTTTTTAATCTGTCCATTCTTGTTACTCCCAGGACTGATCTTAAAAATATCATCTCGGCTGCTTGAAGTCTACTGTGTGTTCTGGAGTTCATAGTCCAGTTTTCGCTCCCGTAAAGTCCGCAAAGCACTGCCATAACTTTATAAAACTTTAGCATTGTGTCTTTACGGACCTTTCCTTTGAGTGCTCTTTGATGGTGCCACACATCATATTGAATCTTTCTATCTTCCTTACAATATCAACTTCGCCGAGATATGATACGTCACATCCTAGAAATCTAAAGGTATTAACCTGTTCAATAATTTTGTTTTCTAATATGAATTTACATCTTAAAGGTTGTGAGCCTTGGAATGCCATGGATTTGGTTTTATTTGTAGATATACTTAGATTATAAAGCTACATTGTGTATCACGCCTTATTTGTATTTCGAATCACAATAGCACTATTTTTAGCATATAATTTATTGGTAATGCTATCCACGCTTGGAACAATATTGACAACAACTTTTTAACTGGCCGAAAAATGATAATTTACATATTATATCACCACTTGAGGTCTATTTTGCTATCCTCCTTAAAGCTTTTTAAACCCGATGATTTTTTTGCTGTCTTGCTCTTACTTACGTAGGAAGATAAAGTATTGTATTCGTGCGCCAGAAAACGGCTAATTGTTGACACAAAACTGTTATTGCAAGGCTCAGGTGTACAATATACTTTAGAGTGATCGTAAACATTTTTCTAGGTAATCATTTCCAAATGTCACTTGCTTATAAAAAATAAGATTGGCGTGCACCGTAAGCCTTGATGATAGTGAAATACTGTGCCTTTCGCAATTTATTTGTGAAAAAATTGTTTTGAAAGTATTTTAACAATAAAATATTTATCGTCAAAAATAATTTTTCCCCTTATTCATATTTTGCTAAATTTTGCATAAATACTCTCGAAATGATAATGGGTTTGAGATTAATATTCTTTACATTTATATTAATTTGCATCACTTAAATTATAATGTATCTTTTTTCGGCCAAATTTGACGAAACATATATTCGTTTACAATTTGATTTTCTTCATAAATGATTATGTTTTCTTGTAAATTGCTTTTAAGGTAATACTTTAAGGTCATGTGTGTTGTATTAGTATCTCAGCGACTATTATTTTTAATATTTTACAGTATATTTTGGAATAACGTAAAATGAAAACAAAATGAAGATATCTGAAAAGTATTAATGGTATATAAAGCAAGGGTATAGCATTGCAGTTTCAGAAAAATACTAAACCGTTACCAATACTGCGAGAAAGTATATGCTATTGAGCAACTGTAGTTTTTCTTAATTCCCGAATCATATTCCCTCTCTTTTTTCTACGCTAAATGAATTACGAATAAAAGATGGCAGGGAACATTGTTGGCAACGTCTGAAATCAAATCCTTTTGCTCCAATGTAATAGAAAATATTTGCTTTGAAAAACGAGGGACAGATCTGATACACAGAGCTGCTGTTAAAATAACGAAACGTCCAGTCCTGTCACACGTAGCGAAATGGAAGCTCAAGCAAACGCGCGCGGATTATATAGAGAATGTTCGGGGAAGAAACGTCGACAATCGAAAATAAGCTCTTGAGACCATTTTAAGCATATTTTCTCTAATAAACTACTTGGATATTACGAATGGCTGAGCCACAATGAGCACTTAAATTGTATTTTTTGTAAATTTGCTTTCTTTACAAAAATTTGCATTTTAGAATCTTACTCCAAAAACGTGTGAATTTGGTATTATTTACAAAAGAAATTCATATACATGTTCTGAAAGAAAAATTATCACAGAAATAAAAATCCCCCAATTTACATGTTTCCGGCTATTGTACATCTGAGATAATTCTTCTTTCTGAACAAATATATTCATTTATTTTGCAAATAATAAACGATTCACATGTTTCTGGAGTGTTTATAAGTATCTTCAATGCAAATTTTTGCATGAAAAGTGTTTATAAACCAAGTTTTGAGTGCTTATTGCGGCTTAGTCATTCGTAATATCCAAGCAGTTTTTTAGAGAAAATATACTTAAAATTGCCTTTAGAGCTTATTTTTCGAAGTTTCGACAATTCCTGTCCGGACATCTTGTACATATGGAGTGAGCCGGGCTTGGTGTTGCGTCGAGGCTTCAGCGGCCGGGATGGGGGAGTACAGGATGGAGGAGAGTGGGCGGGAGAAAAGGGGATGGGAGAGAAGGGGAGGGGGAGAGGGGGTGTCGGACGCTGGCCATGCATAAATCCCAGTGATGACGGCGACACGGCCCTGGCCCGCGCCGCGCCGCGCCGCAGGTGCCACGTCTGTTATTTACGACCGCCCGCCGCACCGCCCACACTTTCTTCAGGGCTTTCCCGGAAACGTCCTCACAATCACCACCTTTCCACTGCCATGGCCTTGAGGCGAGCCAGAGAAGGATATAATAACCGAGTAGACTACGGATGTACTTAGGCATTCCGCTGGACGGAGATCTCCGGCAAATGTTTAATCAATATTTTATGTTAGTTCTTAAATACGTTAAAAATAATGTGTGTCCATCTTCCTATCAATCTTACAATAATGAAATTAAATCAGATACTAAAAAACATTGATAATGCATGAAACAAAGGACAATTAACATTAATAAAAATTACATTCAAATGCAAGTATTGTACCAATATAGCTTTATCTTTGTTATAATATTTATAACATCTGTTGGGAATTTTAGTGGAGAGACTCACAATTTTGTAATCCCTTACAATATTATTCCCTGAATCCATTACACGGCCATGATTCGTCACCTGTTCCTTTTTGCGCACCCCTTAATTCGGCGGTACCTTGAACTGTATCCATTTCAATAACTCTGCTACCTGGTGTTACGTAAAACAATAATTTTTACAGTTTTTCGAACTTTTCGTTTCAAATATGGTATTTATTTCTCCAACAATTGTTCCCAGGTAAGTATTATGGGCCAGTGATCGTGTGGTAGGATCTGGGACAGATGATCTGTCTGCAATCTGCTACTATTTAGTAATTTCTATCAGTCTGTCTCATTCATCCAAGCTACCATTGTATCAATCACCTCCAATTTCCATCTATTCATAGATTAATAATTTTAATAATGATCAGGGAACTATTGAAGTTCGAATAATTGTGAAGTAAGGTAACTATTGAAGGTGAATAATGGACCTACATCGGAAAGTGAAATTTACCTTTTCCATTCGAAAAAAAAAAAAATAAATCGGAGAAAAGAAGAAAGAAGAAACGCTGGGGAAAGGAGAGGAAGGAAATAAATGCGACTTGAGCTTAGGAGAGCGTCTTAGCTTTTGACTGCGTAGTTGGCGAACGATAATGAAATGGTAGAGTTACAGCGAACTATTGGTGCACGACGTGTCGACGACCATTTTAAATGCGAGCGAGACGCCAAAGGCAGGACACACTTCGCACACGCAGTAGAGCCATTTTCGCATACTACCGCTATTCAGAAAACATCGGTTAGCGTAATGCAAATGAAGTATTGTAATCTCCAAGTGATTTGCTTTCGACGCGGTATTAATTTGTTTCATTGGTCTTCTTCTGTGCTTACATACACGAAATGTGAAATTTTAATTTTTTTTTCGTCAAGGCTGACCCTCGATAAGCTACGAGGTTGATGTTTTTGAGTCGGCATTCAGAAAAGCCGTCTCCCTCGTCTGTGACGTCACCAAATGCACATCCTCGCCTGAAGACAACTCGCGCAGAGTCCATCTTTGGGGGAAGAAAGTGGAAAGGGTGAGAAATTGTGTTCAAAGTAGGCACCGGAAAGTTTGGCGGGAACTTGGGCTCAAATTGATCAAAACTGAATTGAGCTCGAACGGAAGTTGAACTGTAGAAAACTTACTTTCTCGCCTTATAACGTAAACTTCGTCTAAAGAATTCACGCGATTTTACCCAAAAATGATATTCTCTTTCGATTTAATGGAGTCGGAGGCCCTGCGAGTTTGAAACGAATATTTTAATGTTTGGGGTTCCTTTACATGTAGTCTCATTTATATATTAATTTTTTAAAAATTAAAATGTGTGTCTCCAAAAGGTCCTCTCTTCAGTGCCTCTCTCCAAAAGGTCGCAGGGTTCTAGATCCGACGATGACAGGGTATTCAACGCTAGCAAGACAGATAAGGCGAATTCACCCTTTATCTGAAGGAGAATTCTGGCGGCCGGCTGCTCTGATTGGTAGTTTTCTGTGGTTTCTCCGATCAATTCAAGGCAAATGTGGGAGCAGTACCCTAACAAACATGCCAAGAACCGCGCCATCTTTTCTTCCTCTTTCTTGTCTTATCATCACCCCACACTTATACACATACTTATAAGCACTACACTACCACACTTGTGTGGAGACTGGTCGAGTGCTTGTAGCTTTTCTCAGCTGAGGAGCTGCCCGCTGGTGATGTACTTAGTTGGAGAAAGTCCCTACCAGCCGATGTAGGTCGGTGCCGTGTCTCACCATTCGGCAGGGCAAGATCACAACCACATCACGCGATAAAACCTTGCACTGCACTTCTTCTTCTTCTTCTTCTTCTTCTTCTTCTTCTTCTTCAGGTACACGCACTGCCTGTTACGCATCCGTTGCCATCTAGTCATACTGATTTTTTTAGAATTTTCGACATAGAACTTGATGCTACTGGAGAGAGAGAGCAATGTGGCTGGAGAAGGCGTCGTGGTGTAGGGAGCTCTGCTGGTGGCGAGAAGCTGCTGGAGAGAGCGGTTCTAGTGAGACCCGTGGTTTTGGTGAGTATTGTGGATTGGCGTAAAGTCGCGTTCTGCTAGATAGAACCCGTGCCGTTATTGAGAGCGGTTTTAGTGGAGGGAGAAGGGTGAGGGAGTTTTAAAGAGAGAATCAGGAGACAAATTGGTTTACATGGAGTGGACAATTTTTGTGAAGAAGGTGGTTGTCGATGCTGGGCAAGTGGGGTTTGGAGATGGCAATGCGTGTGATTGCGGTTCTTGTGAAAACCCCCTCTTACGCAGAGGGGTTCTAAAACGAAAAGAGGTGTGGAGAGAGAGAGAGAGAGAGAGAGAGAGAGGGAGAGGGAGAGAGAGAGTGTTTCTAATAGAAAGTAGGGATACGGCATCGAAGTTCATGTTTGCAAAACATCGATGTGTCTTTAAAAATATCGATGTTTCAAACACCGATGTATTGAAGTCGATGTTTCTTAAACAGCGATATTTTGAACTCGATGGTCTTTTACATTTTTCATGGTCGTGGATGAAAAATACTCAAAATCATAATTTTTTAAAAGTTGAAATATGAACTAATACCTAACTGTTGGTACCATTGTCTATGTGTTCGTACCAAACGAACCACCTTCATCAAAAAGACTACATCCCTCCCCTGAGATGATCTAGATGCCCGAGTATTTCTTTCGTGTTTCGTCGTATTTTGAATGTGAAGAGGCGTTGTTTAATTTGATTTAAGATACATTTTAATTATTAACTAATATGCACGGTAACTGCCAAATTAAATTTTTGAGCACGAATTTAATGTTAGTGGTTATTAAACAAACTTTAAAATATCGATGTTTAAAAATATCGATTTGGATCGATTTATTGTTAACATCGATGTTTTAATTTTGAACATGTTTGGCAACATCGATGTTCTCTTGTCAATGTCGCATCACTAATGGAGAGACTAGAACTAATAGAGTATGTCTCACGGAGAGTTTGGTTTTAGTGCATGTACTGAAGCGTGTGAAGAGAAAGATAGCGGTTCTAGTGAATGTGCCGAAGCGAGTGAAGAGAGAGTGGTTCTAGTGCATGTACTGAAGCGAGTGAAGAGAAAGAGTGCGGTTCTAGTGCATGTACCGAAGGGAGTGAGGAGAAAGAGAGTGGTTCTAGTGCATGTACCGAAGCGAGTGAAGAGAAAGAGAGCGGATCTAGTGAAGACTCCGGTCGTAATACATCAGTTCCAAGGAGGGTGAGGATGCGGTGGAGGGAGATCAGCAGGACACGGAGAGCGTGGGCGGAGCGTAGGCGGCGCATCTGTGCGCGACGGTCCTCGATTTACGCTCGACGTCGCTTCGCGTGCCAAGCCGCGCCCCCCTCCCCCGCGCCCTCCCTCCCACCTCCCACACCCACCTGCCTCTTCTCAGAGTCGTCTTGAGAAACGCCTTTTCACCGCTGGCGCGAATTTAGGGCCATCGAAACTTCCGACTTTTCTCTAAATCTACTGTTGTCTGATTGATTGTTGTTCCAGTCACAACTGCTACGGTCATATGTTGCGTAAATGTAGTGAATGTTTTATAGTGGGAGGTGGCGGTGATCCTCCTTCATTGGTTGGTGAGATCCAACGACCATCTTACCCGTCGGCTACCGGGGTGTTCCGAACCAGGTACCTCGCACCAGCGGAACACCATCCCAGCCTGGACAACCTCTAAGCTCCTAACTAATCTCCCTGCTAGGAGCTCTCTGTATGGTAGTGTAGCGCATGTAAGTGTGCACGTAAGTAAGGCGTGAAGGTAGGAAAAGGAAGGAAAAGGAAAGATTCGTTTACTTTTTGTTAAGTTACTACTTCCGGCATTCACCTGGTGTTGATCGGAGAAACCACGGAAAACTACCGATCAGAGCAGACAGATAGAATTCTCCCCCAAGAGGGACCTGAACTCGATCTAGCTAAGTAGCTAGTGTCGGCACTCAAATCATATGTCCTTTCTGTTAGAGTCGCTGCACTAGGTACCATTCTGGCACTGAGATAAATGCATCCGGTTTATATAACGGATCCTAACGTCACGCATTCTTGGCTATCCGGGATGAACCGCGTTTCGGTCAATTATACTGACGTTTCGGCCATCTTGCTGTTGCCTTCTTCAGAGATATACTGCTCTGAAGCTCTGAAGCTTCAGAGCTATACGTATCCTACCGTCATTTTGTAAACGCCTGCGCGCTTGTTAACTGACGGTATGAAAAACTAATAAAGAAAAATAATTGTAGCCTCGTACTCTGAAAACACATGAATCCGGTGAACTGCTTAATAAGGAATCTGGGACACATGTTATTGCTTTCCGTTTATTTAAATTCTATTTTTTTTTGTTTAGCTAGACGGAGTAATTGGTTTGTCTGTTCCAGCTACAAATATCTTATGTAAACTCAAATAGTGTAGGAATTGTTTTTGGAAGTGTCTCAGAAACTATACTGCCAAATGTCTAGAAAGTCCATTCATTCTAAATTTAGAAAAAAACGTCGCCTTATAGATTGCAAATGCTTTATTTTCTTTAAAATAACACATGTACTGAGCACACCATTAGGAGGTATTTGTTGTTAGGATCGCAGTCGTGAAAGGAGGCTCGTAGAATGGCTCGTGAACTAGAGTAATATATTTAGAGCTAAGAGATCAAACTATTTGTAATTAATATATTATACCTTATTACTCTTTGGCCCTTATTAATGTAAGAAGAGAAAGTGTTGTAATCGTGCGCCGGAAATCGGCAAATTTTTAACACAAAAACTCTTATTGCATTAAGTGAAGAAAAGAAAATCCTCTCACACGAGAAGAAGCCAGAGTCCATATTTTGTGCATCCTTTATGCCAAAAAATCGATTGACGACAAAACGTCTGGCTGTCCGTCCGTTTGTCCGTCCGTCTGTGGATTTGTCTGTCCGGCTATATCATAGCCCGTTCAGTCGATTATCTCCAAAATTGATATTCCCCAATCGTTCTAGACAATGTCAATGTTCCTAGGATTTGAAACCTATATTTTAATTTTGGGGGGTAAAGACCGATAGATATTCAAAATTTTGAAAAAAATGGCTAAAAAAAATTGGTTTAAATTTTTTTGTTGAATAGTGCAAAGGACGTTTACGAAAATGAAGCTAGTCTAATTTTCGATAACATTCCCCAGTTTTTGAAAATTGGAAAAACTTAAAACTTCAAAATTTGAGATAGATATTATTGTCTGGAGCATTGTACACAATTAGCTCTTTAAAAAAGTAATGTACATTTTTTTTTTGAAAAACGAGTACGAAACGAGTACGAAACGTTTTTGCGTTATTTGCGATTGAAATGTACAATTTGTTTCTCATAAACCGCTTCAAATTTTTTCTTTAAATTTTGTTCACTTATGCAATAAGAGATATTAAAAATAGTTTTCCGTGATTTCTCTGATCCACACCAGATGAAAGCCAGTTCAGTATCCTAACAAAGGGGCCATAAACCACCTGTAACTTTCCTTTCTCTTCCTTGTACTATCCTCACCCCTTACTTACACATTCTTGCCGTAACATGCATAAATTATAATAAATAAGTAAATAAATAATTACACTACCACACGTGCCAGGAAACCAGACTGGAACTTAGAGCTTGTCCCGAATGGCGCAATGTCCTGCTAGTGGGAGATACCTGATTCGGGAAAACGCCCTCAAGATGACGTGTAGGTCAGCGCGGGATGAAGATACGTACCACCTCCCTAGATAAACATATGCACTGCTCTTACGGAACTAATGACCTTAGCACCTGACGAGTCTGGAAACGCTTCGTGGCTTAGTACATGTTAGCTTCAAACATCTTTGTCAAACACCTGGAATGTTATGGGCCTGCCTTTTATCGGAAAATATCGAGTCTTGTCTGATGTCGTATATATAATAATATGCTAAATCTTCGAAAAGAAACGGTTGGAAATATCTCTAATTTCATTAAAACATGTTATACTGTAATTGTTATTAATTTAATAATAAACTATAAACAAAAAAGTTATTAGGTTCGAAAGGAATATTAATCACATTCACATAATTGTCCATGGTTTCGCCCCAATACAAATGTCGAGTTTCGGCACAGTCTATCTATTACCGTATGGTATTCAGTGCCATACTTCAAATATTGCACGTCATCTGTTTATCAGCGCTAATTAATATTAATAGATTTTAGACGATTTTATTCGTTGCCATGGTGATTCGGGTTTTCTCCACAGAAGCGTATTAATCACTCCATGATTGATGATTCACACACGGGATGGCAAAATGTGGAAACACTGGTATCCTTGTCCAGATGATTGGAAAATGTTGAAGGCACAACATGTCTCACTGTCGTGTCTATTGAAACATGCCGATGAAATGACATTCAGAATTACATTGAAGTCATCTTTATTTTGTGTGCCAGTCATTTTGCATTGCACGCAATATTGAAATTGTTAATTGGTGCTTCACACGCAATAGACACCACTACACTCTCATTTGATAGAGTTCTCCCTCCAAACTTTCACGTGTGATTAGACTTTCATTTCATGTTTAATTTGTGTCAGATTGAACAAACAAGCCATCTCCAATGTAACTGCGTTGTCAGAAAAAAATAATTAGAGTGCGTTTTCCCATTATATGCTCTTTGGTTCTGCTTTTTGGAACTTTTAATCAGATAACAATGTTTACACGCGTAATTAAAAGGGTATGATGATGAAATTGGAATAAACTAGTGAATACGCAAAACAACAATTATTATTACTAAAAAGGATGTGTTATGTATCCAAAGATGAGTTTCGAAGATGAGAATTCAGGTTTGTCATTATTAATATCGCTACAAGATTAACGAGGTGCTTGGTTATTTGATAATAATTGTTGCAATAATATACGACATAGAAACAGAAATGAAAAGAGTCCTTTCACCAGGGTCTCTGTCCAAGAAATCCTGAGCACGAGTTCTGCTGGTGGCAGGATTTTTCACATTACGTAGATAGTGTGACGTAGTGAAATAAGAAATAAATTTCAATAACAAAATAAAAATGATATATTAAAAGATTATGTACAAGTTACAATAAATTGCTAATATTAAAACACTCCGACAACCTTTTCCTTTCAATACCCTGATTTACCGCAGAAAAAATACAAGCCACGCGTGATGTGAGCTGTCGGACCTCCGTCCCGTGACAATTACCGTCACATGGCCTGACGCCAAAATTTAACCCGGTCGTGGCGACCGTGTGCCTACAGCACGCGAGATCGTCTGGCTCTTACTCTCCGGACATCTCGCCCACACTCCTACACCCCTTGTACATAAACGTACAAGCTTCCCGATGCAAACTGAATGGGAACGCGGGCGCAGATGGCGCCGCGTTAAATAGTTGAGGCTGACACCCCCCACCACTGTTCCATAGATAGGCTCGCTGGCCAGCAGCTTGGTTTACGCCCACACACAAGATTCTCAGGTTGGCTCTCTTGCTTAACCGTAAGCGAGGCTCGCTGGCTAGCATCCTCGGAGTTTACAGCCTACGGTATTTTTGGCTCTGCGGCTCTACCTGAGTCAACCGCCAGAGCGCGAACTCCCGGAAGTTCAGGCTCAACCCCTTCCTCCCCCGCAGCGTACTTTCACCGACCTAACGGTTCTGGCCCTCGTGTTAACGACGCCACAATAGTAAGGTCGAGTTCAGCCGCTGTCTGATAGAGAATTCAAGTGGCCAGCTGCTCTGACCGATAGTTTTCCGTGGATTATCCGATCAATACCAGGTGAATGCCGGAGCAGTACTCGAACAAGTGGGCAACGAGCCTCGCGCGATCTTTCCTTCTTCTTCCTTGTCTTTGTGTTGTCTAGGCTATCCGGGACGAGCCGCGTCACTGACATGGTGGCTAACGTTTCGGCCATAGTACTGTGGCCTTCTTCAGAGCGTACTGCAGTACGTTGTGAAGAAGGCCACAATACGCTGACCGAAACGTTAGCCACCATATCAGTGACGCGGCTCGTCCCGGATAGCCTAGACAACACAAAAACCGGCCGCGGAAGCCTACACAACCATATCTTCCTTGTCTATCCTCGCCCCTTACTTAAATACATACTATCATGCACTACATTATCATAGTTGGCAGGAAACTTGACGGGAGCTTAGTGTTAAAGCTTGTCCCGTTCAAGGCGGTGCCTCGCATTGTGGACGACACCTGGTTGTGGAAAATCGCCGACGTGAGTCGAAGCCGGATCTCGTCATCCAGCGGCGGAAGATCACGGCCACCTCTCGCGATGAAAACATGCGCTACACTTACGGGAGAAATGACCTTAGCAGTCTACGCGCCCGCATTCACCAATCAATCCATCAGTCGAAAAATTCGGAAGCTTTATTTACGTAATAATCATTTAATTATTTAAGTATACATATACATTTGAAATAATTAGTAATATCTGGTTCTTGCGAGTGAGAAAATATTGGATTACATTTGTTTTATATTATTATTGTATTGATGAATATTTGATTGAGAAATGGAAATGCCTCCGTGATTTAAATATTTCAGTTATCTATTAGATATATTAAAACGTCTATTTATTTAAGACAGTCAATTTCAAATAAATTGTTTGATTGATTGTCACCTCTTTATTGTTTTAAATTGGCTGTGTATAACCAATAGATATTTGAATCTAAGACTTTTAACTGACGATCATAAATATAACATAATTTAATATATTATCCCCTTAATTCATTAAATTTCATATGAAGAATGTGATCCAAATTTTACAAAATTGTTTGTACTTTTATGGGTTTGCCGAGTTGAGAGTGTAGATATCAAATCTATTCAGTGTTTCTTTTGTAAATTTAGTATGATTCACAAACAAACGCCCATAACGTGGTGCATGGGTCAATTGCCATCTCAGTTGCTCTGTTGATTATCCCGCAGTGTTGATTTTCTCCATGGGGTTCTCCAGCACTCCAGTTAACATATTTGTCAGAAAGCAGTTGACCTACGGTCAAAAAAGAAAGATATATTACTACTTAATACTAAAGCATTCACCCGACCTGACACATCGCGATTGCACACAATAATTTAATTACTGAATTCTTTACGCCCGTCCGGTGATAAAAAAATTACGTTATTCATATTTAAACGATAATTTTATTTCAAAATTTCTGTGTCCCTCTCAAAACAAAGGAAACTAAGAAATATTTGTATCCTCCTCTCTTACATCATATTTCGGTTGTTTTCCATGTACCAGATCTACGACTTATTTCAAGAACATTTTACAAATAACGGAGAATAAAAACATAGACTAGCGAAATAGTTTTTTTTAAAGCACTGGAATGAACACGCCTCAAAACCTAACTTCGGTGTGCTGAATTGAAAATTGCTTGCCAATTTTTCGTTTCACGTACGCTTTTCATGGAACACAGAAAAGAAAAAACCAATGGTTTAGTAATTTTTTCTTAATAAACATATTTCTCAATGTGCGCACTAGAAAAATGACAAAGTACTAATAATACTTAAATAAGGTAAAATAAAAATAATATTTAAAAAATGTTAAAATACAAAACATGTTATCAGATAGTTTCAAAATTATGGCTGGTCTCCGTCACTATCCACGCAACTACGAATATCGTCGCGATAAGCTTGAAAAATAGGAATTGGCGCTGTTAAAGTAAACCCAAGAGGTAATATATTTAATGCAAGTATGCAAAGTTTAGCAAGGTTCCTTGATTGCTTAGATGTTAGTTTGACTCGGTTTGTCTTTTCATATTTCACTCCCATAATTCCCATTGATAAGTTCCTGTCTTCATTCCCTCCATAAAAAACATGTAGCATCAATCAACTGTTTTCATATTTCCCTCGCATCCATGATCCTTTCAAGCCAGGTAAGTTATGCAGTGTATATCTAGCTCCGTATCGAAAGTAATAACAAGCTATAACGTATCAGTAAAAACTTAATTTGATTTCTAGCCCGATTTTCCTATTCGAGCAGATTTTCCTATATCTTGTCAGAAGTTCGCCAAAATGAGAGAAAGAGAGAGACGGAAAGAGACAGAAAGAGAGAGATAGAGAGAAAAAGAGAGAGAAAGAGAGAGAAAGAGAGAGAAAGAGAGAGAAAGAGAGA
>BOPP01000046.1:3281080-3314545 GCA_017312745.1 Gryllus bimaculatus
GAGAGAGAAAGAGATAGAAAGAGAGAGAAAGAGAGAGAAAGAGACAGAGAGAAAAAGTGAGATAGAAAGAGAGAGAGAGAGAGAGAGAGAGAGAGAGAGAGAAACAGAGAAACAGAGAAACAGAGAAACAGGGAGAGAAAAACCGAGAGAGAGAAACAGAGAGAAACAGAGAGAGAGAGAGAAACAGAGAGGGAGAAACAGAGAGAGAGAAACAGAGAGAGAGAAACAGAGAGGGAGAAACAGAGATAGAGAAACAGAGAAAGAGAGAGCGAAAGAGAGAGAGAAAGAGAGAGAAAACCTTTTCTTTCAACATTTAGTTGTCACATTATTGAACAACTACAATATGTTATATATTTCTACATCCCGTATGAAAAAACAGAATCACCTGTGACAGTTTCGTAGCGTTTCGAAACGTAGCGGTCGTGGAAGCCAACAGCCAGCCACAGATTGTTGTACGCGTTGGTGATCTTGGGCTCGCGAGCGAAGAGTTCCCGTATAACGTTGCTTTCCCTCTGGGTGTCGATCACCATTAAATGTCCGCCCTCAGACTCGCACACTTTCATGGCTTCAGGCCACCGACGACCACCCGTATGCAGCTTGTAGTAGCCCTCCCCCAGGATGAGCTCGTAGTCCGATGGGGGCTGCCGTTGAAAGACCACTACAAATGAAAATTAGAGCTTCCAGAACCTTCTGTTCATAGCAACGATTTATTGCCCTTATAGCAACACCTAATGTTGCTTGTAATTATCGATCAAACACTCAGACAAAATAATAAAATAATATTAATAAAATTACTTGGAATCTTCTTTAGAAGTGTTTTATTTCTAAAAATCATCAAGGTAGGTTTGCAATGAATTTTATAAAGTAAATATACAATTCAGATTGATATAGGTGATGTGGAATGTTTTCAGTATTTCCAAAAGCACTCATGTCTTGCTAAATGCATGAATATTAAATAGCTAAATTATCTGCATTGTTTAAGGTGAAATCCGGCTCCCTCGACACAAATACATTCAGAATAAGATATATAATAGTTAATAAATATTGTTAGTGAAATATAACTCTGCATTTTTAAATGTATTAATCGGAAAGAGAACTATTGTAACATGAAATAAGTCACCTGCAGACGTATTGAGTCCTTCCTTTCACGCGTTGATACTTTTAGAAAAAAAAAATATATATATATATATTTTAGAAATTCATTTGCATGGGATGGGGCTAGTAAATTATGAAGAGATTGTTCATTGATTAGACGTTCCCATTCGAAATATTCTCGTTACTGCTCAATAAGCAACTATATTGTGTTAGAACACACTTGATATTTTGGAACCATTGAATGTACGTGCTAATGGTCCTGTATTATGAGCAATTAGACTTATCTTATATATATATATATATATATATATATATATATATATATATATATAGAGAGAGAGAGAGAGAGAGAGAGAGAGAGAGAGAGAGAGAGAGAGAAATTATATGCATATTCTAGAACGCATATACTTCCTATAAATATTTACCAGCAGGTGTTACGTCCAAAGCAAATTATATATTTTCCTTTGCCGGTCCATTGTTCACTCTGGCTCTCAAAACCAAGTATTTTCGAATCCCACCGGCTACAGCATAAACATATTTTTTCTGTCTTTATTTGTTTAAATCAAAACTATCAAAAACTTCATGTGGCGTTTGGGGGATCGAAAAACCACTTTTACTATCTGGAAGCAGGAAGGGATTATTTCAATCCACATACCTGTGGATGTGAGCAAGAAAGTCCCCGGACGGTTCGGCGATGAAGCGAAATCTGAACTGACTTGGATTCTCGGCTGCTCTCCAGGCCTCACCGAGCTCTCTGCCTCCACCTGCAGTTTACAAAATTGAGAAAAAATGCATTAAAATTAGCCATTATTTTAAACATTTTTTTCATTCATTAGTTTTAGGCACTGTCACATCAAATGCTCTAAATGTGCATCGACTCCTGAATCCGTCGCTGAGTGTTACCCAAGGCTATACAATGTCATGTTCTTAAAAGTATAAGATATTTTTACTGTGCTACTTGCCTGATAATAATGTGAAAGTAATATGGAAGGTCTGGACATTATTTACCATCGTCTTAATAGGTAATAGTGTGTGTGACAACAAATATAAAAAAATTACGTCAGCTATTAATGTAAACAGAAATGCGATATAATGTAATAGAATGTGTCATAAAAACTAGATTTAATGACCGATTGATGGCATCAAAATATAATTTATAATGATAGTGAACACAACAATGTATTTTAATGGAAAACGTTGAAAAATATTCCTTGACATGAGCACTCAAAAAATGTGCATATCTCTATATTTACAACTTTTTGTGCTGAAAAAAACTCCTTTGGAGATGTTTTGTGCGTGGAAATTCTATCATCATAAAGTCACATGAGGTTTGTTTGCAAATTGAACATTTTAGTGCTACCATAATAAACATATTTTGAATTAAGTACAAAATGTATAAGTTCGAAAAATGCTTTAAATTTGTTTTAAAACAATAAGATTAGTATGAGACATTTAAAATCTCTCAATTTTTGTGTTACGTAAAATAAAAGGTAGCCTCACCGTCATGATCCAGTGCCCGGTTGAGTTACGCTTAGCGTCCATTTTGAGACCCGTCCGACACTCTAAGTTTGATGCGAATGATTGGACTTCCGAATTTTTCCCCGGTCGAATCAATAAACAAAATACAAGTAGATGCAGTTTATAATAGCGCGCCATTGAATTGCCGAATACTAACTAATGAAAATCTGATTCACACGATATGTTACGGGATCAGTAACGAACTGTGTGTTAACACATATTGCTCGCGCTTAATTCTGTAGAACAAGAACAAGAAAGTGAGCCTGTAACTGGGCGTGATTGGTCGTAAAATTGAATCAGAAATACCCAAGGGTGCGGACGATAACCTCGCTGATAGAAAGCAACTCAATGACATATCCGTGTACAGTGGCAGATGGTGGGAATATTCGTGACACAAATGCGCCAGTAGACGTAAACAAATGACGATGATAACGTAGGATGTTGTTCTAGTTGATGTGAAAATATGCAGAATACTGATTCTGAAACATAAAATTACATTTCAAAGAGAACGGAAAGTGGAATAAATATGACTATGAAACAGTAGCAGAATATGAGTTTTTTAACTACTAAAAATTGACCATCGATTGTAATGCCACAACGTAAATGATTCAAACTACAGAGATTCCTTTTTCTTTCTCGCATTTACTTCGTAAGAGTTTCTTCGTCTGCTTTCTTTGTAAGAAAAGAAACTAATGTCATCGTGAATTTTCGGCAGAAGAAAGGCAGGCTTTGTGTGTGCGCAGAGTTACTGGCACGCACGACGCAGTAACCCAACCTCTACACATAGGAAGGATATTCGAGCAATAGCCTGAGTTGCTTGTGTGCCCGTAGAGGCGAGCGCAGAGGAGCTGAGTCTGCCCGACCAGTGCGTCTAACTCAACCTCCATGTGTAGGAAGGATTCACAAGCAATGGCCTGACTCTGTTTCCCTGTGAGCCCGAAGAGGCGCGCGCAGAGCTGTTTAGCGCGGCCGACCAGTGTATTTAACTCAACCTCCATGTGTAGGAAGGATTCACAAGCAATGGCCTGACTCTGTTTCCCTGTGTGTCCGCGGAGGCACGCGCAGAGCTGTTCCGCGCGTCCGACTAGTTCGTCTAACTCAACCTGCATTTATAGAAAGGCTTTGCGAGAATTGACCTGATTCCTTGCTTTCCTGTGAGCCCGCAGAGGCGTGCGCAGAGCTATTGGGCGCGCCCGACCAGTGCAGCTAACTCAACCTCCATGTGTAGGAAGGATTCACAAGCAATGGCCTGACTCTTTGTTTCCCTGTGTGTCCGCAGAGGCGCGCGCAGAGCTGCTGGGCGCGCCCGACCTGTTCGTGAAGCGCGGGTCGCGGCTGCGCCTGACGTGCCTGCTGCGCGACAGCACGGAGCCCCCGCAGTTCGTCTTCTGGTACCACGAGCGCGTCATGATCAACTACGCCCAGGAGCGGGGCGTGTCGGTGCGGCACGGCCGCTCCTCCTCCGAGCTGCTCATCGCCGCCGCCAACAACGGCGACTCGGGCAACTACACGTGCGCGCCCAGCAACGCGCAGCCGGCCTCCATCAGCGTGCACGTGCTCAACGGTGAGTTGTTTACTGTTGTACTGTTTTCTCAAGGGAGTTGAGTACTGTATTCTCAAGGGCGGGAAGGGATCAAAGACCTCTACATATTTTCGTCTAAATATTTTTGTCTGCGTGCTCAATGGTGAGTGCTTGTACTGGTATATCAGGGGAGGAGGGGGGAAATGTCATCGGGCAACTACACTTGCGCGCCCAGCAACGCGCAGCGGACTTCCGTCGGTGTGCACGTGCTCAACGGTGAGTTATGTACGTACTGGTTTATGGGAAGGGAGGAATGTTTAGGTGAAGGGAGGAAGCAATAACCTCGGGCAACTACACGTACGCGCCCAGCAACGTGCAGCGGGCTTCCTTCAGCGTGCGCGTGCTCAACGGTGAATGCTTGTACTGGTTTCTCAGGGGAGGTAAGAGGGCCAAGTCCTCCACATATTTTCGTGCATGTGCTCAACTGTGTGTGATTTTATTGGTTTCTTATCGGAGAGAAGGGAACAAAGATCTTCACATAATTTCTTCTTCTGGGAGTATTTACCATATTAAATATTTCTTACGCATTTATTGAACCCAACATAAAACATACACGGGCCCGCATGAGGCGCGAACACGTGACAAAAACATACAAAAATTTTCTTCTTTGTAAAGGCGAGACTGTCAGCAATAGTCTTTCATATTTTATTAATTATTATCTGTGTAGTTATACATATTATCTTTTTTGTGTGGCGTGTTTATCTTATCGTAATAGAAAACTAAGAATAATATACAGGCTTTGTACTAGTTGTTTTCCGATAATAAGATCTGAACGTTGGAATAAGTAAACGTTAAAACAATCGTATAAACGCCATATAAAAACCAGAGAGAAACTGTATAAAATGGCCGTAAGAACAGAAGGTTAGGTAACCGAGTCAAAATTACGCAAACGAGACAATGAGTGAACCGTATTGACAAACCGTGTTTGCGCCGATCTCCCCAGCAGCGATTACCGCAGAAGCCGCCACACGCTGTTGACAGTGAGCTACGCCTCCAAAGCGGCCTCTCCCCGCCGAGCCCAGCCCTTCCGCTTCAGACGACCGCCCACCCACGCGCGGTGACGTCCGGCGTCGCGTGTGTCAACACGCGCGACCAGTTACGCCGTCTTCGGGGATCCCCCCGCCCTTCATCTTGCACATCACCGGCTGTGCATACACAGGGCCCTCTGCGAGATATGTGTACGCGCGCGCGTGTGTGTGTGTTCTCGTTTCCCGAAATATTGATGGAGCTGTGTTATTTGCTACACGCATTGACGTTCAAAAGAGGTATTGGATGCGATGCCGAAAATGTATGTGTTTTCGGTGTTTAAATTTGCCATTGAAGAAATTTGTCATTGTTGTTTATGAACGCAAAAAAATTAAATCTAATTCCCCTCTGAAAATGTGGCGGAGAAAAAAAAAGAAATTTCAAGTGGGACCACAGATTCTATTATTTATATGGATATCCCGGGTAAAGATCGCTTAAAACGTTTACTTCCATTCTGTGATAATTACGATATACTTAATTTTTAAAGTTTTCTTTATAAGGGCAAATATTTTCCTTTTCGCCAAACATTCCATAAAACGATAATAATACAAATATTTTTCAGAAAAAGCTGAATGAAAAGATCCCTTGTACATATTTGAAACATATTACTGCATCTTAAAACAATGACTCTCAGTACTTCCTACTATTGACAATTTTAACAACGTTTAAAATATGTTTAGTTGGCCTCTTTTCAGTAGTGTTGTTTCCTGACCAACGATGAACCAAACAGCCGACATTCTCCAGAGCCCTCGCCAAATCCTTGTCCACAAAAGCATCCTCTAGGGTGAATAGGAATGTGAAGAGGCTAGAAGGTGAGGGGAGACAAGTGGCAAGAGGAAGCAGAAGTGGATGCTGGTGAAAGAGCGGGGCGACCTTTGATTGCCCTGCGCACATTCCAGAGGTGATGTGTAGTGAGATAATGGAGAACGATGGGGAAGGCAGCAGCAGTTCACTGGTTTCAAAGTTGGACAAGTTGAAATGAAGATTGGAAATCCCTGCGGCTCGGGAATATCGACCGACTGAGGTGGCTCAGGGCATCAACAGATCTCTGCAGTGTTTCTCACCGGGGTGACATCGTACCCGAATCCCGACTGCGGCAGAATTTCCGACACCATGTATATCGCTATGTCGAGTTGAGGCGTTCACTGGAGGATTATTCTAGAAGCCTGCTGCTCCGATCGGTACTTTTCTGTGGCTTCTCCGAACAACATTTGGCGAATGTCGCAGTAGTACACTAACAAATGAGCCACGTACCGCGCGCGATCCTTCCTGCCTCTTCCTTGTCGTCTACTTACCCCTTACACACACCACACACACACCACAAACATATATATAAGGACATCACTACAAGGACCCACTATCGGGAGACCAGTCGAGAGTCTAGAGCTTGTTCCTGTTGCACCGGTACCCCACTGGTAGGAGATACCTGGATGTGGAAAATTTCCGCAAGTCGTCGGGCAGATCTGTGCCGGATCTCATCATCCAGTAGGAAAGAACTTCACGACCCCTTGCGATAAAAACATGCACTAATACTTACGGGACTAATAACAACGGCGCGCCATGAAATACGAAATAAACATTCAATATCAAATACGTCCGATTTTGCTGGGATCGTCGAGGAATTGTGCAGCTCTTTTTGCGCGCTGATGCGAATCAAGAGTACGGTGTAAAATTGCACCTCTCTTAGGGCCACGAGCGAATAGTTTATTTCCCAGACGCACGCGCGGTATGCGTTTGAGGGTTCTCAAGAGCGTACGCTTACAATGCAGTAATATGCCGTGAAGTACTGGTGGAGTTTTTCAGGATATACATAAGCCTGCAAAAGTGTGTGCAAGTGCCAAGTGCATTTAGTTTCTTTTCATGAAGAACGTATTGGGTACTGCAGGGACATTCAGTGAAGTGAAGTGCATGTATTATCTAGAGGCGAGTAATGCACAATCTATCTATTTTTCATATTTGCTTTTTACTCCTTTAGGAGTTTGTATGACGTATTTGAGTTGTGTTATAATTTATGTATTGTTTCTTTTTTTAATTTTTATTTTTATAATTACTTACTTTTGCTAAATGTTTTGTCACCGTGCGTGCCCTCATTTGCAGAAATAAATTATAATTATAATTATAATTATTATTATTATTATTATTATTATTATTATTATTATTATTATTACATCATTATTAAATCACATGCGTATTTGCCTTGAAACTTTCATGCCTATCGAATAGATTTTTGGTTTTTTATAAATAAATAAAATTTCCTTCACAAATATTTAAATATGCTTGCTTAAATTTTGCTAAATCGGTCACAAAAAATGTCATCTGTTCATATGCAGCTGGACATATTTAAGTAAGACAATATTATGAAACATTGTTTATCAACTAATGTAAGAGTCACGAGAAATATTCTATTTGTTTCTTGTTGTGGAGAATTATTGAATTTTAATATTAATTTTTTTAAAGAAAATATTTTGATAGCATACTTCCCTAAAAAGCAGTTGCAGGAAGAGAGGAAATTACACAATGCGTAAATGAAACTTGCCGCGGAACAAAAATATGTGATTGTTCAATGATCGGATTACAATGGTGAAAACCATTTTTCGCTATCACCTGAACGTCTTATTTTTTGATGAAGAGATTTTTGGATACAAAAGTTCAAACGTGTGTAATGGTTGACACATGTTAATCACACTAGATTTCATTCTATCAGTCAAGGTTTTATTTAAAATTATTTTGATAAGAACTTCAATTTTCCATTTTTAATTACATTAAATGTAGTTCTCTCGCATTACCACATGCAATATTACCATTAAAAATAGCAGCTCCATATCATTTACGTGCGAATACCAATCATAATCTTATGATCACACATTTGAAAGAGATACATTTTTCCAAATTTAATGTTTTCGTTTAAATGATTTTCAGGGTATTTTCAGGGTCAGTTTGATTCGGTATGTTTTGTTACAGCACAACAGTTGGTTGACTATTTTTTTGCCTTTGAAAACGTCCACAAGTTAGTACTTTTGATAAAGACAATCGGTAAACGTCCTGTTAAATTTAACCAAATATTTGTTAAATTTAACTAACGAAATTTTAACACAGAACACTGAATGGCCATGAATGCGCATGACATCTTCATGATGCAAAACTACCTCCGAACCACTGAAAATTTGAATTGAATTGAATTAAATTATTGCCTTATTTTACGTGGCGAGACTCAGGCCATTAGGCCTGCTCTTCCGTCTGACCACGCCAATTTCGCTACGCTCCTTTCACCAACTAGCAGAGAAAGGAGGTATTTCTTGCACGAGAAATAGGCGATTTCAATTTAGCTCAGAGGCGTCATTTAGGCTTGAGGATCTTTTACATGCAAGTAAATCTACTAACATGGGACAGCCGGCTTTACTTCCCCTCCGAAGGAAGGTGTACGAAGAAAAGTTGCTCCGTCTATGAGTCGTGTGTGGTATTTTGTTCTTCCGGAAACGTATCCTTCTAGCGAAGACAAGACGTGGTCGCCGAGCAGCAGGGTCAGGATCGCTAAGGCAGTAGTGCCGTAGTGATCTCGGACCAAAGGATCGCTGATTCGAGTCCCACCTCGGGCCTGGTTGTATTGTGTTCGTACTTTCACCTCCTATCGTCATCAGCATCGTCATCATCACATCGTGCCTTCCTGATAGTTACCATTGCGGAACAGGCAATAGTGGTCGCTAATGACCAAGAAGTTGATGCGACCTTAAATAAATAAATAAATAAATACCAAAAAAGAAAAAAAGAAAAAGACGTGGTCCATGGCAACAGCTTGACAGAGGTCGCCAATTCGGCGCTACTAAAAAGTAGCATTCCCTGTACTGAAGCGATGATTAAAAGAAACGTCGATGTGTTTATCATTGGTTACGAAATTCTCTGATTCATAATTCCGTGTGTATGACCGTGCGCTAGATGTATAAAGTGCCATGATGTTGAGTCAGCGGATGCAATTGTTTTTATAATATTTTTTTTTTATTTTAGCAACTACATATTACCCTCCATATATGCTTCAGCATTTCTCAATATTTTCAATTTGAACATGATTTTATTTACAAAACAAATAATTTTAATAATCAGAAATAATTTAAAAGTGGAATATAACAATTTGTTTGGTGATAATTTCTTTACCAACACCAAAATATTTGTAAATTAAGTAGGGAAAGTCATGGCGAGGAGTTATCTGAATAAAAGAATAATTAAAAATAAGAATAACAGTTATAATAAGAATAATTAAAAATAATAATAAAATAATATCTGAATAAAAATAACATAATAAATGGATAACTGAAGTAACATAAAATACGATTAAAAATATAATATAACAATTTTCATCGTGATGAATTTTTATACAATATTCTTTAAAATCTGGAAGATGTATTTTATTGAAAGTGTAACGTACTGCATAAATATTAATATTTTTAAATTACAGTTCGTTCTGAACTCATCGAATGTTATACATTGACATAAAACAGGATAAGCTATTTTCAGCTGCTTTTTCACAAACACATATTGAGAATTTAATAATGCTATTATGGACTCAAAATATTATGATTATAATTCCGTCAAACATTATTGTGTGTGAATAGAAATTTCAGTGAGATAATGAAGACTGAATATTTTAACGTGAGGCAGATTTTCATATGCTACTTACTCTTCATCTTACTAGCATTGTATTTCTTTGTTAATTTTAAACTAATACGATTTTCACAAATATTTGCGTATAAATGCCATTCGTATATTACATAAACTCTACATCCTGAGGCCAAATACAATTTTGCTTTGCTATCTATGTTGAAAATGTGGAGAGAAACATGAAGATTATAATATTTTTACCTGAAACTATTCACATTCTGCCCACATTTTTATGCTTTTACGAAATTTTGACGACTTAAATGCCTTTTTAAATAGGTAATGCATTAAACAAAATTTCTCATTCTTGTTTTCCGTGTGCGAAACAGTTACTCTTTTTCACTCTAATAGTGAACGTTTTGAAGCGTGAGTGAACCTCGCGAAACGAGTGAGCAAAATTTGTAATGTTTCGCAATTATATTTTGTCTTGAGGATTTTGTTTATTATTTACCTTACGATATCGTGAACCACCTCGCTCTTTTATTGTATGCAGTAGTTTTCAACAAGCCATGTGCAGAAGACTGTTGGCACACGCTTCGTAGTGTTTGCCGCGCTATCAGAATGGAGACAAATTACTGTTTCGTACACGGAAATCAAACATAAGAGACCGTGTTTCGCGCACAGTGTCGTAAAAAACTAGTAAAAGTAACTTGGCATGTGAGGGTACTCGCGGACTTATTACGTAACGTACTGTTTTCGTTTTCTTATTGAGGTTCCCGGTCCCTGAACTTGTACTTGAGAGGCGTCCATTTCTCTGTCTGCCAGTGTGCCTTCAAGTGAGATTACAAAAATCACAATGCTCCTACTTCCCTCGTGCTGAGTCACATAAAGGTAATTTTACTATATTTGAATGAAAACTCGTGAAGTATTCAAATTTAACCAGTAGATATATTTCTGGAAAAACAATAAATTACGAATTTGAAGTTAATGTCCGAGATATACTCACTCAAGTTCTGGGAGAGTGATTCTTTCCCATCAACCCCTCCTCACTGGATTTCACTCCGTAAAAACTAGTAAACGTAACATGGCGTGTGAGGAGACGCGCGCACTTATTACAAAACTTACTATTTTCGTCTTTCTTATTGAAGGTCCCGGTTCCTGAACTTTTACTTGAGAGTACACTCCTCACTCGATTTCACTCCTGTCACCCTTGCAAAAGTCCCTTTCCACTAAGTGCATACATGTTTTTTGAATGACCTATTTCTGTGAATTGTATTAAACGTTTGGAAGTGGTCAAACGAAAGTGAAAGCCAAATGGCGTGAGCCTCAACGCGAAAGGACATTTACTTATTATTTGTAATTTCTAACCATTATACACCAGCGTATTCTTGCCTTGGGCTAGAGTGCGCGCAATTCGACCCAGTGTGCGGGCGGGGGGAGAGGTGTGGCGTGGAGGCAGGGTGCGCGGTGCTCGATCTTGGCGGAGCGCCAACTCGTGGAGTTACGACCCTGCTCGCTATCAAGACGGGAGACACATTCGCCGCGTACCTCTATCTACGCGCCACCTAACCCAACGGCCACCTCCCCCTCTCCCCTCTCCCTCTCCCTTTCACCTCTCCCCTCTCCATCTCCCTCTCCCCTCTCCTCTCTCCCTTCCTCTCCTCTCCCTCTCCCGCTCCTCTCCCTCTCCCTCTCCTCTCCCTTCTCCTCTCCCTTCCTCTCCCTCTACTCTCCTTCTCCCTCTCCCCTCTCCTTGCCTCCACGGGCGCGCGCCTTCCCCTCGGCCTTCAAGTGCTCGCCCCCCCCCCTGGGCGCCGCCCGTCTTGACATTCCTCGCTCGCCGACGCTCACGCACCCCACGATGTCTTTCTCTGAAACCGGCTGAGATTGCTCACGGCAACGAAGTGTCTCTAGTCGAAAAGACCTACAGCTCGAGTCCCACCGGTGTCGGAATTCAGCCGCTGACTGGAAGAGAGTTCTAGCAACTGACTGTGCTCTGATTGGTAGAGTTATTCCGTGGTTTCTCCGATCAACACCAGGCGAATCCTGGAGCAGTACCTTAAGAAACCGCGTGCGATTTGTACTTCTTCCTTACACATGCACTTACACTTACTGGCACACCACCACCATACACCATCGGGGCCCGAGAATGTAGAGCTTGTTCCGACTGGGGGAGTGCTGCGCAAGCGAAGATACATGGAGGAGGGAAAACCCTGCAATCCGGAATGGAGAACGGCGCCTCATTTCACGTTGTAGCGGGGGACGAAAACCGCTTCCCCCCATGCGCAACACTAACGGGACTGTTTATCATCGCAATTGACGCACAGAGAACCCGAAAAAATTAATCGATATTTGTACAAACGTGTGTGACCTGTGCGCAGGGACGGACACACGTGGAAGGGATAGCGATTGAAATGATCGCTTCTCCGCCGGAAGATGTAACTGATGGTCGGAAACAGGTTGTTTCAGCGTCACGTGCAATGTTGCGGGGTTTCGCAATATCATTACGTGATCGGCTTCGAAATGACGTTATTCCTTACGTAAGGTGACGCATTCCTTTAGTAAGAACGTAACCGTCGTTCACGAAGGTGGCGGGAATGGAAGGAATTGGAATCGAACCCTATTACGGTGTAGTGGTTAAAAGAACTGGCGCAATTGATTCTTTGGAACTGTTTTTCTTTTGGAGTTTTATTTGAGTATTATTTATGTTTTTCATGAATAATATGGGTAAGATTTATGTTTATATGTAATAATTTCCTGCACAAGCAGGAATCCCTTGATCTAAACGAGATGTATAGTTGACTAATAATATTAATATTAATAATAATAATAATAATAATAATAATAATAATAATAATAATAATAATAATAATAATAGATCGAAGAGGTGGAGTGTTTAGAGCTCCAGTTAGGGCCAGTAGGGACAAGATGTGTAGCTTTCAGTTCCGCAGTGTAAGTAGACGATTTGTATTTACAAGACATGAATAAACCTCTTAGTTTTCGGTGCGGATGACCGAGATTGTTAACGCAATAGTGCAGTAGCGATCTCCCACCGAAGAATCGTGGGTCCGGCCTCGGGCATGGTTGCATTTGTGTTCGTCCTTTCACCACTATCATCACCATATCATGTCATCTTCACAGTTACCAAACCATTAAATGCATTAATGGTCACATGACCTAGATGTTGATGTGACCTTAAATAACAAAAAAAAATATCAGTTGGGAATCGCAATGTATTTGTAAGTTGGGCCTTGGACATTTAAGTTATTACAACCTTAAGCCGACGCAACGCGTACCTTCTAATGTATTTCATATATTATTATTAAAATATTTCTCACGAACACACAATGAAGACGTCCTATACTGAAACACCTTTATTAACTAGTCCTGTGATGTATTCCAACATTAGCCCGATGATGTTCGAAATGACCCGTTCATTGTTATTTGCACTTGTTTATTCATCTGACTAATTGCTGCATATAATCGATTATTACTAGCATTAACCAAATTTGTGACTTAAGTCGTAACATATACTACATGTGAACGAGTAAAAGAACCAGTACGACAACCCGTGTGGTGAATTATCATGAGTGCAGTTAAACACTAGTTTGTCCACATGTTACACAGTTTTATGTTCATTTATGTTTTGATTAAAAATATCTTCAATATATTTCTGGGGCTGTCCTACAGGCTGTTAAATAAGAATTAAATAGGTAGCGAAACATTTGAGTGAACGGGGAAGGTTATTTCAATGGCGAATGCGGTTCTGTTAGGGAATTTGTACTTTAGAAAGGGAAACAGTACGTTTTAAAAATGTTCCACTACACCACCAAACCAGAGCCAAAAATGTACAATAGCTCAACTCCCTAAAGACAAGTAACCAAATGTGTGGAAAGTTGTTAGCAAGAGTAATAATAATATCAGATCGGGTGTTGACGCCTATTTCTGGCAGTAAGCAGCAGAATGAACATCTAAATTTTTGCAAATCTTGACTGGTTTAATTTTATTAGGCAATATCTAGTGACATTTTCCCAGTGCTCCAGTCATGCATTCTTTAATAGTCGAAGCTTATTCCTTCACGAACAATTTCGTCCCGGATTGAGTCTTGTAATTCGCCACAACGGTATTACTGGAACTGCCGACTCAGCAATAACATCGTAAAAAGCGAGACTTTTAACTCAGAAATTATATGGGAAGCGAGACTTTCGACTTATACTGAACAGAGATCAACATACTCGTATTATAGCACTTTCATTACCATGCCGCTCGAGACATGCTAATTGAGAAATTACCATTTTCAGTACTTTTAATGCTATTTAATTGTTGTTTTGACTGAACATTATTTTGAATGTATAATAAATTGTCCCTTTTTGACAGAGCCTTTATCTCACGAAACTAGGCACTTTAACCAATCACATAGAGCCGCTCACGTGAGCCAGGCACCACACAGTTGAAATGCCCGCGTAATTGCCGCCTAGCGGTGGACAACGCCACCTAGGCTAGTGAGTTATGAACTTCTAACTTCAGAGAATAAACACTGACAGACCGTTGGGGTGGTGAGTGAGAGTTTGCGTAGAGACGGAAGGATTCGGCTAGTGGAATATGAAGTGAACGGGCGGCGGCGTGTGAGGCTGGGAGACTTTGAGCTGAGTCAAGGTGGAAGGCATCGAGGCAGAGGTCACGCGAGCAAGCTAGTCCCTTCGCTGCAACGCGACCCGCGACCTTACGCGGGAGGAGGTACAACTTTATCAGGTCACACGGCCGCACCGAACGAGTGCGCGGATGGAAAGATGTCTGGCTTTCAGGAGCTGGTCACGTGCGCCTATCTAATGACTGGTGAGGGCACAGTGAGAAATACGAGGAGAAATACCGTGAGTAACTTGAAATCAGTTACTGGAAATCTTTGGTCTGTGGAAGACTGATAAGAGCTCTTGTCACTTCACAACACTTCTTTCCTTGCATTATAAGATATTGGGTATTGTGTAAGGTTATGTTGCTGTTTACCTTTGGTTTTTTTAGTTGCAAAGTTTCACAAGTAAAAGTAGACTTGAATATTGAACAGGAATTGGCAACATGTACTTAAAAAAATTATATTAAGTATGAAGTGATTGATTTTTCCTCAAAATTTTATTCAAGAAACCCCGAACTTATATTTATCGCATTTGATGCTCGCCTTCTCTATAAAGTTTTCCCTGCTTTCTAGGAACGTATGATCTCAGAAATAAAAAACGACAAAATAATTAAAAATTGCAAAAATGTGTAACATACTGAAAATAAAAATATGTAAATGTCTATTAGTGTTTATTAGTTCTTTTTTATTGTGTTTATATGTATATTAATCTTTGTATGGTTGTCAAAAAAAGGATTGCATCTTACAACACGTATAAACATACAATGACACTTGATGACAATGCTACCTAAGATAGCCTTTTCTGCCAAAACGAGGAATTATGTAATATATTTTAAAAATACTCCGTTTCCACAATCACGTCTTAGACCTTCACACGGGGCTCTTCTTTGTATAAGGAAACGTCGCAGAATTTAATTTTATCATAACTGTCGATACGTATATTTTATTTATTAAATTTCTCTATTATTTAACACACAAGTGTTTCAATATCCAATCGAAATGGTCTGTTGTGAATGGTACAATTTTTTAATGGTATTTGCAGAAGTTGATACGTTATCACTTATATGTTCAAGTAGCATGCCAAGGTGAAAAAGTTTGAATAAGAGCTTCCATTGTTCTAATTGGTTAACGCATATAAAGTAGATTATCTAAAGTAATTACAAACATGTTTTGATTCTACAAGAACATGTGTACATTCAATTCAGAGGAATCCATGAATACTTCAAAGCAAGACAATGAAGATTTGTGCGGCTTATATAAAGGGTACCTCCGGATAAGATGGACTTTAAATGTTGCCTAAAACCAAATGACATATGAGTAGTTACACTAAAACTAACATAAAAATAGAATTTTGGAAAGGTTTCATGGCCCCCGTCACACCATCCACACTCCTCTACAGGAAAAACATGCGTTTTTAATTTTAATTTCTATCGTCAACTTAACATCATCCACACTCCTCTACAGGAAAAACATGCGTATTTAATTTTAATTTCTATCGTCAACACCATTTTATCTTATTGAAAATAAATGAAAATAATAAAATAATTTATACTATTAGAAAAAACAGTTTTGAGTATTTTCTAAGCCCATATTCAAACGCAAAACAATATTTTTTAAAATGTTTTCTGTGGCAAAGAACCTTGAAACATGTTAAAAAAATCTCTCAAAATACAGATTGTTGTAATATTGTTTAGATTTCTTATACTGCCGGGCCGTATTTAATTATGTTTTACCATTTTCCAGTCTTTAAATTACATTGACTTTAAATATACTTGAATCTGACTGCAACAATTCTGTGCAATTATTTCGTTAGATTGTTATCAGAGTTATAGTATAACTACTCATGTTACTTAGAAAAACTTTTACCATCTTATCCGGGTGTACCCTATAACTCATTGTAGCATAAATTCAAAAGCAGACTCACTACGAATAATAAAATGTTTTTGTCCTAGAAAATTTGATTCACACTTGTTAATTCATTGATATAAAAAGTGGGTTTATGAAGGCTTAAGTCCGTCGTAACTAAAAGACAATTATGTAACAGTATGTACATGTTGTTTTGCGCTGGCAATTACTTGTGACTGGATGACCAATCTGATAATATTATTAAAGACAGCATTATGAATAGTGAATCATTTTAATCGTGCTACGGCAAAGAACACATGATAGGAAATTTAAATGTATTATGAAGATAATTGAATGATTTGTGCGCTCAGATACAGAGAAGTGTGTTTTGCATATTTTAGCTAGTGCTGAAATGCTTCTGTATTAAAATTGGTTTTGCTATGCAAATTTAAAACATTTTTGAACATTTTTATAGCATATTTTGTTCAGAAACCTGCTGTACTCGAAACAAAATTAAGGCACTCTGTTTTTCCTTTCTTACAATTTTCGAAATATTTTTGCTTTTTCACATACTACATACTTACGTAATTAAGAGAAAGTATTGCAATACTGCAACAATAATTGGCAATTTTTTGGGAGAAAATCTCTTACTATGGGGCCTTAGTAACGAAAAGGAGCATAATTGTAGTTCGTATATACAGTACATTACTACGTTTAACACGTTCAACATTTTGTGGGTTCTTGAACCTAGAAATTGTATGAGGGAAAAACGCCTTTATGCCGGACTTTTTTCTAAAATATGAATGCCTTTCCGTTAT
The DNA here is from genome assembly GCA_017312745.1 of Gryllus bimaculatus. Lineage (NCBI taxonomy): Eukaryota > Metazoa > Arthropoda > Insecta > Orthoptera > Gryllidae > Gryllus > Gryllus bimaculatus. The sequence continues at coordinate 3,298,185 of BOPP01000046.1, forward strand.
TTAGTATTAAATATAAGCATCTTTAAAACAATTGTTTTGCTAAAAATGGTCCAGTTTTTAAGTTTTTGAAGTTAATGCAATTTATAAAAACATTGTTTTAAAAAACTCTTCCAAATTTTTTTCGAAGATTAAACAACGGACCTTAGAAACAATTGACCAGGTCTCATGTTCGGTTGATTTCTGAATTTTTGAAAACTGCAAAAATTAGAAATAAATCTAATACGTATATAGTGTTCACCACAACTAGTTTTTTGAAGTAAGAAAATTATTTAAATTTTATTAAGCTTTCGATGTATCGAAGTCAATTTATAACGAATATAACAATTTGTAACGAATTATTATATAATGTCATGTGGCATTTTAAATGTCATTAAAACCCAAACGTCAAATCTCAACAAACGTTGCCTAAAAATTATTTCAAGACCACAAATTCTGAAAGACAACAATTGAATCGTTTATTTAAGAAACCCGTCTAACTCCAAAATCTAAAATGCGCATTAATTGCAGGTTATTGCTCCAAGAGGATAGACACATCGTTTAGTTCATATTTATATTGAAAATATGTATTTATTAACTTCTTTAATAAATAAAAATACTTAGAATTCAGAAAAATTGGGAGCCTTTTTTCTGAGTTCATTCGAAATGAGGAATTTGACGATTGACGAGTTTCTGAAATAAATGATTCAGTTATTCTGACGATTGTGACTCATGCAAATCTCATTAGTAACAGACGCGTCCGCGTGGAGCGCTGTAAGGAGCAGCAGCACCCTCAAGAGTGAGTCGGGACGCCTTTGACCTCCTTTCAGCCCCGCTCCTCGCAATTAAGGGGGCCTCATGTAAACTACGTCGCGGAGACGGATAAAAATAAGTGGATTCTCAGAGATCAAAGATGCAATCTTCGCCTTGCGCGAGAAATCCGACTTCCGACTTCCCAGACGACGGTGGCGGTGGCGATGGAAGCGGCGGCGCGGGTAAAAGCAGCGTAATAACAAATCCCGAGGTCGAAATTAAAACATCTGACGCTCGCGTGACCGTCCCGCCCGGAACACGAGCGTTTCGCCCTTCTCCACTAGAGTGCGGTCTCGGTTTTCGTCGGAGATTTTGTGGGAGCAGCCTTTATTTCATTAACGGAATGAGATTTTTTTGTGTAGTAGGTTCTTCCGTGAGTTGGGCTTTGATTCATAAATTAAATCTTACACAGATGTATGATATAATGAAAGAATGAAATATTCATCCTAGTTTAAAAGGAAATTAAAACAGTATTCTCACTGCAATGTTCTTCTACATCAGGCTGTTCAAACCGTGCCCGCACGAACTACTTGCTCGTCTTCGGTGCTTCTGAGACACTTCCCCTGGCCACTTCTGGCCAGGGGAAGTGTGGCCACTTCCCCTGCCTCTGCTCTTTTGTCCCCTCCAATATCAGTTAGGGCCGGTTTCACCCAACAAAGAGTAAATCATGTTTACTCGACAGTAACTTCTTGGAGCGTTTCACCAACACTTTACTCGAGTGTCAATCGCTTACACGAGAGTAAATTCGAGAGTAACTTTACACCGCGAAAATCCGTCGGATAAAGTACGGAGTAAATTCAGTTTTCAACGTGCATATACCTCCAAAGTGTTGTTACGGTTCGACGATTACGAATGATAGTATTTGTAGACGATTCCAGCAATGATTGGGAATATTATCCACTAGTGCGAAGACAAAGGGTGCGAGAGAGAATGGATTGGTTTTAATTATGACGATCGAGATTTTGTCATGAGGTTATGTTTGACCAAATCATCTGTTTAACTTCATCAGATACATTGTAAACTGTAGAGAACTTCTAAAGTTATTTTTCTCCCATGTGGATACGAAATAAAGGTAGTACGTACCGAATACGACAACAAAAGGAAAAATAATAACTACAGGAACTACAAGCACTAAGAAATATTCATTTATTTATTAAGTAAAAACTGTATGTGACGTATAGAGGAGATCATTTGCCCACGTTTTCTTGAGTTCCAGAATCCCTTTCCAACATTTTAACTACAAATAGTTGAAAGGTGAATAAAAGTTAAAAAAATAAAACAACAAATAATAATAAAATTTAGAAGCAACAGTTGAGAAACTAAACATTTTCGTTCCCTAGTTATAGAAAATTAATTTGCACCGCCATCAGTAAACGAACTGCAAATTTGATTTTTCTGCATTGCTAACAAAATAGTAACTCGTCTCCAGAGAAGAAGAATGAATATTTATTAAGAAATGAAGATACAGAAACTAGGAAATAAACTCAAACTACCATAACACCACACCAGATTACAACGCCAAGAACTCCGAAACTGAAATGAAATATATAATATAAGGAATTAAACAAAGGTTCGCGTTGGTCCGCATTGGTTCCCAGTGTCATTCTCACTCACTTCCTCTTGAATCACCCTCAAATATTGTGTTTATCAGCTGATTTGCAGAGTAAATAGGAGAGTATGTACTCTAGAGTAAAATAACCCTCTAGAAGCATGGTGAAACGCTCATATTCTACTCGAGAGTTACAATCTTGGAGTAAATGGTTACTCTCGGGTAACTACTCTCAACTTTACTTGGCTGTTGGTGAAACCGGCCCTTAGAGGTCTACAACTTGTGGAACAGTGAGTGCAGTAACATAAGAAAATATGTTAAAATTCTCTCTGCACATTTCTATCCTTCACGTTTTATGGACTGTGGGGCTTCAGTGAGTCCTTTCACTTTCAACCTCTCAGCAGTCTTCAAAAATGCTGGTAATTGTTCCTGTGATACATTTACTTCTCCAGAATACATAAATTCCAATATGGCCTGCAAATGACTGTATGGAACATCTTTCAAAATTATAATTGGATGTTTGGAAGGATTTTCCTCCAACAAGGACTTGAAATAAGGACTACATGCTGATAACACCATTTTATGAGCTTTACATGTCTGTCCTTCACAAGCTAGGGTAACATCTGTGAAACTTTTTTCATCCATAAAATGTTTGAATGATGAAACCATATTTGACTGGAAGTCGTTCCATTTCAAAAAAAAATGTTGTTGTTCCGCCGACATGCTGAAGTATGATTTCTGCGAGTATTCTGTAAACTTATTAGCCTTCCACAATATCACATCAACAAACGACCTCCACACACGAAGCCAAAACAAGTACAGGACAGAACGAGAACAATTCTGGTTGTGGTTGTGCTTCTGATTTAGTGCTCTCTGTCGGATCTTCTAGAAATTGCACCCTGTGCTACTCTTTCGTCGTCGCGAATGATTCTGAAACGTACAGAAAACCAGGAAAACGCACCATCCAGAGATTACTTGCATTGGCCCAGCTGTCCCAATTCAAAAAATCCACGTCGATCGAGTTTGAACCCGCCAACTTGGCTACAACAGTCCTATGCGCTAACCGTTACACCATCGCCGCGCGCTAAAGGCTGCGGAGGCCAAGCACTGGAAGGAGACGGCAGGACGCCCGCGCCAGAAAATAAAATAGCTAAAATAAACGTCGGATAGATTAGAATGTACTCGGCTTCTGACGGCAGATTTTTCCCCCTTCAGGGGTTTTTTCTTGAGCCGTACCTTATGGTCTCTTTTCCGCGGCTTTGATGCGATGGAGAGACCATTTGGGGTGAATACCAGAATTCGAAAGATTAGAACGCGAAAGGATGTAGGTATTGTAATGGTTTAAAGGTCTTCGGCCTAGCCACATAGGATCAAGTAAGCTAATTTGTCTGTAATAATTACCTATTAAATAAATAAATAAATAAGAAAATATGTTTGCCAGATTTGTTCTATCATACAACCGATGTGAAATTTATAATTATATTCTTTATTAATTATTAGTATTTCATGTTTATTTCCTTTTAAAATATTTTCTTTGATAACACTTTTGTCATAAGACAAGAATTGCGATTTCTTTCCTTGTTTTCGTTAGTGTTTTATTTTATTAAATCATTCAGTTATTTGTTGTTTATAGTAATATTGGAAATAAATTAAAAAGTCTCTAGAGGTTGGTTAGTTGTTATTTATTCGGGCGCGTCAACTGATAATGTCATTAGTCCCGGAAGTGTAGTGCATGTTTCTCCCTCGTGAGGTGGCGGTGATGTTTCACCGCTTGATGACGAAATCCGGCGCCGATCTACTGTCGATTAACGGGATATTCTTTAACCAGGTATCTCCGCTCAGTTGGATCCGCCCCATCTGAGACAAGCTCTAAGCTTCCCTAGGCTTGGGTAGTAGTATAGTGCATGTTAGTGTGTGTGTGTGTGTGTGTGTAAGTAAGGGGTGAGAATAGGACAAAGACGAGGAAGAAAAGAGCGTGCACGCTCCGCGGCCTGTTGTTAGAGCACTGCTCCGACATTCGGCTGTTGATCGGAGAAATACGGAAAACTACCGAGCAGAGCAGCCTGACACTAAAATTCACCTCCGGATAGTTACTGAATTCGACCTAGCAGAAAATCTAATCGCCACCGTCGGGACTGGAATGTAGGACCTTCTAGTCAGAGGCGCTGGAGAGACTTTAGATGATATTCTGAGTCATCGCTCCCGGTAACATGTCTCTATAAAATAACAACACTCACTTTCGGACAGACATGATATTAACAGCATCTGTTACACCTAACCTGAAAATATGGAGTTAATTATTACATTGTTAAGTAAACACGATTAAAAATAACGATGCTTCATGCATTCAGATATCAATTCAAAATGCTTTATTTTACTACTAATTGACAATTGGAAATCTGACTAATGTATTATATGTTAATAGATCATTTTTTTGCTTTAGTAGAGGAAAAACGTGAATTGGAAGTAATATCACTAAATTTGGAGAAAAAACTCTCAATTGACGCCTGAAAAAAGACAGAAAGGGTCCGGTACCAAGAGGTGTCTCCACTCCGGGGCAATTTGTAAAACCCTTAGACTACGGTCATACTGCAGCCGAAGAATCGGTTAACCGGTAAAGCACAAACGCCAGCATTCGTTTAACTTATTTGAAAAATACCGGCATGTTGTGCTCGAAATAGACCGAATATTTCCCTATTTTCACCGCTCATTTTCAAAAATATTTTCCTGAAACACGCTCAAGGTCTTCTGCATGTACTGAAGATGATTTTGGTAATTCAGATGATCTTGACTCTCCAGATGGTTTCGGACGATTGGAACCGACAGAACCAAAGAAAAGTCGTCCGATCGTTCGCATGCCGATGTTTTCAAATGCCGTCGTAAGAGGTTTTTTGGGAGATCACTATGACAAATTCCGTTGAACAGCATGTGTTTGAACGAATCCGTCATATTAGACGACCACGTCCCACGTCCGATGATAGATATCGGTCAAAATGGACTGTGCTGTGGCCGCCCACCTACTTTTAAATCTCGCGCCTGTTGTTGTGAATGCAATGACTGCGAGCTTTAGTAAGTTGGTTGCATTGCCTGAGACCATGATATGCCTGTTGTACGTCCTTTTGATGATGTTTGAATTGTGAGGTTCACACTTGTAGTTCACCATTGTAAAACTGCGTAAATACATTTCCCACTCCAATCTGTTATATCAACATAGAGGAGTGCATCAATACAAGCCGCGTTGGAAATTAATGTTTTGTCTTCCCCGTACTCCACTGTAGCCCTTCTACTAAACATTAAGTGATCAACCTGCAAATGTAAATTTGTAATCGTTTTAAGCAATTGCAATCGCTTAAATTAGTAGAAAGTAAATAATACTAATTAACGAAACGAGTGTATAAAGAGTAGTATAATTGTATGAATAGTGTGTTCAAGAAAACGAGCAACGATAAGAGCGAGTTTTCTTATATACCTTGAGTAGAATTATACATTTTTAACCACAAGTTACGTTCAATATTTTTTCGTTTCAATTAAAGAGTAATTTTAATTTTTAGAAATTCAATCAATATCTTTACCATTAGAAGTATCTGATGACGTCATATTGTTTTTGAGCAAGACTAGTGCAAGAACAATACCAGAACAAGCAGTGTATACTTATGATCACCATAGTGCCTTAGGGAATAATTGTTTGATAATTACATTAGAAAATCAAAAATATTAAAGTATTCCAGTTGAAATATTAGAAGAAGCTGACAAAGCTATAAAAACATTGCTTCGTACGAAACGTAAGGGCATGCATGAGAGAACAACAAGTGTTAATGTTGGAAAAGAAAAAGACGATTCAGTTCTTACTTAGTCGTTTTGCTGGTGTACTTTTCAGAGCGAGTAAATAAACTGACTGTTACATTTTTTATCTTGCAATATGCGAATACAAAATGTTTTACGTGTAACACATTTATTCATGTAAATATTTTATGTTGTTCCATTAGTCAGCTAGTGTCAAACCAACATGCTTATGGTAATACCTGTTTATGTTGAAGACGTGGCGTGTCAAGGAGTATATCAACATTTTAAATTATAAGCAATTTACTTGATTTTCCAAACAAATTAAGGAGTTTTACCAAAACAAATGCTCTCACTAGACCGTCACGTTCAAATGCGTGAAATAAACTTATCTGTGTATAAAGTCACTTCTGGGCGAGGATTAGCCAAGAAAAAGTAGGGTAATAGTTTCTAATTTAACTAATTGTGCTACAAATATTAACATCATGATTTAAGAGGTAGTAATAATTATTCGTTTATAATTTTGTTTCATACGTTCACTGATTATCTTTTTCGATGTTCTTAATATGTGATGTACATTTTTGTTCATGTTTCTTGGTTGTCTGGACACGTCTGTGTTATAGATACATAATTAAACAATTTCGATCAGTTCTCAGAATTTTGAGTGGCTGTTGTGAACTTTTAATTGCACGATTAAGTTTTAATTGCACGCATGCCATAAACACAGTGATAATCAACGATTTTTCATGGAATTAATGAGCATATTTAGTTAACTGAACGAAAATGAAATAAACTCAGTGCAAAATAGGGCGCAAATATGAAAAAGATCATACACAAGTACATATAGTTGCACATTATGGTTTATAGAAATAATGAATGAAAGAATTGAGAGCGATAGTTGAGAAGAAAAAAATTCGTTGCGTCGAGTCATTACTTGGTCATCCCTTTAATGGAAGAAAAAGTGTTGTGCGCTGAAATTGATTTCCAAACCCACCAAGTGAATACAAAATTGCTTAAAACTGAGGCACTGAACGAAAAATGTCATTTAAAAATAACATTTCACGTACAGAAACCCTTGTATAAGCAATACAATCTGCATTGTAATCTGAATTAAACAATGTGACCAAGGAATAGAATAGTCGAAGCTAATTCAGGATTGGTCATTTGAACTCCCAACGTCACGACAAATTAATCATATTTTATATTTGGGCCTATTTAGTTTGGTAGATTCTATGTGATATTTCTTTTGGAACTAAGATGACATGAAGTATCATGGTAATTTGAAAATCAACAATCATAAGTCTATTTCTTTACCGGTACTAAGGAAAAATGACAATAATTAATTTTCATTTTATTTCGAGAGAATTTCCTTCAGATAAAAGAAAATGTTACATTTAAGAGATGCCTTCAGTTGAAGAGATGTTTCTGGAATGAAAGAGAAACGAAGTGAAATATATCAATTTTAAACAATTTATGGTTATTCAAGAACGGTTCTTACAAATGTCAGTTATTTGAAACGTAATGAAATACAGAAATTTCGGACATACGAAGGTACCTTGGTTTATGTACAATGTGGTGAGCACTTTGAACATTTTATAAAATGCATTTCGTATTTAATGTTTTGCAGTTTTAATTTACAATATGGTGAAAAAGTTGTTAGTTCTATTATAATATTTTAACTGCAAAATTTGTTCACAATTTTTTGCCACAGCGTGAGTAATAAGCTGTTCTCTTGGCGACCAATCAGCTCTTTGTTTTTCGAATTAACCCCAATTAAAGGACGTTGTACAGGGTACTCGAATATCACTTGCATGCGTTCAGTAAGCGAGAGCCAATTAAATAAATAAAACCTCGTTAAAACAACGAATACTATGTAAAACGCAGTGTTGGAGCACCACAGGAATTCTGGAATCGAATCTACAGTAAACATTAACACACAATGTGTATGTACTTCGGGTATCGTGTACGGCAAACGTTTGCGGGAATGTTTGTATACCCGCAGACAAGGATAGCCAACAAAACAAAACATTGGGAATGAAAAGCAGCCGAACAGAATAAATGGAACTAAAGATAACAAAAAACGTCAGGTTTGGTCTTGTCTCCAACAAGTTAAAAACTAAACGAATGTGTATGTATAAAAACGAAACGTAATATTGATTTTGATAGAAACGCGATGTTTTAGAAATCTCCCCAAACAGAAATAAAGGGGATTTGTATTTACTTTGTGAACACCATGAATCAGTTGACAATTCTACTTGAGGTATTAAAATAAACTAGGTCATAATTCCGTTATACTCATTTTAGCGTTATAGAAAAATTGAAAAATTTGTTGTTCATAAAATATTGTTGAGTTGTATTAAACTATGAATAATACCGTCAAACATTCGAAATCGAAGTTATAAATAGTAGATTAAACATACTTTCTATCTAGCTGCCCCGTGCGATACATAGCGTAGAAAAAGGTACAGTAAAAAAGTACCAACAGAAACGTAGGAGATGAAGAACGTTGATTCATTCGGATTGTTTCATGACGTTCAGTACTTATTTTCTTCCTGTTGTCTGTCTCGACAGCCCACTACAGATTATGACCGACCAGCGGTGGCCCAGCCTTGTGGCCATGGGATAAGGGGCTCGTGTGGTTAGCGCGAAGTCTGTCCTTCATCGTATATTCTGACCTTGCATTTAATATTGTGAACTGTCTATAGGTTATGTTTATAAAAATGAAAATATAGATATTGTTGTGTACTAAGATTACTAAAAAAACAAGTCGAAACGTCATTGATGCCAAAATAATAATAATAATAATAATAATAATAATAATAATAATAATAATAATAATAATAATAATATAATGTATATACCCTTGGCGCGACAGCCCGTGAACAGTGCAGGCCAACTGGCGATGTCCCTGCCGTGCGGCCATAGGTTAAAAGGATACGTGTGGTTAGCACGTAGACATCCCCACGCCGTATTCCGATCTTCTCAAACTGAGAAGTGAATTTTCTCTTCGTCACACACCGACTGATACTGGGGTATTTGTAAGGAAAGCGCACAGTTAAAATTTGCCTCTCCTGGGAATCGAACGCGGGGTTGCGCCATGGAAAGAGAGCACCCTAACCAACGAGCCACCCAAGAGGGTGACTTATTGTTTCTGTCCAATGAAATTAGGAAGGTTTATACATTTTGAAATAACAGAATCGATCACTATGTACCGTGAGCACAGTGCTAAACATGTTTCTAAAAATGTAATTGAAATGTTTTTTATTTACTAAGATCTATATATAGTGGACAATAGCTAGAAATCCAATTATTCATGTTAACATAATGTAATGTATCACATTATCTGATTACTTTAGTAAAAAGTCACGTATCAGACAATTACTGGAAAATTCGTTTACATTCATTCTCGAATTTAAAAAAATTCACATTAATCTTCGAAGAACTATTATCGCTTCACTACATTCACCCTAACTCTCACACTAACACGATTGCTCGCATAAGAGAATGAATCTTCAACTGCTTTCGATTGATCCGTTGCAACAACTTGCACAACAAAACGACGTAATGAACAAAAGCTGATAGATAAGCGTTTAATTAATTTAAATGTATTATTTAATTTTAGTGTTGATAAGAGCAAGTGATAACATTCTTGTACTGCGATTTTTTTAACTCTGCCTCTGACAGTATCAGATGTTTCGAGTACATCCAATTGGGAGCTTGAATGCCTCCATAGTGACGTCACTATGTGACGATCAAGCTCCCGATTTGTTGAAACTGTCAACAGATGATACCTGCCAGGGATAGTGTTGGTAAAATTACAGTATAGGGCCCAGTATCGTTAAGTTAAAAAAATATCAAAATTTGGTTTGGTACAAATTTATTTCTAAACACACAGCTTAGTATTTTAAATATATAACTAATTAACACCTGAAAAGTAACACTATTTGAATATTAGTAGTGACTCTCAATTATATTTTAATTAAAATTTCGTCGCCAAATTTACGTATTGGTTTAGCAATCTTTCATCACCGGGTCTGTTATTAGCTTGTTATCTTCTTCTCTTCACGTCGTACCCATTCCAATGTACACCCAACAAAATGGTCAACACCTCCCATGGAAAGCGTGGCCTACTGGCCAACTTAACGTATTAGTTTAGCAATCTTTCGTCGCCAGGGCTGATGTTCGCTTGTTTTTTGTTTCACGTCGTACCTAATCCAAAGTGCTCCCAACGAAGCGGTTAACACATCTCCTGGTGCGCTTGACCCACTGGCTGCTGGCCTGGCGGGCGCGTCCTTCGCGAGCGGTTGATCGGGCAGCGGGCTAACCGCGAGGCGTATCACGCGCGTTTGATTAGGCCGGCAGGGGCCGTGGGGAAGGGGGGGAGGGGGCGCTTGCATTATGCATAGCCGCGCCGCGCAGCGTCCATCGTAGGATACGCATTAGCTCTGCAGACGGCCTGGTCGAGCGCCCCCCCCTCCGCCCCCTCTAACACGAAAATGAAAGTGTTTCTCCAAGCAGTCACTTCAATATGGCATACGCGCCCCGCCCGACCCTCCCCCGACCCTCCGCCCGACCTCCCGCCCAGCCGCCCGCCAGCCGCCCGCCCGCCGCCCGCCCAGCCCCGCCGCCCAGCCGCCCGCCCAGCCGCCCGCCCAGCCGCCGCCCAGCCCACACTCCCCGCCCGCCCGGTTTCGCAGGGCCGCCGATTTAATTAGCGGAGATGAAGCGTTGTACGAGAGATGATGAGGGCGGCCCTGCTAGTTATTAGGCGTTCTGTTGAATGTAAATAAAGACGCCTTGGATATGAAGTTCGTATCCGCCTTTAGAGAAGTGGGATTTTCTCGTTGGAGCGTGTCTCTCGTATTCGATGACCGCCTTCCCTGCTTCGCTGCGGACGTATTCTTCGGGGATTTGGGGATGATTTCCTTTTGCCGGGGAATGTGTAATTACAGAAAATGACATGTTGGGATGAGGACGCATTTCGCTAACACGGGTCCTCAGATACCATCGTCTGTGTTTCATATAGTAAGGTCACTCCATTTCTCACTATACGTATGACATCAAATTTGGAAATTTCCTTGAGTTTATTCCAATTAAGAATACTTTTAGTTGTTCAACTGGGTGTATGTCTAGTAGAAATTTATATATTACTAGAAGTATCCCGTCAATTATGACGGAGGGAAATCCAACACCTGTATTAATAATTATTATAATCAATAGTATGTCGCAATTTAATTTCTGTAAAACTAACTTTAAAGTTTTTCCATTTCAACATTTCGCCTACTGTTGGTGATAGGTTCTCAATCTAAAGTATACCGGATGCGTGTTTTGAAATACTCAAAAAGAGACCCCAACTGAAACTTTCAGCTATTTGCTACTGTTGCTACAGATAGATAAAATCAATTGATAAATCGAATTTACTTCCGTTTATATTTTTATTGTCATTTAAAATACTCGGAATCCAATAACGTACGCGTAGAATATTAGGTTCAGAAATTTAAATTTTTAAATAGATTATAAATTTAGAAAATATTAGACCCACAAATCACACGTAGGTAAGAGCAGCCACAGGAATCTTCCATGCCTCTCTCAGAAACACGAAGCTTGGTCTTTTTTCTTCAGGAAATTGTCCTTCACAAAATATTATTGTGCCATGGCGTTTTTTCGTGTTAATAAGTATGTATTTTTGGTTTTATTTACTAATTAGTAATAGATGTTGTGGTCAGATATTGCAATTATTATTCAGCTGCAGTAGCTCGTTTCTAATCACCAAGTAATGAATTCCTAGCGCGCTTCGCGGTTCATCTTAAAGATAAGACCTCGAGTTCCGAACCGTGCGCTCGACCCGGCGTGAGAGAGACGCGCAAAAGAGGTTGAAGTTCATTCCAACACTAAAACTGCGAAATCGAATTGCGCGCCGCGAAAACTACTCAATTGTATTTACTTGACTATCCGGGAGACGCCGCGTCCAGGGCATAGGTGCCAACGTTTCAGTCGTCATTTTTCGACCTTCACCAGGGCGTCATAGGGCGAAATAACTATGCCCTGATGAAGGTCGCAGAATGGCGTCCGAAACGTTGGCACCTGTGCCCTGGACGCGGCGACTCTAGGATAGCCAAGTAAATACTGACTCCGGCCGTGGAAGCCTACGCTCTTACTCAATGGTATCCCCAGATGTCGTTTCAAGAGCATATTTTACAACGACCTGGTCGTTTTTTAATTATTTTTTTGTTACTTAAGGAGACTTTCCATTTGAAAAGTGATTTTTGGAGCATCTCTTAAACCATAAGTAAAAGTAATAATATGCAAAAAAAAAGTGTCTATCTTCCCTTCTAATTTTCCTCACGAAACACAATTACTGTTGATTAATCTATGAAGATAAATTTTTTATAAACATTATATGGCGTTCATATTTTATTAATAGCAGCAATATTATGTCTGGGTCTAGCATTGATATCCTCGCATTTCATCTGTTTCCACTGCAGCTGTTTCGTTTCTACCTCCGATATATGTTCCTCATTCTAACTGATGCCGTTCTCGGTTATCTATCCATCTCTGTGAATCGGGGAGTGAGAGAAAAATACCAATTTTATTAGTGCGCAAAATTTATACAATTTGTGACATATTCAAAATAGATTTCAAGGTAAACTGTTATTCATCATCTATTCACGAAACATAATAATGACAACTATCTACGATACTCGTACCTAATACTGCACGCAAATCATATCAAACTAACAACTGCAAAGATTACACAACCACACACACACAAAAAATGTTCGGTCTGGGTATCATACCATGTTTTCTATGATTTTCTATGATCCGAAATCGGTGCCCATTTTACTCAATCACATCTCTTTTTTTATGTAACCTCAAAAAAATATAGAAAATGTACGATATTTCTAATCTACGGGTCACATCATGTTATCTATATGTTTTTGTGGTCCCTGAAACCTGATATGAATTCCATTTATACTTCGTCACATCGTATATTTAACATAATAGCAAAAAAACTATAAGAAAACTGTCCACTTGAACAGAAGGCAAGTGATCTGGTGCCAACAATAAAGGCAATGTGCCATGCAACATAATGACGAATGTTGTCCCGTCAGGGTAGTCAATCAATTATGGTTCATCTCATTTTAAAAATCTGATCTCTCGGTTAGAAATATTTAATTTTCTATATTTTCTGAGGTTATATCAAAAACCTGATATTATGAAGCAAAATAGACTAGATTAGGATTTAGCTACCCCACAAACATTCGGAAAACAAGGTTTCATTACCATACATAATTTCTTTTGTGAGTAGCTGTGTTATTTTGTAGCCAACAGAACGGAGCAACAGTATTTGTCACACTATGCCGTTAGCTGTTTACACATAATTTAACCAAAAATATGAAATTTAAGACTGCACATGCTACCGTTAGTTATCGGAGAAATGGAGTGGATTTTTTTATATTACGCGTGAGCAACATGTAGGTAAATGTTAAAGTATGTAATGAGATTTTACATATAAAATTATAATGAGTGTAAAATACACAATCCGCATGGAATTCGATATCAAAAAAATATTTAAACATACATAATAAGTTAGGAATTAAAACACACTTCTTTAATCACTAAACTCTTTAATCAACCTAATTGGCGGGAAATGGCGATTAAACGTCATTTTCAAAACAGAATCAAGGCGGGAAAGGGTGATTAAACATCATTTTAAAAAGTGAAGCCTCACCAGAAATAACAGGTGCTCATATTCCGAACCCCCTCCACAAGAGAAACCCCAAAGAAACACTGCCTTCTCCGTTCCAGCGCCCCCCTCGCCCCCTTTCGCCCCCCACCACCGGCGTGACGGGGTGGGGCGTGGGTGGGGTGAGGGTAGTCTCATTGTGCAGGACGAGCAGAGTCGTATCGCGCGGTTAACGGGCGCGTTCGCCGTCGGCGGCCGCGTGATAAGCCGCTGACTGCGCGGCGGCGGCGGCGACGGAGGCGGTGGAAGCAGCGGCGGATCCGGGGGTGGGGCATGGGAGCCATAGCCCCCCCCCCCTCCACAAAGCCTAGAGTTTTCGTTTGTTACCTCACTTTATTGGGCAAACTTGATTTAAATATTTATTTATGTTAAAATTTTGTAATTATTTAAACAATAATATTGAACAGTATCATACATACACTACAAAATTATATTCAATAATATAAATACATTGATTATTTTTAAAAAATCTAATCCCTTCCCCCCAAAAATGATGGGCTGGATCTGTCCCTGGGTGGAAGTGGCGGCACTCGAGAAACACGGAGACTACCACGGCATCGGTGGTGTAGAGGTTATCGTATCGAAATGTAGCCAAGAACTTGGATTGAGAGCCGATCGAAGCCGTCAATTTGTAAGAACGAAAGATAAATTTCGTATGCGTTCCATTGGAGAAGTAGTGAAGTCTGCTGTTCCATGTTGTAGATTTAATGCGTTTAAAGGTCATCCAGACTAGAAGAAGCCTCTGAGCTAAATTTAAAAACGCCCGTTTCGTCGTCAGAGTGATACCTTCTTTCGCTGTCGAATGGCAAAAGGAACGAAGCAAACTTTGCGGAGTCAGGCGAAGAGTGGGGTTGATGACCTGTTCCTCTCCATCAGGGCGAATTGCGAACAGACAGAAAGTGCTTTTCCGGCCATTCTATTGGCCGAGGAGATAAAGTTTTCTCAAAAAATAGCTAAAGTAAATCATATACTACACAAACATTAATATTTAATTTTGTTGCAATTATTCAATTTCACAATCAAAGATTTTCTTTATAGTTTAAAATAAAAATTGTCTCTTGAGTAACATGAAGTTTACCTTTCGTTATTTTTCGATCTAATTTCCCATTTCATTTTATGACAGTTAACTATTCTACGTTATTTTAAACCCTCTCATAAAATATATCACGTCTCTCACTAAAATTTATTTTGGGAACAACTCCGATTTTACCATAACGCAAGTCACCTGGCAGGAACTACTTTTCCTGGCACGGAAGCAATTTCGCAGGCATCCAGCCTCAGATCAAAATTGTCAATCCTGCCGGCAGGATAACAACAGGGTTACTAACCTCATGGCCGGCGAGAAGGGAAAGCATAGGGACGGAAGCTGGAAAAAATACCTGGGATGATGGACTCTGGAAAAATTAAATTGTATTGTAGAATATATAATTCACTGGGATGATTGATGGTTTGTGGCGGTTGAGGTAGAGGATGGCTTCTAGGGAATGGTGATGATGGTAGCGATTGTGCTTGTGATGGTCGAAAGTGATTGGTAATGGTTGTGTGTTTGCCCGATGTGAGCGTATGTGTGACAGCTGAAACTAGTATTGACGAATGATGGTTGTCATGGTTCTGGGAAAGCAGAGAGAAAAAGTTAGGATGAGAGCGGCGTATAGTGTTGGCGATAATGTTCTCCAAGCAAAGAAATAGAAAATTCGGGGAGAAAAATGGTAGAGAAATAATGGTAAAAAATGTGAATATTGTAGATGAGAACAGTTTGTGTTGGTAATGATGGGAATGATAGTGTCAATTGTTGTAAAAGTGTATCGATGATTGCAATAACGTAGTTTAGCATGCTCGATGTTAATGAAGATCATAGTGATTGTATTGGAGTAATGATTGCGATGCCAGTTATCTTGGCAATGGAAGTGCTTGTAATGTACAAACTTATGGCTTCTATATTGATCATTTTAGTAATTACGCTGGTAGTTTGTCGAGAGGGATGGAGAAAGATTGAGATGAAAATTGAAATACTTAACTGTAATATTTAGACTAGTGATGGAAAAGCTAGTAATACTAGTAATAAGGGTTGTCATGATGATGGTCGTTATTGTATCATTATGATAGTTCTATTTGTATCGGTGATGGAAGCAGTTGATATTACGATTGTGAAAGCGATGGTAACTATTAGGTGTTGATGCGGAATAGTCGGAAGTGTCGATGGTTGTCGCAGCGAACGCATTGGTTGGGTGCTTCAAGCGCTTTTCGACTCTCGGTGGCAGTGACAGCCGCGCCGAAAGCGTGAGACCCTCGCCAGGCGAGGTCTAGCGAGAGAGGCGCCGGCACGGAGGGCCCGAGGGCTGACGGCGTGCGGGGGACGGCTGGCTCGTTGGCGTCGACGGCGCCCTTAACATTCGCAGTCGACGAGCACCAGCGACGGAAACGGCCGCGTCTTTGTGCCGCGTCGCGCCGCCGCTGTCGCCACACCCACGCCCACCCAGA
The DNA here is from genome assembly GCA_017312745.1 of Gryllus bimaculatus. Lineage (NCBI taxonomy): Eukaryota > Metazoa > Arthropoda > Insecta > Orthoptera > Gryllidae > Gryllus > Gryllus bimaculatus. Next base: position 3,314,531 of record BOPP01000046.1, read on the forward strand.
GCCCCGCCCCCTCCA
>BOPP01000046.1:3314907-3330461 GCA_017312745.1 Gryllus bimaculatus
CATCTTCGTCCCCACCAAGGCCCCCTCCACTACCACCGCCATTTACATCACTGTCACCGCTGCTGCCGCAAACGCCATCGCCACCGCCTCGGCTTCTGCCCTCACTCACACCAAGGATCTCTCCCCTTACCTTTGCCCCCTCCAAGGCCCTCTCCTACCATCTTCTTGGCCTTCCCCTTCTTGGCCCTCTTTCCATTGTCACCGCCACCGCCATTGCCAACCTCCCCGCCGCCACCGTCCTTCCTCTTGTCTCGCCAACGCCCCCACTGCCATGGCATTCACCACCATCCCACCTCCACCCCAACTCTTTCCCTTTTCCTCCTCCTCCTCCGCTGTCTCCTCTTCCTCATCATGCTCTGCCAGAGCTAGGACCACGCAAGACCATTGGCGTCGCGGCTCTACGAGCGAGATACCGCGCCGCTCATTGCAAGATCTTTAACGGCCTTAATAAAGAAAGAAGGATCCCGAACGGCGTATGGACGTTAGAGCGAAAATAGTAGGTGCGCCTTTGTGTGTGATTAAATGAAACCTGCTTGCGACAGCTATTCAGATGTGGAGTGGTTGTGAAATCTACTTTTGTGACCTCGCTGTTTTTCACAGTTATTTACGTGATTGCTTTTTATAGCGCGCTGCGTACGCTGAGAAAGGAATTATCTTAGAGATGTGCTGAAATTCAAATGGTTGTGTTATTAAATTTTAATGTGTAGTATGTTGAATAATTTTGAAGAAAGATTTTCAGTTTCGTGGTAATACTCTTCAAATAAAAACGTAATTGCTAATTATTCTTTCAAATATACTTTCATCATAATTAAGTGTAGTTTTGTAGTTCATTTGTATGGTATAAAAGCTGTATTATATTATACAATCTGGAAATTTACAAAAAAATATAGTTTAAAATGCTTACTTATCACTGCCGTTACACGAGAAATAACTTAAAATAATAAATTTTAGATATCATTGCTGCCATTACATTCCACATATTAGTGTGTACCTTAAGAATCGCAAAGTTAATAGTTCCAGGAAGTTCTGATCTTCTAGCTGGAAAAAATTCATTTTACGTATTATTGGTTACTTACTTAATTATCCATTTTTATGTTATTAAAGTAATAACATTCAAAAGCGTATCATGGAGTCGTTAAGATCTTGAAATACAGTACCAGTGCAACCAAAATATTATTTCACGCTTTTTGTGCACAATTCATTTAAATTCCTTAAGTGAATAAAGTATTCATAACTTACTGTAATGCTATTGTAAATGATTTTAATGAAACAAAAAGATTTTAGTAATGAAATAATAACTACTGTATTTTAACATAAAATGTATAATTATACTTTATGAAACAACACTTAGTTCTTCCGATCAAAAATAGGAATCACTACTCATGGCAGTTTCTAAAAAACAATGAAATACAATATTTCGTTGGACGTTGACATTTTCTTCTGTAAGATCACCTTACAGAAGAAACAGAATCACAGTCAGTGGTAAATCAAATTTATCGTAAATTAGCATTTATAACACAGTGCAAAAATCGAGCTTCATCTATAATCTATAATTCGTTATACCCTAGGAAAAGCATCAGTCTTGACATATAAATATCATGTCTATAATCCTCTGCATACCAAACTAGGTACATGTGTACCCCAATATCACTTTTTTGTTGATGTACATGTTGAGCACTTTGAGATATTGAAATTCGTTGCATTGTCTGAAACACTTCAAATGACAATGATGTATAAAATATTTAAGGTATTTTACGAGTACTAACTGCAAACATGCACTGTGGTGCGTTTGTATCTCGCTTGGTATTTTTCGTAACCAATTTATATTCCTATGAATCATTTTGAACATTATACTTCTTGGATTGGCACGCCAATTTGTGATTGAAATGAGTGTGGGATTATTGAAATGCCTGCAAGTTTTCAGTTACGCATTTGGTTCATCGCTTCAGACAATCTGTGCTAGTAAATGAATGTGTCTAGTTCGTGTATCTCGCATTCTGGACAAAGGACAATGTGGAGGCAACTTAAAACAGATAGAATGTTGTAAAAAGAGAAAATGTATGTTGGACCTGGGGCAAGAACTTATCGAAACTTTAATTGCAAAGATACTGAAAAAAAACTAAGAATTGACTGAAAACACAATACGGACAGCCATCAAATGTTTCCTTGGAGAAAAAGTGGCGAGTTCTGCACTTCCTTAATGTTCTTCATCAGTCTGAGTTCGAAGATGAGCACTTTGCGCGAGAAACAGAAGGAGTAGGAAAATATTTTTTAAGTATTCGTTCTGTATATGTAATAAATATTTGGACACTAATACAATAAAGAATGCATCAATATCCTAAAACGGCAATGATCTTTAAAGAGGTATTCTGATGAAGTGTTGTGGTATATTTAAAGAGAAAGATAGTATTAAAAGTTTATTAATTCTGTTAAATATGTCTTTTATTACATTATTATGAAATGTCAAAATAGTCAAAATGTTCATAAGTGAATTAGTTATATTATATTTCTAAACAATCTTTTATGATGTTTGTGTATGGTGTACTTGCGTATAGTACTTGGTATTCAGCGTAAACACTTGGTTTGCGGAGGGCGTTGGTATTACGATTACTAGGGAAGAGTAATCTTAAGCTGAACAGCCGTCAGCTGAATCAATGGGAAAGTGGGATCAACTGCGGACTCAACATATTTCTTTACTCCTTCTTTGTTTAGGTAGAAAGGTACTGTTTCATCGTTTAATACTTTCATTATTAGAACCTTTCCTCTCTTAGTGATATTTGTGGCATTTGCAGCCTATCAGACGGTTACAAAACAATTCGATACCGTACACATATATAATCTCTTCTGACTTTTCTAAGTGAATAACAATCCAGCAAACTCGTGATGCATCCTACTTTGTTACTTAACCAATTAATGTTTCTTCATATCATTAGTCGAGATTTCACGCAACACAATATTTTCACTACTATAAATAACTATTAAAAGTATACATCCTATAACGTTTACTTACTATTCTGTTTAATGATATATATACAAATATTTAAATGAGTATTTTAAAGTTCCACAAGGAGTTTTCAACCACTAGAGCAATTGTCTGCAAACTGAACTGCGGGATTACTTTAAGTGAGCCCGAGGAAAACAGAAGTGGCCGATGTCGGTGTGTTTCCTCAAAATTTGTTTTTGGAATAGTTGAGCGCAATGCATGGTTCCATGGATGTCATGGTTTCCTTAGTTGCCAGAAGACATGAGAAAGACTAAAGAGGACCAGTGGTGTGGGCAAGAGATGTCATCGAGACTATTTAATAGATCATTCTCAAAATTTTCACCCGAGTGAATTAGTAAAGGAATGAGCGATATTTATTCCTGTCAACCACTTAGGTCATTAGCCCGTAAGCGTGATGCAGTTTATATCCCATAAAGTGGAGGTGTTCCTTTTTGCTGGAACGCATGACCCTGCGTCAATCATAGGGTCAATCAATCTCAGTCCACCACAATTATTCCCCTCGTGGGCGTACACTGGAAGAGAGTCGCGTATCGCGAACCAGTTCGGGGATTGCTTTTGAACGCTTGGTGCAAATGTGTACGGCAGAATTACGTCATTCGTATTGCACTTTGAAGAAGTGGTTGCGACGTGGGATAGATGTGAGCAAGCGGGGGGGGATAGCGGTGGTTGCCTGCGGGAAGCGTGATAGCGACACACGTGAGGGCGGTGATCTCGTTGTGGTCGTCGCAGGTGGTTGAGGTGGTAATAAGCAGAAGCGAATGAACTTCCCTCCAAGGAAGTTAAGGAAGTTACCTGCAGTTCTTGAACTTGGGGACGCTCAACCACCTAGGCGAAGATAATTACTGCCAAACTATGCATTTCACGAGATAATGAACATAATTAGAAACTACGACGTAAATAGTGACCTAGTTCGTTAATTATAGAAAGGTGTTGCAATATTTTTCACTTATTTTTATGTTTGTTTTTTAATTAAATCAGTTTTGAAAGTACTAAATATCGTCTCCTATATTATTTCTGTAGTATAGAAAAGTTTTGCGTCTCTAACTCGCAATTAATCTTTATAAATGAGGTCTCTAAAGAAAGAGTATGTCACGAAGACGTGACGAATTGCACTTTGACTTTAAAACTATGAAGGATTTGTCGACAAAGCATGTTTCTCTATTCTGGTCAAAATCAACTTGCAGCTCTTGGGTGGCATTGTTAAATCTATATAGTTAAATAACTCGTATACGAAGCGTTTAGGACCTTAAAATACGAGAATGCTTTAAAGACACGTTTCTCACACCGAAATGTACAGGATGAGATCTTCTTGAACATTCTATTACATTTTTGGTGGGCTGGCGCTTCTTGATAAATATCCCGAATGTTCAGAGACGTGCAGTTTCTGAAACTGTATGAGAAATTAAAGTAATTACTTCATATTCTACGCCATAGAATGGCACGAGTGTACTTCTGTGTTTGGTAACAAAGTAAAATTAAATTGCAAAAAGGAGGGTTGTACTTGCCCGATTCTGTATTTTCGCATTATTAATTTACGTAGCTTACGCAAAAGCAAAAAGCTATTCTAGTATTTTTGTGACTATTAAAAAAAACGAAAAGTTAACTGTAAAGAAATATTTTATAATTACTTCAAAAGTTTTTAAGGAAGTCCCGTGAATTGTTCCAAGGAGATCTGTCAACATCAGTTGCATGGTTTTTGTGTTTTATTTGATATTATATAAGAGCCTTGGTAGTAACAATTACACATCATTTAACGCGTTTCGTTGACAAACTTTCACCCTTAATATGGAAATGGAAGTTTAGGGAATATTTATATATATTTTCCTTTTCGTTTGGCGGAGAAATTATTTCAAGTTGCTTATTTGCTTTACTTATTAAGATCGCAACGACCGGAAGAGAGAAAAAATAATTCCCAACAGAAGAAGTATTAATTGTAAGTATTAATAGTCAACAATATATGGGGTATATTGCAATGAGACCCAAATTGAGCATTGCTAAGAATATTGCTATCAATAGTAATTTTACAATGTAAAGGAAAAAAAGTGTTTACACTCCTCAAAAAAGGATTGGACTAGACTGAACCACAGCAAACTTGACTGATATGTTTCACACCATCAGCTAAAACCTTTTTGCAAAGGTTTCATTTTAGTGCCATCCGTGTACCTCAGGGATGGGGGTATGAAATCGGGTGAACGACCGATATGAGATCTGCAAACCACTTTGCCCGCCATTGACATGGACTAGCGTCTCTAGAGTATCACTTGTACTTTCATTATGCTTAAGGGACGTGTTCTGCAGGAGGTTCCTCAGCAGCGTTTAAGAGGGGCCTTCATTGTTTTTCTTTGGGGGGGGGGGAATTAATGTTCCTACCCAATGATTGCAAGCCACAACTCTTGTGTGTACCCCACTATCGCCCGATGTTGGCGGCGATGGATAGAGGAAGGTACGCATATACAACATGCCTATACTTGTTAGCCACGCATCACGATTGGGGATGAATGCTGGATTGTCTGACCCACGCAAACAGATACAGTGGCAACACTAGATGACTTTCAGAGCGATGTGCGGCATGCTCTGCCACACCTGTAGTCAGGCGGTAGCCTGCCGCACGGCCTACCGCTTGCCTACCGCTTCAACGACTGTTACTCACACCTAGCAGCGCCTCCACAGACACAGCATCATCATCTTGAGTGACTAGATCCGCTATTTGTTTGGTAGCAATGAAAACCGGGCTCTTGTCCAGGCCATAGTGGTGAGCGGCTCGAAGAGCGGTTTGTAGTATACCACTTGCTCCACTATTCTGATTTAATGGAGTGGGAAACGCAATTCTTTGCCTCGGATTCGTTAGCGATTCTCCTGGGTTCTATGCGAGCCACACGGAATGCAGGCATGCCCAAGAGGTAGTGTACTGAATGTAACTGTAAGTAGGGTATTCGGATAGGAAAAGAAAGAATGAGGAAAGATCGCGCGTGGTCCTTGCTCTATTTATTAGAGTTCTCCGACATTTGCCTAGTGCTGATCGGAGAAACGCCGAAAACTACCGATCAGTTGAATTGAATTTGCCTTATTTTACGTGGCGAGACTCGGGCCATCAGGCCCGCTCTTCGTCTGACCACGCAGATTTCGATACACTCCGTTCATCAACTAGCAGAGAACGGAGGTATTTCTTGGGCGAGAAACAGTCGATTTGAATTTAGCTCAGAGGCGTCATTTAGGCTTGAGGATCTTTTACATGCAAGTAAATCTACAACATGGGACAGCCGGCTTTACTTTCCTTCCGAAGGAAGGCGTACGAAGGATTTTTTCGCCCTTAAAAATCCACGGCTTCGATCGGGTTTGAACCCGCGAACTTGGGTACAACAGTCCGGTACGCTAACCGTTACACCATCGCCGCCACACATCAGTTCAGTCGGCCACTAGAATTCTCCCTTAGACAGCGGTTGAATTCGACCTAACTAGATAGCTATTGCCAAATATCCTCCCACCATCGTCGGGTCTTGAACGTCATGACCTCGTGGGCAGAGAAGGAGCTTCAGAGTGTGCATTAGGGACTCTTACCATACCCACCAATCTGCAATATCACAGGACTTTTGAAACATGTGCAACCTTTTTTACGATATCATTGAGCGCGTGTGCGCCATCGAGTTGACTTGATGTCATACTAATATGATCTTTGTGTGACAGTATTAAATATTGATCCTAAAAATGTAAAAAGGCAATTATTTTAAATGTGTTGGACTATCTATTAACAACATCGCAACTTGATGTCTCCTGAGTGCAGCGTTTTGTATGTGGATGAGTGTAATGTTTCAGTTCCAAATGTTCCAACTCTAAATGATTGAGTACGTGAGTGGAAGAATAATTAAACCCATTATCTCATTGATTTACTCATGTGAAAAAATGTGAAATAAACAAAAAATAGTTACTTTATATTAGATAAATGAAAATTGAGTGAATTGGATTTTATTCTCAAATGTTTCTAGAGAATATGGTATGGTGATTATAAAAAAATGATAAAATATAAACGAGTCCATTTGTAAACTTTTTCTAGAATTGTAGAGCATTCGAAAAACAAAACCTACTTTACTTCTTCCTCCATTACACATTTCTTGTTCCTTGTTGGTAGATTAAATTTATAGTTCCCGTAAAAGTTTCACGTGAATAGTCTTTCGCGTACAAAGTCTCACCTCTTTTCTCGTGAAAATCTTTGTTTTAACCAAGTCCTTCTGGCGATTTCCAAGAAGGTAGAATTAGCTTGGTTACAATCATGGACTGTATTAGGATGTTCAAAGTGACTTTCCTTCAATTCTGCTTGGGAAATAGCAGCAAACTGGAGACTTGTGTAGTCATAAGTTACCGGGTGCCCTGGGTATTGGATTTCCGCATTTAGTTTTGACAGATAATATCTATAACATCACTTAAGATATTACTGTAAGCAGCATTAGCCAATTTTTGCTTAATCAGAAAATCTAAGTTGACTACTTCTTTGACATCCATATAATGACCATAAGAATTTGCAGACAAACGCGTAATGTACGTCTTTAGATATCGCGCGTAGTTGGTTTACGAAATATTTTAACAATCACAAAACAGATTAGGTCAGTTAGTAGTAGACCTGAAGTTTTGAAAAGCTAACACTTCCAAATTATGTATGCCAAATCTCTTAAAGTTTTTCCGGTTAAATTCTTTTATTGACAAAAATCGTGACACTTTTCACCGAGGACACTTGCACGAGCACCTCTTGTTTGCTCAGAACGTGAAAGAACTTCAAAAGCAAACACGCCAAGCTCACAGTGATCACGCTACCCCCAATGGGGGATATTTACCATCGAAGACACAACAGGAAATAAATTGACAATTACAAATGTTTCCATTTGACATATATCTGTAAAAATGTAAAAGTTTCCGTAAAAATCCTAACAAATAAACAACACGTCACACCAGAAAAATCATGATACCAAATTATAATTCATTACAAGCACATATTGAGCCGTATACTCATAACCAATTATTTATACGAGTAATCCTCAACGAGGCGATTTTCTCCAGAGTCATGGCAGTTCTGAACTGCGTTAGATAACGGTCCAGTATAATAGGTTGTCGCTCGCCTCTACGTCGCGATTCTTCTGATTCATAATGTCAAATATCTCTATTACATTTAATTTAATTTACATACACCATCAGTTCGCTTTTATGCTATTCTAACAAATCGAGTATTTTAATGACCTAAGCGCTCAGGTTTATTACTTACGTAGTACTGCTACTGTATGGTACATGACACCAATTCTCTTTATCAAGCGGCGAATGAGCCGTCAAGATCATTACTCTGATCTGGGAAACAGCCTCCTGCGAGCACAGAACGCTCGAGCAGATGGCGCTCGAGGGAATACGCTCGAGGGAATACGCTCGAGGGAATACGCTCGAGGGAATACGCTCGAGGGAATACGCTCGAGGTAATACGCTCGAGGTAATACGCTCGAGGGAATACGCTCGAGGGAATACGCTCGAGGGAATACGCTCGAGCAAATGGAACTTATTGAAGCGCTGTAATTATGCTAATATTAAAAAAAATGTACCTCCTCTTTGTCTCTCTTCCTCCCTCTTTCCCCTCTATCTCTCTTCCCGCCTATCTTCTCTCTCTACTTCCTCCCTCTTTTTCTTCCCATCCCCTTTTTTTCTCTACGTCTCCCTTCCCTCCCTTTCTCGTCCCCTCGCGCGCTCTCCTACCCTCTCTCCCCACCCCACTCTCTTTCTCATTCCCATTCCATTTTCTCCCTCCTCACTTCACATTCGCCCTTCCCATTCCTTTCTCTCCCTCTCTCTCCCTTCCCACTCCTCTCTCCCTCCCCGATCTTCGCACCCCCCCGATCTTCGCTCCCACTCATACCCTCTTTCCCTCTTATACTCTCTTTCCCACATTCCCTCTTCGCCCCTTGTTACCTCCCTTCATCTCTACTTCTCATTTTCTCTGTCTCGCTCTATCCCCCTCTCTCCTTCTTTCTCTCTTTCGCGGTAATTTTCTGGACGATGTTCTGCACTGGAGCTCTGTTGCCGTGCATCCTCTTCTGCGTGACAGACATCTCGGCGCCGCCCTGCCGCCATTTGGATTATCTGCCGAGAGTAAAGCTAGACGTGACGTGAACGGAATGGTCGTTCTAGTTTGCCGCAGTCGAGCGACAATGTAAACATCATTGCCTATTAGATTATTTGTTTATGTCTCTCTCGGCTGTGATGGGCACGCTACCGCAGTAGTGTAGTATTCGCTTTACTGCGCTCCTAGTGTCGTAGTGTCGTCTCAAGCTACCTCGCGGTGCTTTTGTCACCGCAGAACGTTACTCTAGCTACCTACGCTCCTCCGATATGTATATTCCGCGGCAGGGAATGGAAGTTATGTGAGATTTCAGTTTCGCATAAATTCATCCCAGAGTTCGCAGTGGAAAGGATAATGTCTTTCGCAACGAACGGCGATGCACTGAAACAATGGAAGACTTACTAGAAATTCGCCTACAGTTAATTGTATTTTGCATTATTTATAGACACACTAAAATTATTTATGGACACACTAAAATTATTTACAGACACACACACCGAAGAGCTACCCTTGCTTCAGAAGCTAATGACATATTCTCAATTAGCAGAAAGTGAGGCACAATGAATCACGGGATAGTGTGAACCAGCCGTAATTTTCATTCTTGTATGTAAAATTGTATGTGAGTATTTGGTGGTATGTTGGCAATGCAAACTACTTAATTGTTAAATGTGATTTTAATGGATACCTGTAACAGACATTCCTTAAAAATAATTCAACTACTACAATACGAAGAAAGTAAATGAATATGCTACTTGTAAGTTTTACTTTTTCAATGAGACATAGTATACTCAACATAATTAATATTATTTTGATTTTGTGTACTGACTGACTGTGATTTTATGTATTTACATGAAGCCTCAATTTTAATTTTTACTTAAAAATGGCCATATTAATAAGAACCTATGGGTTTGAGTGAACCATTCGTTAAAGGAGCACAGTAAACCAGTGATTCATTCTGGCACAGACTGATGTTCATGTGTTAGGTTCACAGTTCTAGGAATTTTGTTAAATGATAGAAAATTTAAACCTAGAAACGTCTGCTGAATTTGAAGAAGAGGTTATGTCACTTGAATACTTTCAACCAGACTAAGACTAAGACCAGACCATCTATTTCACTTTATATTTTTAACATGAAAACGTAAAGAGGAATACCACTTTTTAAACATTTAGTCTGCTAATTGTGCTAAATTGTTCCAATAAGCTCTTCATTTACTTTATACTAGGTAAATAAATCCATGACAAGCAGGAAGCTTATAACATATGGCCAATATTATTAAAGATAAATATGTTGGGTATTTTAAAGCGTCTTACATTAGGGAAACGTCATAGAAGATGTATATTTTTTATTTACATCATTCTAAGTGCTGCATTTTTACCAGTAAATTATATATTTTCGATCAGATTTTCTTCAGTTTCCCTGGTCCTTTGAGCAAATGCTGAGATGGCCCGTTGTTTGCTCCTGAACAGTAATATAACTTCGCTCTCTCCACCCAAGGCATCATATTGACTCGTCATACACCATTGTAATTGTATATGTAGCTCAATAAATATTATTATTAATTATTATTAATTAATATTTATTATTATGAATTATTATTATGAATTATTATTATTATTATTATTATTATTATAATTATACCAGCATCTAAACACCATGGAATAACGAAAAAGTAGCGCGTGTAATTGGGTGGAACATTGCAGCACTTAATGTGTATTAACAAACAAATCTCAAGCTATTTCTGTGATACAAAAGCAAACATGTGACATAAATTACTGCAGATAAATACTATATGGCACATTATTGGCCTGAGAATCTTGTTGGTTCAATTTGTTCTGTATTTGCATCATTATAATATTACAGCACTTTCCACTTACGAGATGATAAAGTATTGTAATGTTGCGAAATAAATTATTGATTTTTTTTGAAAAAAAATACGTGCTTCCACGTGCTCACGGAAAAAGTGATCGTCTTTATGTATGTAGTAAAATACTTCCTCTAAGATGTTTTACAATAAGAATCTATATTTTACTGGTAGTTACTACCGAGAAACCGATTGATGGGAAAACGTTCTTTGGTCCGTCCGTCTGTCCTGGTCTGGCCGTCAGTGGCCAATGCTAGCACCTACATAGTACAAATCCAGAAGATTTTCTCTAAAATTAAGGTTCCTCGATCTATATGAGCATACTTGAGTCCTTGCGAGTTCGAAACGGATATTTTAACTTGTGGGGTATTTTAAATGGTCTCGACGTTTTAAAATTTTTCTCAAATACCGGCTGAAAATGTTTTGAACAAACTTTGTCCCCGGAAAGTGTAATTGGCGCTTTTAAAAAATGACGCAGGTCTAATTGTAATTACATTTTTTAATTTTTAAAAATTGTGAAAACATTTTTCCGTCATCCCACATCATTTTCCTACAACAACAATATGAAAAATTGATTTTTTTATTAATTAAATCTGTTGATCAAAGATTACCTTAAAATAAGGGGTTGTATAATTTTTCGAAAATATGAGTTTTTTTTAAAATTAAAGAATGTTTAAACATTTCTTTCTTAAGAATGATTCCACAGTTTTTTTCTTAATTTTGTACCTTGTATATAGTGCCAAAGGACGATAAAATACTGTGGTGCTCTCATTTACGGCAACCTCCAGGTGTTTGATTTGAAAATTGCCAGAAAATTACATTGTACAAGTATAATATTATTGATAATTTTCTTGTAAATAAAATTTGTTCTAAAAATTAGATATTTAAAAAAGTCATATAAACTTTTTGAAAATAAAAAGGAATAGTATTCCGGTAATTACTCTATGATTTCTCCAAATTCTAAAAAAAGGCACTAAATGTTTTAATAAATTTATTTACTACGGAATAAACGAGAGAGAGCATTAAAAAGTCAGAGATCTCATTTTCGAAGAACATTCTGGATTTTTGAAATTTGAAAATTTCTGTTATTACACCATTAGTTAATTTTCTTCTGCTACTTTACTTTTAGTCTGCTACTTTTAATTTGTTTAAATAACCAGTTCCTCATTATCATTCCTTTTCAAAGACCAAGGTCGTATAAATTAGGAATAGAAACTATAAAAATCGTATGTACAAAAATAAACTAAAAAGAAAAAAATCTAATTAATATTAGCAAAACATCTCTCAAACTATTGAGAAGAAGCAAGATCCGATCTCTTTCACTTTATATTTTTAACGTGAAAACGTAAAGAGAAATACCACTTTTTAAACATTTAGTCTGCTAATTGTGCCAAATTGTTCGAATAAGCTCCTCATTTACTTTATACTAGGATAATAAAATTAACATTGACAACATTGTAACAGTGCTTCACACCACATTCACGGCAATTGAAAAACCGCTATCTTCCGAAACATGGTATAATTGTTACCCGCATTGGAAATAGCAACGATTTTGTAAACAGTTACAATACGTTTACAATGCTACACAAAGATAAAATTCGTTCCTCTTATCGCAGAATAGTAAAACGAAAGGGAAATGTTTGGCTATCATATTATAGTGTATTGAAATCTCTACCGTTAGTAAATCCACTCCCAATTTAAAGCGATTGGTAGAATAATTTTCTGAACAGAAAAATGTCATATAGCAATGCATGTTGCGATCACCCAGCAACTGCTTTCTCTCATTGTTTATACGATTTTATTAAATAAAAATAGATCTATCATTCAGATCCATTGTAAAAACATGATTGATATTCAACTTTTGGGATTTGCAGCCCATTGTACATTTTAATTCGTCCACTTCACGACGGCGAATATATTAACAGCGAGCTGTGAATTTATCCTGCATGAAATATAATGTAATCGTGGTCAAATTTCAAAATCTGTTTTATTAGTATGTACTTAACTGGACTGAAATTAAATTTTTGCAATAATTTAAAATAAAATGTTACACAAGCAAATGACGTGATTTGCTACAATGGTTGCGATGCTTGCTTGTTTTTATAGTACTATCTTCCAACATTCCATTCCAATATTTTCTCTCTGACTTTCGATGATTTTGGTAAAGTTTTCAACATTATTTTGTGATATTTTTAATAATGGGATCTCTGCTTTAATGTAGAACAAATGTTGAGACAACTACTCCAAAAGTGATGTGAAAATGCCAAAATATGTACAAGTATATTGCAATTAATGCTGGAATGAAATTTTTCATTCTATAAAAAAATCTTGAAGTAAATGGAAGACCAGAGAAAAAGGAGTTTTATTTTTGATTACTTCACACTACGTAGATATTACAATGATTTAATACGAATAAATAAAAGCACCACCAGATGTTTAAAACTACGTCAGCTTTAGTTTAAATTCATGATATATTTTGACGTATAAAACATTTTCTTTTGCGTATCTTATTATTTTTCTACATTTCCGTCAACAAGAAAATTTACATTTTACAAAGAAAGAATGTTGTTTGTAGAATTTAGTTTACCAATGCTGTTAAAAAGCATAACATTCCAATTTTTGCGTTTTGCTGAGTTTTCACGCAAAACACGAACACGAAATTAAAAGAAAATATTTGGCGCTGTGCTTTTAACTGGAAAACAACACCACAGACTATTTTCAATTCATATTTCTTACAAGTTTTCCGAGTTTCTCATTTGAAATCGGTTAATATTATTTTAAAGAAACATTTTTTTATTTAAATGAAAAATCATCGAGTTATTGATATTTATTCTTCTTAATACGAGATTTGGATTGATTTTATAATTAGATCCGGTTGTCGATATCATCGTTGTCTGGTATAACTCATTATTTTGCTACCACTCACAACTCGAATCCTCGGACGCGGCAGCATAAACTACGCGCTTCTTTTGGGAGCTTACTTGGCATCTCATCCAAAAATTATGACCAACTCGCCTCCGCCTTATCGAAGACACTTCCTTCCCGAGACCTCAAGTTATCGTCACTTAACCCGGCCCATGTGAGACTACAGGACCACTTCCTTCTGTAGGTGACTGTAGGTTGATTTGTTCTTGTGCTACATCTGAATTCATTCTGAAGGATCGAAATCGAATTCTAGGCTCAGAAGTCAAATTTTTCTGTCTCATGTAAAATCTCTCGCGAATGTCCTCACGTTCTTTTGACTCTATAGAAGCCAATAAGTGAGTTACTGGCTAGAGATCAATGTATGTGTAGAGTTTAGAGGGCATCTCACACACGGTAAAAAACAACTTAAAACATGTACAACCCATGTATAACCAGGATCTTGAGTCAAAGAAGAAGTAGCAGATATATGCATTTCCTTATCAGTTATGAAATAATAAATGACGGATTAATTAGCGGTAAGGGGTAAATTGCAATATTCCGTGGTCTGGAAGCTCAAAACGATGTGATATCCATGACTTGTTCCCGACGCAGGCCCATTGCCTTAGCGCGTGGGGGGTTGCTGCGACTGACGAAGCCCCGCTGACCGGCTGTGCGCACTGCAGCGTGTGCGCTGGGGGCGCCCCTGTGGGAGCTGTGAGCGGCGCCGTATCGGCTCGCGGCGGGGGCGTGGCTGGTGGCTGGGGTCTGCCCACCGGCTCGTCTGCCCACCGGCTCGTCTGCCACCGGCTCGTCTGCCCACCGGCTCGATCCCCACGGCTTGTCTGCCACCGGCTCGTCATGCCCACCGGACTCGTCTGCCCACCGGCTTCGTCTGCCACCGGCTCGTCTGGCCCACCTGGCTCGTCTGCCCACCGGCTCGTCTGCCCCACCGGCTCGTCTGCCCCCCCGGCCTCCGTCTGCCCCCCGGCTCGTCTGCCCCCCGGGCTCGTCTGCCCCCCCGGCTCGTCTGCCCCACGGCTGTCTGCCCCCTGCTCGTCTGCCCCAGGCCGCTCTGCCCACCGCTCGTCTCCCCCGGCTCGTCTGCCCCCCGGCTCGTCTGCCACCGGCTCGTCTCTGCCCACCGGCTCGTCTGCCCACCGGCCTTCGTCTGCCCCCCGGCTCGTCTGCCCCACCGGCTCGTCTGCCCACCGCTCGGTCTGCCACCGGCTCTGTCTGCCCACCGGCTCGGCTGCACCACCGGCCTCGGTCTGCCCACCGGCTCGTCTGCCCACCGGCTCGTCTGCCACCGGGCTCGTCTGCCCAACCGGCTCGTCTGCCAGCGGCTCGTCTGCCCAGCGGGCTCGGTATGCCCCCCGGTCGGTCTGCCCCGGCTCGTCTGGCCCCCCGGCTCGTCTGCCCCCGGGCTTCGTCGGCCCCCCCGGCTCGTCTGCCCCCCGGCTCGTCTTGCCCCCCGAGCTCGTCTGCCCCCCGCTCGTCTGCCCCCCGGCTGCGTCTGCCCCCGCTCGTCTGCCCCCGGCTCGTCTGCCCCCCGGCCCTTTTCCGGGGTTTTTTTTCTTTTTTTTTTTTTCTTTTTGCCCCCCCCCCCCGGGGGCCTTTTTTTCGTCTGCCCCCCGGCTACGTCTGCCACACCGGCTCGTCGCCCACCGGCTCTTCTGCCCACTTGGCTCGGTCT
>BOPP01000046.1:3330486-3346444 GCA_017312745.1 Gryllus bimaculatus
GCCCACCGGCTCGTCTGCCCACCTTTTCCCGTCGAACCCGCAGACCTCGCCGCTTGTTGCTGCCCCAGTCCCCACTACCCTACGGTACCCGATGTTTGGTTGGTTGTAAGTGATTCCGGGCGCGTTAACTACCGATGTCATTCGACCCGTTATTGTAGTGCTTGTTTTTCTTGGAAGGTGGCTGTTTTTCCCCGGATTGGATGGTGAGATCCGGCGCCGACCATCCGTCGGCTAGTGGTGTTTCAATCAATCAGGTATCTCTCACCAGTGGGGGAATCGGGGGACCAGCTCTAAGCTCTAGACCGGTCTCCCGGACTGTGCGGTAG
The DNA here is from genome assembly GCA_017312745.1 of Gryllus bimaculatus. NCBI lineage: Eukaryota > Metazoa > Arthropoda > Insecta > Orthoptera > Gryllidae > Gryllus > Gryllus bimaculatus. The sequence goes on from BOPP01000046.1 coordinate 3,330,813, forward strand.
TGTAGTGCATGTGTAGTGCATAAGTGTGCAAAAGTAAAGGGGGGTAGAAGGAAGAGGAAGGATAGATTATCCGAGGCCCATTTTTTACGGTACTGTGTCGGCATTCGCCTGGTGTTTATCTCAGAAATCAAAGAAAATTATCGATAAGATTTGCCGACCGCTAGAATTCTCTTTCAGACAAGGACTTAATTCGACCTCGCTGAGAAGCTAGTTGTTGAAAATGCTACCAATGTCGGGAGTAGAACCTAGAAGCTCCGACTCAGAGACACTACAGTGACATCAGTTCAAGCCCAGAGCCACCTCTCTCGGTACCTACGGTATCAGACTTACGGCGCGTTTCCTCCCACGCTAACCCGAGTGTGTGTTTCTTGTGTTGCAGGGGAGGAGCCGGCCGCGATGCAGCACGGCAGCAAGAGCAGCGCGTCTTCGGCGTCGTGCGTGCGCGCGGGGGCGTGGCTGAGGGCGCTGGCGGCGGCGGCGACGATGGCGGCAATGGTGGGGGCGGGGTCGAGGGCGACCCGCCGGGCCGCGTTCGCCGGCAGGTGACGTTAGGCGCCGTCACTCCCCGCGTGGTCTTCCTGCACGTCCGCCGCCGCGGCCCCGCCTCCGCCGCTGCCGCCCCCGACAGCGAGGACGCTTTAAGCATCATCCACACGCTGCATGCGATTGGTTGCGAGCGTTGTTGCCGTTGGTGGTTACGCCGCCGCCGCGCCGCCGCGACCGCCCGCGTTTCAGTGTGCATGCTCCAAGTATACTACACACGTTGCAGCCAGTCGCGTGCGACACTTGCCATAAGGGCCGGTGTCACCGCCACCGCCGCCGCCGTCGGGATGTCATTACTACCTGCTTTTGCATGGGCGTGGTCCCAAGGATCCTACACACGTTGCAACCGGTTGCATGCGACAGCTGTGCTGTCACTATCAGTATACCGCGGACTTTCGATTTCAGAGGAGCATTATTGCTTTCAACAACTGACACAAGCTGCAAGCGATAGCGTGTGGCGGTCCTGTTAGGAGTTTGTATCGCGGACGTTACCTCTCTACACACACGGCTAGGAATGTCCGAACTGCGCGGTGCTTTTTGATAAATCCTGACTAGTCAGGCACCGCGGAGTGCAACAAGCCCAACATGCGTTGCAATCGTTTGCATTACACTAGTCTCAAAGAACGTCGCTGTCGCAGCGTCGCGGTCTGTCGACTCACGGAGCAATTGTTCAACGACTCCCCGTTGTGTGTTCCTTGCCGCCCAGGGAGCCCTGTCGTCCGCAACGTACAATAAGCACAGCGACGCAATCGTCTTTTATCAGTCGGCAGTGGCATGCAACCGGGTGAAGCGTATGCACCCCTTTCCACCCACCCACGCAGTGGGTCGATTTCGCACCAATTTATTTTTTTGTAACAAAAGCAGTAATCCGTAAATAACTTGACGGCCGGCCGGCCGAGCGACAAGCCACACCTTCCAGCTTCCCATCTCCAAAATCCGCAAAGAGCGGCTTGGCGGGCGCGGCGGCGCGGGGGCGGTACGGCCTAAGGCGACGCCGGTCGCGACGGTGTCGCCCGCCGAGTGGTTCGTGCCGCTGGAGACGCTTCACAGGATTTGAGGAACGTGGTTGACTCTCGTGGAAGGGAAGAGGCGACCGCGGCTACGGCAGCCACACTCACCCCACACCCCCACCGACAGAACGTGGGGGAAGAGTTTCGACGCGTTCTCAGTGACCCAGTGTGTGAGTGTGTGTGTTTAGAAGCAACTAGACTTCGAACGTGCCGGGAACACAGTTGCGGCGAGAACGGCAAACCGACTCTTCAGCTCTATTTACCCTCCCCAACCCGTAATTTTCCTGTTTAAGTGTGCGGTGTTAACGTGTGGTGCTGATTGGCTGAAAGAACTCGTAAATTCTCCTCGAAAAAGTGGAGGCACAAGATATCGTTGCTTTTGTCATGTGAATTTAACTATGGAGTGGGAAGGGCATAGGTTATTCTTGCTTGATCCATTTTGGTAAAGTAACACGAAGGCGTTACATTGTGGATAACAAGAACATCATACGACTAGAATCACATTTAGTTTACTTGTTAAATACATGTTAAGTTTTTTTGTCCAAATATAACAATATAAAACGATCTGAGGAGTGATCAAAATAATTTTCATTTGTGTTACTTTGCAACATGAAATTGTTTGCCACTACCCTATAAATTTCCATGCAAGATTGTTTCGAAATATGGAATGTTATTAATTAATTTCGAATACATCAATTATTTTATCGCAGTTTTACCTTCACGAATGCCGGAGATATTACTACATGTGCCGTGTTAATGGCAGGGCAAGTGGCAAAGTTTTGCAACTCTAGTTGACCTACCAAGCACTCCCTGCACTTCTGAACTAACATAATTAGCTTTCTGATTTGTCAACAGATACTGGTATTCTCTCAACTAATAAAAGGTAGTATGAGAGATAGATTGTATCAAATAATAAAAAATTGGACGTTTCTGTTCCTTGACTTTAACTCGATTAAGAGTAATGACTGATGGAGGATCAGCTACAACGGTAACTAAGATTATTCCTGGGTATACAAAATCGGACGGAAAATATTGTCTGATAATCCACACAAGAAAGTGATATAAAACACAAAATTATATTGCAGAGTGCATTTTATATATTTAACTGATAACAGAGGACATCACTGAAGAAATTACTAACAATTTATGCATTCAACGCGTATTTGGATTTACAATTCCTTAAGTTATTTCCGTACACGTCGATAAATATACAAATAAAACATCCAAACTACTATGTTTGCATTTCTGTGATGGACTGTAGTAGCTTAGCAACGCAAATAAAACTTGGAAAATATCGTCACAATCATCCCGTTTTTTCTAGTATTTCTAATGTTTTAGTTCTGGTAGATAACTTTGGAGAAACGTGCGCATTTGTAATTATTTTTAATTACTTTTATGTTAGCTAATTTGAAATGCGAATGTGACTTTCCTAGTATAGTCTTCATAAGAAAATTAACTCATAAAATAATTGTGTGCATAGAATTTTTAAGTTAAATTATTTTGTTAAATACATGTGAAAATGGAAATGTTATGATAAGGAAATTTTCGCAAAAAATACGAAACTGCCGTGGTTATGTATGTTTTGTTTTGAAATTGCCCAACGTACTAAGGGACATTGTCATTTCGGATGTTGCAGATGTGAATTAAAATTAAATTTTAATGGAAAAGAGAAAAGTAGATTTGCTATTTGCAAAACAACTGTGATTGATAGCTCTTCTACTGCATACACGTTATTACATAAATTGAGTGCAATGCAGTTCATCTGGTTAATTCAAGGTGATAGGACTTTGGAAGGTTTATATTTCATCAAAATCTATGTACTATCTTTGTTCTAAATGAAAAGGTCCATTGTAATTTGGTCAAGAATGAACAGATAACAGCCTACGTATTATTCTGCATGCTTTCGGCAGGTTTGGTTTGGTTTGGTTAAAACTGGTACTTACTTTACTTACTGGTACTTACTTTGGTACAGGTTTGGTTAAAACTGTAAAAGCAAATATTATTATCTCAACTAAATCTTCTTCAGACGTTAACTCCATTCACTTCATGGGAAAGAAATGCTGTGCTTACACTAATTTCACAGTTACATACCGATGTCATTTTGATACCGAGACAAAATCAATGGTGAGGACCTGAGAAAGATTTGAAATTTAAAGGGAAGTAAATTTTAAAGTATTTCGAAACTTATTCTACAATTATTTTGCAATATTTTACCATCATTTTCTACAAATTGTGTATTAAAATATTTTCAGCTTTTACAGAAGGGCAAGATCATATCTATATTTTCATTACTTGTGGACCCTTATGCAGGTAACAGATGGCCACGTCTTTTTTTAAACTGGTTTCGGTATTCACAATGTTACTTCAATTCCTCAACTAGTATCTTCATCGACAGAAACTAAAATACAGTTGCAACGCAAGGTGTGGCTGTCAACTAACGCCGACGTTTCCACAAGGGTTCTGGTTTTTGTTACTTTCTAAACATTACATAAGCGTTGAAAGACAAAACTCTACTTAGCATTTCGAAAGTTTCTAGTAAGAAAAGACCTAAATGATGAAACAGTATCTCCTTTCCTAAACGAAGATAGAGAAGAAGAGCTACCTTTTTAAAAATAAACTTCTAGAAAACTCAATACATTCTACTAAATGCAATAATAACACAATGGATAGTATTTCTGAAATAAAACATTACGAATGAAACTGCTGCGGGGCTTGTTCAAGCCTCATTCATTAACAAATCGCAAAAAGATCAGTCTAATAAAATTTCATCTCATATTTCAGAATAATGTTTTGTTTATCGATCTGTCGTCCGAAGGAAAACACTCAAATTAAATTTCACAATAGTCTTCTTGCCATAATGTTCACGGTGTTATTTTTAGTCTGTCCTGTACTAGTGGAATGCATTACCTTCTTTCCAAGCCACAAAAGCTCGAATGTAATACCGCGAGAACAAGTGCAGGACGTGTAGGATGGCCCTCCAGTCTCACTGACCGGGAGGTCCTAGGTTCGAGTCCCGATGGTGGTAGGATTTTCGGCACTAGCTTGCCAGCTAGGTTGAATTCAGTCGCTATCTGGAGGATAATTCTAGCGGCCGACTACTCCGATCGATAGCTTTCCGTGGTTTCTCCTATCAACACTAGGCAAATTCCAAAGCAGTTCCCTAACAAACGGGCTACTAACCGCGCACAATATTTCCTTTCTCATCCTTGTTCTATTCTCACACCTTCCTTAGACCCACTCACTCTTACATGTACTACACTACCACACCGGGAGACCAGTTGGGAGTTTAAAACTGATCTCGAATGGAGTGGTGTCTCGCTGGTGGGAGATACCTTTGTAGGAAAACCCCAGTCAGCCGTCTTTAGATCTCACCATCCAACGGACACAGCCTATTAAAAAAAATACCACACTTACGGGAATATCGCCTAAGTATTTGACCAGCAATCGCTAACAATAAATCAATGAATCGAATGTAATTCCCGCAACTGCATCGGGGCGAGCGTACGCGGCTGACGCGGGCCGCCTGCGGGGTCCGCTTTAACAGCATCGATCACCCGGCGGGGGGGCGGCGCGGGGGCGGCGCGGGCGAGCGCCGACCTGAATGATATTTGTTGCACCCCCCTTTGTGCGCGCTGGCCGACCGCCGCGTGAAGGTCTGCAGTATTCGAATATTGTGCGGCCGCTCTGAAACGCGCGACGAACCGCCCGAGGGCGCCTCGTGGGCTGGCCGGTGAATTGCTTCCCGCCAAATGTGCACACGCGTCCTACCGCCACCCTATTAGTCGCGTCCCGCTGCCGTCCGCGGTCCGTGTCGTTTTGTTCGGTCCTGCAGCCGCCGCCGCCGCCGCTTCCTCCGCCTCCTATTCGTCGCTCCACGCGTCCGTGTTCGTTGGGCCTCGTGCGTTACACCGCGCCACACCCACGTGACCGTTCCGTTGCCAGCCTCTCGCTTCGCCCTGCCTAGCCTAGGCTTCAATTGTCGGTTCCGATGTGCCTCTCGAGTTTGGTCCCATCTCAGCAATCTGCAATCGGATCTACTCAACCGATCCGTCTTAAATGATCTGTCGAAATCGACTAGCAATCTTGGCCCCGCGCTCACCATCAGACAAACTGCCTTATTGCACCATCTCCATAACCTTGCCTCATCGATACTTTATTCCAGTGCAACCACCCTACCCAACTCATTCCGCTATATACCCCAACCAGTATCTCTGCCAGTAGCAGCTATTTCATCTAGTTCATGTATTTTATCTAGCCTAGGCGTGGCTCCGATGTGCTTCTCGAGTTTGGTCCCATCTCAGCAATCTGCAATCGGATCTTCTCAACCGATTTGTTCTTAATGATCTGTCGAAATCGACCAACAATCTTGGCCCCGCGCTCACCGTCCCATTTTAGACAAACTGCCTCATTTCGTCATTTCCGTAACCCCGCCTCATCGGTACTTCGTTCACTCCAGAGTTAACCACTCCCACCACCTCATTCCGTTATGTAACCCAACCAGCCTCTCTGCCAGTAGTGGCTATTTCATCTTGCACGTTCTGCCCATTCACATTTTTTGCTTCCCCTCGATTCCCCCCTCGCGATTTCTCGCCGCGCGTCTCTCCGCTCGCCCGCAAACAGGCCCCGCTGAGTCGAAATGGCGATGAAAGCGCGATGGAATAGTTCCGGCGGCACGCATGCCAACTGCCGGGCAGAGCGGACGGCGAGCGTTCCAGCTCTTCCCATCTCGCCCACCGGCTTGACGCGGCTCCCTTGGGGAAATATTCACCTGCGCGTATCGGCCGGCCAGTTGACGGCCGCGGTATTCCGTCTCGGTCGAATAGTTTAAATGGCTGGCCGGTCCGTAACTATTATTCCGACCGCGATCCGCAGACGCGCTCTGGAACGGCTCTCGTCTTTCACGCGATTGGTCGGCGCGCGGCCACGGAAAACAAAACACACTCGCCAATTGTGTTCGCCGGCTTTTGTTTCGATGTTCTACTTTAATCCACTAATCATTTTTTCTCATAACAATGAGGCAAAACTAAATGCCATCGCTTGTGTAATACGATCGCGGGAACGCCTCTCGATGCACCAAAATGAACGTTTCAAATAGTATCTGTTCTCGGACATGCAAGGGAACTAATTCTATTTTTCTTGTGACTTTCTGAACGCAAACCGCAACTCGACGAAGTGTTCCATCCGCAGTGTGCATTGCATTATCCGGGATCGTTTTGAAAACAAACGGGAGCCAAAACGGGGTCAGTCACAATGCGAGTCGTTAACACAAGCCTGAGCCACATTGGAAACAAAATATTTCCGATGCGAGGTTTGTTTTTTCGTGCATTGCTGCATTAAAATTCACCCAGTCAAAAGTTTCTAACAATGATATCTGACAGAATGGATTTTATTTTGTGAGCCGCAATTTGTCCTCATTTAACAAAAGTAGGTCATGCTTTTATGTGCAAATAAAATAACAATAATAATAACAACATAATAACGATGTAAATAAAAATAGTTGTGGAGGTAAAATTTAATTCCATTGCATTGCTAGGTTTTTGTTCAGTATTAATTAAATTTTATTTGCAAATTTTAAAACAATGTTAAATGCCAAGCAGTAGTTTTTCCAAATATGGTTCAGTTTAATTGATTACGTTTTGTTTCAAGGAATAAATACACTTCGAAATCAATTGTTCTAGTTGAGATTTGATGATTCCGGCGACACCTTTTTCTGATGATATTATTAATTGAAAAACAATTATAAAGAAAAGAGACCTTATGGTTTATTGCTCTGATAAGAGTATATTTATTATTTACTTGAATGATTAATTCCTAAATATACGCGTTTCTAAGACGAATATAAAATAATACAAAAATTAATATATTACAATTTAAGAATTAAATTCAATATTTTATTTTATGAAAAACCCAACACTTAATTACTTAAAAGCTTAACAAACCGTGTAAGTCTATATACCAAAGATAAGTGTTTCTATCCAGTATCTAAACTATTTTTCATCATTTGTTTTTAATTACGTTAACGATAATTTGCACTCTATCACCTTATTCATTCCTTTATTGAATTCATTTCGTTTACTTTCACACTTCTATGAAAAAATGACCATTCTACAATAAAGAAATTATGAGGTTCCATTTGCACGTGTTCTTAAGATCTACACCTTGAGATAAACATTTGAACTTATTTAAAAACTATCATTGAATAATACCAATATCAGTTCATGATTGTGATAACGTTGAATACCGTTTATTCGTTTTACATTTACTTATTGAATAACAGAGCTGGTAGGAGCACATCTTCAAAGATGAACAACTAGATTTAAGTATCTACTTCTCAATCTGCCCACAAAGCAGTCAGTGAACTACCAACAGTGTGTCAACAGTCTTTGTGTATGAACTGAGGATTGTCACTATGTTTGTGACATTAGAGTCCATCGAATAATGTACGTTATGGGTACACCCTTGAACCTTTTAAATTGTTGAGTTGCATTAAAAATGAATGACAGTCTGCTGGTCAATAAGAAATATTTAGAACTGCAAGATTTATTTCAATCTACAAGGATTGCTGTATCTTTCCTTGTATATAAAAAACATACAAAATCTATAAAACATACTTAACACTCTGCTATTCTTTTTCAAAATAAAACATTAATTATGAAGACACTTGTGATTCTGAAAAGCAGGCGCATGCCATAAAAACATTGTTTCTCACAACATTGATGAGTGCTGATCAAAGTGAATTATTTCGAAGGTTTTAACTGACATTTCTGAATATGTTACGTGAAGGATTTGAATCTTTACATTTAAATTTTGACGTCTAATTCTACGATATTTTAACTGTGATGCTAGTGTTTTTATGAGTAACGTATGAATATATGGGCAAAACGAGACAGTTGAGGGAGACAAGAGAATTATGTTTTAAGTATTTTCTTAAACGGACAACAAATGGCAGTAGTAATTCATTCGTATATTACAGCATTACGTGCTCTTTTCCTGCAAAACGTAGAATTACATTGCATTGCTTTCGAAATACGACATGCACCTGGCAATTGTGGAGCATTAATAAAACCCGAGCTAAGTGCAAAATGTGAAAAATATACCTCTTGTACTGAAAAGCGTGGTGTCAAGCGCAAGGCAGTGTTAAATGGGCGATCTGAAATTTTTATTCTTAGGGGATCAAATTGTCGCCACTAGACTGCGCATCAGTCAAGTCCCACGAGATTTTGAAACAGTTTTTCATAATTATCTCTGAAATCCATTGTGGCACTTTTTTTACTTTCTGTCTACACGACCTGTAACGGTTTTCACATTCTGTCTATAATTACTTACACCTGACCGTCTGAAATAACGTTTAGAAAAGAGCCAAGAGCTCCTGGAGGTCCTGGAGGTCGGAGTGCGTCGGTGGGAGCAGGTTGCTCCATTTGGGCGGCAAAGCGAGGACGCCGAGCACTTGGAGGGGATTCGGAGAGGGCGCGGAGCCCGTTCAAGGGAGTCGTCTGGCGCCGTCAAGGCGCCTTCGGGCGAACCCAGCGGTCCACACCCACACCCACACTCGCTCCCACGACCACGCCCACGCCCACGCCCGCAGCCCCGAACATGCCTAATTCCAGGCAGCCCCCGGTGCCGCCACCGCTACACCCGTTGCCCACGTCACAGCGCCCCCGCACCGCCACCTCCGCCGGGCACCGCCCCTCCCCCGCACCACCCACGCTGACCCCCGCCCCAGGACGCCCTCCGGCGCCGCCCATGCTGCCACCCCCACCCGGCACCCCACCGCCACCCCCACCGCCACCGCCAACCGCCACCGCCACCGGCCGACTCCCACTGGCACTCGCCGCCACCGCAACCTCCACCGCCCACGGCTGTCGACCACGCTGCCTTTCACGCCCCCACCACCGCTCCCACACCAATCACACTTGCCTCAATTCAGCGGCACCCACACCATGGCCCGCCACCAGCCCGCAGCCCACGCCCAACGCCCGCGGCTATGAACCCGCCTCCTTCCAGATGCCTCCATCCGGGCTCCGCCGCCGCTCACGCCACCGTCTCCCCCGCCGCCCCCCGCCGCCCCCGCCGCCCCCGCCGTCCCCCGCCGCCTCCCGCCCCGTTCTTTCCGCCCCCGCTCCGCCGCGCTCACCCTTGCCGCTCCTCGCCACCTCCCGCTCCGCCTGCACCACTGCCCACACCGCCCTCTCTGCGTCCCCGCCATACGCACACATGCCCACACCGTCCTCTACACCGTCCTCTACACCGTCCTCTACACCGTCCTCTACGCCGACCCCGCCACCGCCGCTGCCCACGCCACACTCTCCGCCGATTCCGCCACCGCTGCTGCCGCCACCCAACAGCTGCAATCTGGAAAGTGAACGGGACGACCGTCAGTGGAACGACGAAGACTCAGGGCGGAATGGGGGAGGGCTATAGAAATAAAATACGTGGATTTTTGTTAATCAGTTGCGGAATGGGGTCCACTTTCATCACAGCTAATGAAAACCTATCAACAGTTAAGTCATATTTCTTCATTCTGGCAACAGTGACGTGAATTATTATCGTAAAATTGTGGTTCAGTTGCTGGTCAGAGGCTTCCGTGGTGTAACGAATACCTTATCGCACTGATGTCCTAGCGTTTGCATCATTCTGGAAAGGGAACGGGCGGGATGTCAGAGGGCTTATGAGAACGGAGACGGGAGTTGTAAGAGACAGAACGAAAGAGCGGGTGTTTGCTTGATGGTGTATAGTTCATAGATATTCTGTCTACGTCGTTACTTGCGTACATTTATCGTCAGGCAATACATTAACTTCGAATTTTATGATAACGTATTGATAATCTGAAATAATATACTTTTCGTTTATTATTCAACGGGGTTTATGGTGTAACAGAATAGGTTATTTCCTAGTTTACAGCAATTGTGTAAGTGAATGGAACGACTGCCAAAGGAACGACAAGGACGCTGGGAGAGTGGGAGGATGCAGGAGAATTAATCCACGCATATTCGCTTAGTACTCCATAAGGAGGGTCAAGGCATGATTACGTCATTGCTTACGTAAACTCATCGACGGGTATTAAGTCAACTTCGACATTAGGGCAACGATTAAGCAACCAGTCATATTACATTTATTAATGAATTAGTCGAAGACTTCGGCGTTGTAATGGTTACGGTTAGGATTGCAACTAGCTAAATAATTAGATATTTTAAAGAGCCTAAATCCTGCCCATTTATTTGGGCAGGAAGGACTGGAGAAATGGGAAGGATTAGCAGACTTTTTGTTACTCCGTTGAGGAGAAAGGGTACGTTATAGCTCGTGAAAATCCATTTACTGACGTTAAGTGAACTTCCACGACACGCCTAGGTAAATAATCTGATCTCTTGATTTATTGATTCAGTTACGTGTTATTTTTGTTTGACACTTAGCTCTATTCTTCGAAAGAGGAGGAAGAAGAGGCATGCATCAATGTTACATTTGGAGTAATTATACCGGCTGGTGATTCATCATTATATCTAGCTAAATAATTTGTTGATTTCAGATTTTAATAATGCATTATGTATGTTTGATAATCTAAAGTACGAAAATAACCAAACGTTTTAAAAATAAAAAGTGAAAAATTTGTAATTCAGAGTAGTAAAGGAATATTTCAGTAATGGGTGTAGGGATTAAGGTTGCCAATCTCGGTAAACCCTGCTTTTACGATTGACACACCTGTCTCTGATCGAGAAGGGTTGAACCTCACGATGAAGCAGAGAACGAATACAAAATGCACAACCAGTACACAATGGAATACATTAACGTCAGTAATGTCTAGTAAAATCCATTAATTCAGAAAATGTAAGTGTATGTCTATGCAGTGTACTTCAAGTACAAAACACTGTATATGTCTTAGTTATTGGAACTTAAATTTGATCTTTTGGTAATGATTCATTTTACGCGATAAAACGTAACATGATAAAGTCAGGGTGTCTTGTTCAAAAGTTTTCAAGAAGAAATTTTGAGGGGCTCTTTTATCATGAAATTTCGAAAAGTATTCACTGATACCAACGAAAAAATCTGTTTCGGTTATTCATGTGATGCGTTTAGAAAATATTCTATTTAAATATCGTTTTATAAGATTTAAGTTGCGGATATTAAGAGACAAACTGATATGAGAAAATAGACCAATGTTCATCCTTCCATTTAAAAGGTGCTCGGCGAATGTTCCAGAAGCATTATTTTTACCATGACGAGGAACATGATCTCTTGAGAGAAGATCGCTTTTTTCTCTACCAACATTTTCTTAGTAATTAAAAAAGGGGAAATGTAAAAATAATGGAGTAGGTTAATGCTAAAGAAGGGTGAATATAAGTTAAAGCTAATGATAAGTATTAAACATCGAAAAGCAAGCAATTTAATATTTTTGAATAAGAAAACGTATTTAACTTCCTTTGATTAATACTTAATTTATAAATTATAGAAATACGCGCAATAAAAAAACATGTTTCGAGAAAAGTTGTGAATCCGTATTTAATTACTATATTTTTAAACAATATTAAAATCTCCTCAATTCTTCAAACTTAGAACAAACCTCTCACTGATAAGTATTATATTTAATATAAAATTCTATGGAGAACGTCTTAACTATTAGATTACGGAAGTTAATAACTAAATGTTAGTCACTCACCAAAAAATGGGCCGTAAGAAGTAGAAAATGTGTTTTGGGAACACGGTTTAACGGAAATGAAATTAGGGAATAGAAAGAAAATGATTTGGAAAATTAAAATTATGTGTACTATAAGACATGCAACTAGAAGTTGTTTGTTTATCATGAAAGGCATTTAAGGCATTGCTTTCCATACATCACCCATTTCTCAAGCACTCATCATTGCAGCACAACACAGTCTTGGTGAGTGATGATGAAGGAAGTCACAGACGAATACAGATATTTTTAGTTGATTAAAAATGTTGGACAACACCAAAATTATTATTGAAATAATGATTTAATATACAGATTATCTTCTACATTTTCTCTACAAGCAATTTCTTTAATTGAGATCAAAACAATTCAGTTGTGGAAAATATGGTATGTAATGGACTTGTCATACGTAATGAAAACTAAGAATAAAAGATATGTTTTTCTCACTTAAAGAATTAAATCTCTCACTCTAAGCCTTGTTGGGCAATTATTACCTATTAATTACACTACTGCAATTAGAAACCAACGTGAGTTGCGGTCAATATATGGTAAATAAAATACAACACTAGAAAGTGAAACTCCGGGACCTTTTGAATTATGTTTAAAGCAAATTATTTTAAATATTTTTAAATGAATTTTAAAGAATATTTTTAAAATGAAGTTTCATACACTTTAAATGTAAAATAGACATAAAATTTCATCACATATTTCCACAGTATATAAAATTCATTACATTTGTTATACACGACAAATTTATTTCATATACTATAGATCATATTGGTATAAATGTTATTCGATTGACATACCGACTTTCATTGTTGATGTTGCGTTTTATATGTGTGTATACGAGATCTCAACAAGAACCCGCCTCATTTTAGTTGGGAGTTCAGTTCCATGAGTTGGGCCCAGATACTAATTTGCTTCTGTGTACGAATATCATGTTGCATAGCCATAATATAATGTTGCGGAGAACCTAGAATATTATTGGCTGAGAGGTGAGTTAGAGTGAAAACAACGGCTGAGCTACCGTGTTTGCGGTTTGTATCGGGTTTGGGCGGTGGCTGCGTACTGCAAGAGTGGTTAACCACTGGTCGACTAAACTGCAGGTTACCTTCACCCGTGCAACGGTACAGCAGAAACAAATTGGACTAAGATCAACACGTAACAAATTGATGAAAGGTAGAAACATTTTTTGATTTACCTTTTTAAAACTATTAAGAATTTTAAAACTGCCATAATTTTCTTTTGGATACTATCGAGATATGTTTGAAAATGTTTGCTGCACCTGACATAAATTTTTAGATGTTTTATATTTCTTACAATAGTATTTTGAATGCTATTTCAATAACTGGGTATTATTTATTCTTTATTCGCAAATCTCCATAGATGTGAAACAAATACTAAAAAATATAGTTATTTTAGTAAATAATGAGCAAAATATGAATAACATTTTTATACTACAGTACACAAATTCTATCATTTTAATCATCTGAAAAAAGTTTGGAATAAGGTGTTTCATGTCTTTGGAAAAAGCAGTGTACCACGTAAGGACATGAATACATAAGCCGTTCTGCGAAATATGTCTGTTTACTGCATGACATTTGCATGCGTGAAATACTTTCTTTTCACGGTAACAAGACAATTGTCTGGGAAACCGGTTTTCTAAATGGATGAAGTAATGCAAGAAGTCATCTCCGTCAACTTAATACTTGTCTTCTTTTATTTCTTCACGTAATTATTACGCGATCACTTTTAATTTGCAGACGGTGCGCTGCAATCTGTTTACATGAGGTCACCGCCAACTGAATGAGAATCGCGCGTCTACAGGAGATACTGATCGTTTAGATACGATATAGAAGGCGGTTAGCGGGATATAGGCCCACTCATTGTAGGGAACGGCAGAGTAGAAGCGAGCAAGAACATAACTATTGAGTAGTAGATATGTGCAAAGAAAAAATAAAAGTACCTCCCGTACCTTTTATGAATACCAAGTATTGTCGATGACGAAGTGTTTTGTTCTTCAGCGCTGTCCCTAGTTCTTTCTAATGGAATTAATAAATCCTTTTTCTCTTCCTCACGGCCAGAATTCACTAAATTATATACTGCCAGAACGCACTCGCGCATACCGAATTGGATTCAATTTTTTAGCAACTTCACAGAAACTCAAAAACAAAACCAGCACTTTGTCCTGGGTTGCCTTGGCTGGCGTCAAAACTAGTCAGATGCGGTTACACATCGGCAATATTCCTGCATCCATGAATATGTGTTCAGGCCCTCACTTTCAAAATAACAAAATAACATAAATAATTTACTAATTCTGCCGTCTGTGAATGTATAATGATTGAGAAACAAGTCAACAATACCACATCAGAATTCCCACAATTTTTAAAGGAATATTAAAAACGACCTACTTCATATGCGGATAGCAATGTGCAGAATCCTTCTTTTTTTACAGTGGCATAAAAATAGTATTTTCTTTGTTTTGATGCTTTGCTTTGAATTACTTTTTGTCAGTTGTAGTCAAAGGGAGACTTTGTATTCATTTACACTCATTTCTTCGTATTCACCAGAACATTTTATTTCCCTTCAATATATTTGTTTCACGTGTGTTTACTATTTTTCTTTCATTTCTGTCGGTCATTGCCTTTAAACTCAAAAATGAAAAAAATCGTATGGTTTGTTCCAAATATTTTTTGTGATTTGACAGTGAAAACTAACTACGTTAATAGATACGATCTTTTACGAAAGTGACAAAATATAAGTTTTTTGGGGAAGAATTTCCAACGTCAGAACAAACATTTTAAGAATACACAGAGTTTTGCCTTTAATTAACTTGTAATTACTACAAAAATATAACTTCATCAAATCTGTTCCCTCTAGTGGCATTTCTCTTCCGCGATCCCGCTAATACAAAAAAACTCTAAAATAACAAAACTTTTGCTCATATCTAGCAAAGCATTTCTCTTTTAAATGTGAGTCGTTTGTGACGCGCGTTTGTGGTCAAGTAAATTAATTATTTTTTTAGTGGACGAGATATATGTAATTAATGTCCACTGACGACAGAATTTTGTTTCATTTCCTCGCCCATAAATATTCCTGCAAGTGAATAAATAAAAGCTATGGAGGGAGTTGGGAAATATTCTCCCTGATTCCCAACTGACCTGTACCGTTCTGCGACAGGCCCGAGTTCAGACTTCGAGGCATAAATTAGGCATCTAATTATCTGATAATTGGGTGCATTAAACAGTTCCATCCGGCAATTTCCTCCGTTTTGTGCTGAGCACGCCCGGTCGGGGCAGTGGTGGTAGAGGAGTCGAGGTCGACGGTTGCTATCGATTGCTACTTGTTTCTGCTTCTCCGGTGACGTCGCTTCACCAACTATTGCCTCTGTTTCCGTCCCAGTTTATCTGTCCCTT
>BOPP01000046.1:3346469-3399971 GCA_017312745.1 Gryllus bimaculatus
CCTAGAAAACAAAAATAACTCAGCTTTTATACACACACGATTCATATAACACAGAACTTCGTAATTGAAACAAATTTAGAACAAGGGGAGGAATTTTAAACTTAGGATTGATATGTTAATGTGAACACCCAAGTATATGAATTCAATGACTGTATTCCCTTAAATAGTTAACCGAACTGTATGTGCGAAACCACTCAAGCGCATTAAAACATAAAACATTACTCAAGATGCATGCTATAAACTTTTTATAAGACAACGCTATTTGCTGTTCCTGGATACTTCTAGTATGGCAACTGAAGTCAAACAACGTAGATCATGAAAAAGAGATAAAGCTAGAATTCAGCGCAGCTCGCCATGAATTTTTTAAACAGCGGTATGGCTCCGTCGGTATTATCCAAAAGAAGAAATGTGGATACTCAGGGCTTAGAACTTAGTGTCTATTTAATTCCTCACTGCCGCCTTCTGTTAACATCTAAATGTATACTGAAAAGAAGAAAGTATGCTGAAACATTCTGTGAAAGGTACTTGGAAATAGCGATTGGCGCTGTCCTTACAGCTCTTCTAATGTTAATTTCCACAAGGCGAAGAGATGGTGAGGGCCATTAGAAAAGTGACCTGGAGCAAGTTGACTCATCCATGTTGGTAGAAGAAGAAGATGATTATTCAGGATTACATGAATACACATATATTTAAAAAATATTCTGTCAAATCATCTATTGAATTTATTAAACTCTTGAGACACATGGCAATTGTCAGTTGTTTTAAAATAATTAAAACTAAATTTAAAGAATATTTTTCTGTATTTCTTTCTATAAATATTTTTTATACAAACTCCATAAGTTTGTTCACAGATTAGTTGAACAAAGGGATTATGATTAACTCTCTTTGACTAGATAAGTATCTGTAAGGGCTATCACTATATTTTGCTACTATTTACATCATCATATTCATTCATCCAGGATTCCGTTTGAGTTGAAATGTACTCTTGTTGGATAAATCTTCTAGATCGTTTCCCTGCATCTTTCTTGTCAAAAATTTTTCTGTATTTACAATTTCACTTCTCAATAGAAACGCAGCAAAATCGGATTCGTTACGCCTTGAATTTAATGGTTGTGGACGCGGTAGACTCTGACTTATTTCGCGAAGGGAATATGGTAGCGCACAGGTAGAGGACTCGTTTCGCTCGAGAAACATTTTCGATAGGGAACGAGTGTGGGTGGTTAATGGTGAGTGCGCTCATATGGTGAATTGCTATGTTTTCTGGTAGACCTTCGGTTTTTCTATAAAATATTCGACTTCGCGGCTAAGATTATATGTGTTACACAACTTTCTCTGAAACTTCTCTATGTTGCTTTTTCTGAATTGATTAGTCCTTAAAAGGATAATATGAATAAGGAGTAAAATAAAATGTTCGATGCAGGAGCTCAGTTTTGAAGATGAAGGCAAGATAGTCTTCAGTTGCGGTGACATCGAACATTTTCTTCTTAACTACTAAAGCTATGAGGACCTATCGATACATTCAGAGATACGAGCTCAAAAAAACTTTTACGCATGAAATGCTGGTGATTATTTGATTTTAAAAAATTTCCACCTGTTAACTCAAAATCGGCATCGTTACTCAAAATGTGATATCGAACATGTGTTTGTTTCTGAATTCAATTAACTCCGTTTTTGTAGATGATGTTTTAAGCGGGTATTTGGTATTGTACAATTTTTAAATTATTCTCTTTCTATGATGCTTAGTCATACTTTTACTATGGAGTAGTTCGCATTATATAATGTAGTGTTTATTAATATTGTATGTTTTGTTGAAGAAAGAATATAAATCAAAATTTGGGATGCTTTAAACTGCGATCTTCATCAAAAATAAACAAAATAGGGAAAATTTTCAGAAACATTAAAATAGATTTAAGTGCGATAGTGATACTTTCTATGTTTGCAGAAATTAAAGAAAAATAAAGGAAGGCGCTCCCGAGGCTGCTTATTGCAAATAGGGTCTCATCAGCCAAGAAATGTTGCAAAATATGGTATTTTATTTATTTCTTTTTTTCGGTAATTCCGGTAAATTATGTGTGTAATTCTTAACACAAATGTCACGTTTAACTGTATATTTGGTAATTCACTGTTTTCTGTTTGACTGAAAAGTTAAAAAAATTCTGAATAACTAATAAATTATAACTTTTTTGCTTCAAGTTTTAGTTCTAAGTTCATCGTTCATCTAGCGATCTTTTTGCATTAATTTCTATCCAATATCTTTAATCTTTTTATATAATTTTTATTGCAGAAAATAAATTGTACTTTTTATTTGCAAGTGGGGAAACTTTCTAAAATAATCTCAGTCAGAATGAAAATATTACGCTATTTTACTTCTGATTTAGGTGATACTTGATAATTTTTTTCCAAAATAAATCAACAGAAATGAAAATAAACAACATAAAAAATAGCTAACAAGAGGAACCCTCAACTCTCTTCGTTTTACACAACAGTAGAGATTTTAAAGCATGCACTTCATATAAAAGCAACATATTCTATCTGAATATTAGATGCTATAGTTAACGTTTCGTTAAAAAGTTTATCTCTATATAGAAAGAACCATATTTCAAATGGCGTTTGCTTAAGTGTGAGTGATTTTTGAGTGAGATTTGCGCATATGCACGATATTCAATTTTACTCTCATAACAATTCACTGATTGCGTTTTGTTCGTTTTTCATTAATATTCTTTGTTTTGATTAATTAGTAATGAATGTGATGTAGTTAGACACGATCCATGAAGAGTGTAAGAATGATGCCACCTGTGTCAAAAATTTCCATTGAGTGTATCAGAATTTTTATTCCGTTTGAAGGTTTGTGTAGAATTGCGCTTAGGGTAAGAATGCAATCGGTCATTTTCATGTGGAAGGTATAATCACGGATTGGCGGCGACCACAGACACATCGCGAGTTTTGGGGTATCACTATCAAAAACGTGTATCCAGCAAGGCCGAAAATAATTTCAAAAGAGACAAGATAAAGTTAAGAAGCCACATTTGTAAAGGAAAAAGGAGACACCGGTTGTGAAGTTCTCTGTTTGATGTGAAAGTCTGTAAATTTTTAAATTTAGAATTAGAGTTAATTAATAGTTTCTATTTAGTAGTAATCGTATAGTAAAAAAAAATAATATTAAGTTATGTATTTCTGACTGACTCTTTTTGTTCTTAATTGTATTGTTCGACTGAGAAGGATACTGGTTGTATGATAATATAATTTGTAGTAATGCACTATTTTGAAACACAATTTTTCATAGCTATACGCACAAGGTTATTGACTCAAATTGTGATGTGTACAGGGTTATAGAACAATAGCTCATTTGTAACACTATCTTCTAAAGAAAATGCATTCGATTATCATTTTTAAAATGTATATTCAGATCAGCGAAATGTTGCATGTAAGAGGGCAATGGTTGCACGAAGAAACGTGACGAAGCGAATTGCGTTCAGAAATATGCACAGTTATTGGCAGAAGACAAATTCAGTAAGGACTAATCAAGATGATGGCTCATAAGCTATAATCGCGCTCATTGGGAGAAAGCACGATAATTAAGGACAATAATGAGGAAATTTGATGAAATTATGGTATCTACGCAATTGGTATTAAAGAGAGCCTATATTAAATAAATAGGTAGAAGTTAAGATAGCAAGAAGTAAACATCAAGAATAGCTGTTAAAATGGGAAACGTTGTGAAAGGTTTGCGACAAATGAGGGGGTGATAATAGATGCGGATACAAAAACCAGCGAGGGATTATGCTAATGACTGATGCTCATACGGGAAGCATGAAGTCTGATACGCGACTGTCTGTGATCACCAAAATTCAGCAGCTCTGCCTGCATTCGTGCGCATATCCTCCATCCTTTAAAAGTTCACCTAGCCACCGCGACGTCACATACAATCTGTCTGCGCTCGCACTAACGCTCACCTCTGGCTGTAGAAACTGCTCGCTGAGCGCAACCGCCGCCCGCTCACCAGACTGTCGCGCTACCAGACTAGTGCGCTCGCTCACGCCAAACGTCCACCCGCTCACCATGTCCGATCCGCTCACTCAACTGGTCCGCTTCTTCTCAGCTCAATTTCCGCCGCTCACTCTCAACTGTCCTCCCGCTCACGCACGTTGTCGCCCGCCGCCGCAACTGTCCGCTCGCTCACTCGTACTATAACTTGTCGTCCGTACCAATATATGTTCACTCGCCGCTTCTCCGAATCGCCACGTTTCAAAGTCGCCTGGCTCGCTGCTCATCGACCCGGACCGTCCCAACCGGCAAACTACCATGTCACCAAGTCGCTCCTCAAAACACACACACACACACACGCACCTGACTGCAGAATATTCGCGCACGCAGCTCTCACCAAATGTTCCATGCCCACGCGCGCGTCGGCGTAGCGTTCGCGTCGCATACGAATCGGAGTCGTCGTCTCGCGTCGATCGAGTGTGCTGTCGTGCGTCGCGGTTGCTGATCGAGCGACGAGTCGCCATCGCATCGCGGGTCGACATCGGCATTTCTCAATCCGCGTCAACATCGCGTCGCTCAATGCGTTCGCACGTCGCATCGCGTCGCTATCGCGAGATATCGTAGCATCTGAGCGTCGTTGCCGTCCTCGGAGACGAAGTGCGGCTTCGACTACGGGGAGTGAAGCGGCCGGATATTACTGAGACGCGTGCGCGAGTGGAGTGCGGCTGTCATCTAGAGTATAGTGAAGCAGGGACACAGAAGCCAGATGCAGTCTGTGCACGGGTATCGATTCTGCAGATGCATGACGAGAGCGAAGCAGCCCACGAGCGGCCGCAGCGCTGTCTAGTGAGCGAGCGTTCGACGCACGATTGACCGTGAACCGCTGTAGGAGCACGACGAGCTGCGCAGCCTATGGCACTACCACTTGCGTCTCGTCAGAGTTTCGCGCACGGACTGCGCAAAGGCGCGTTACGCATCTCTTCAGAGAGAGTCAGATGTGCGTTCCTCTTACGCAAGCAAACGCTGCCGTTGTCGAAACGGTTCACCATTCAGGCGACAGCCATAACGGTGAGAATCACGATGCCATCATGCGGTATAACAATCAAAGAAGTGTGCGTCATCTTCCTCTCTTGCACAACGGCCACCTACGAGAGAACAGCACTGCAAGTACAATCCGAGGCACGCAGCATAGTTGCGAGAAATTATGAATATGAACTCAGATCAGCATTTCATGCTATGTGCGTTAGGATTCGTATATATATGTATACATGGTTTGTGTCTAATTTTATTTAAATATTGTGTGAGATTGTCTCGCTAATATACTATGACTGTGCTGTTGGAGTGTAATCGAAACAATAATATCTCTCTCTAATTTGCACGTTATGTCCACTTTTCGGCTGCCTTTTGCGTGCTTCCGTCTCCGTCGCTTGAAAATGTGTTTTTTCGCTATACACTTTTAGCTATCTTCACCTCCTGCTGTATCTACTCATATCCTTAGACCTCTAGACAGAGACATTCCGATTAATACGTTTAACGCTCTTTAAATGCCACACGCCTCTCACGAGGCACGTATTGTCATCGGGCGAAGAAGCGGGAGAAATTTCTAGTTCATATATGTACAGGAAACTACTGGTACTCCCGTTCAAATACATGTGTTCTCGGGGGCGGGCCAAGAAATCACTACCGTTCACATGAGGTTCGTTGATAGCCTGCGAGCACACAATAGCTTGGTTTACCAGACCACCGATTCTCTACCTGGGGGTCGTGGATGTAGAGGCGACGTCAGCTGTATGTAAGAACCACACGCTATGTGGTGGCCTGTGAGAAACCGTCGGTCGCGGTAGCGCCTAGATTTACATACGCAGGCGCAACATTTAGATATTCCGGTTAATTTTCGTATGCATGTACCGGTCTTTCAGGAAGTGCAGAGCTTTGACGCACGTCTTTTTGATAATGGGGGGAGAAATTATGAATGAGTGTGATTTATAACCTGTTACGCTTGAAACCGCCCTCCGCTCATCATTCTGTTTAGAGAAGCAAAAATAAGTTATGTTTAAAGACTCATGAGTGCTGACCGTGTTCCGCTGCCATAACTGGGAAATATGGGAAACTGTCAATTATCTACGGGAGGGAAAAACCCAGTAACTGTGCTTCATTAAATCCTTGTTCTTATGAGACAAAGGTTGTTGGTGGGCGAGCTTCACTTACTTTTTAAACTATCGTGCAGTGTTACTAATCGCAATACGATTCAAATGGGTGATTCGCTCGCGAAACGTGATATACGTCCTACGGACAGGGCAAGTGCTTTAAAGGGGTGGGTGTTCGAATAACACGCTACTCACGGAGGGCCACCGTCGTTTGCAAGAAAATTATTATCTCATAGAGACAAATTTCTTAATCTCGATGAAATATATTGAGAAATTTAACATTCATGTGCGCATGAGTGTTGACCATTTATATACAAATTGGGTAAAGTGACAGAGAAAACGTCGTCATAAGAGTGACGATCTGTTCTAGAATTAATTAGGATGCTTATTTATATTAAAATGTATGCTCTAATAGGGCCACTAGTTGCAGATCAGCAATGGTACATTCCGTGGTTTAAATGATACAATTGAACCGACGCTGATGGGTTTTTTTTCAATGAGTCCGAAACAAAGCGAACCATGACTTTACAGTAATATTGGAATTAAATCAACCAGTTTCTCCCTGTTGTCCCTTCCTCAGACATTGATCAAAGATTTCACTATACGGACGCAGTAGCGAAGTAGGAGTAACGGATTCCGTTCTATGGTTTATCACGTTCGCCATTCATAATTTGCAGCAACCTGTCCCGGCCCTTGAGGGTGGAAGCACACAACATAAAACTGACTGGTCACTCGGGGGCCCACGTCGCCCCTCCTCTGAACCCCCCCACGGGGAAGTCCCCTATTCTCTCTCGCTCCGCAATTTCTATAGCTATTTAGGTCATATGCTTATACCTGCTACTTCGCCTCTGTCCACTCTCTTCTTTCCTTCCGTCTGCGTTCTCTGGTTTGCTTCAGTCTGTCTGCTGGTACTGGTTGTACTCTACATTTCGACTGTCTTCTGCATCTGCCCTAGTCCATAGAGTAAAGACGAAGCAGTCATTATTCGTGTTGCGGGTCGTCATGCAGCTCTTCCGGCGATTGAGTTTGATTCTCGTATAACTGCTGCTTTTTCGTAGCTCGTCTCACACGACGCTTCCAGCGATGTTCGTTTATCTAAGTGCTTTTCTGTTGCATTCGTGCATTGTGGTATGTTCTCTGTGCTTTCTGCGGACTTTCCTAACCGCTCCATGTTTCTCAGATTTCTCCGCCTGCTCACTCCATCCGCCATTTCCGGCGTTCGCAGGTTTTCAGCTATGCGGCCGTCTGTGTGGACGTCGTCTTCCTGTCGATATGGAATCGATGGGCAGCGCGCATAGTTCTGGAGGCTTGCCAGCCATCGTGATAGGCCCCACGCTGCTGTCTCATGTGCGACAACGAGATGTAAGTGGAGCGACGAAGAGACGCTGCAAGACTATACGGACGCCTTCAGTAGACTTCTAATCGCACACGAGGTGAGGTGAAGTCGGCGTGGTTCTTCTTCGGGTACTATTTCTAAACGCTCTGTTTACTGACGAGTCATCTGTTTCTTTCATTTCTTCTCGCTCTGGTAAGAGAAAATACAGACCAGTCTAGATATGAATTTGTTACGAATAGAAAAGTGACGCGTATGTCTTCTACGAATCATTTTTTTTGAGTACAGCATTCATCAGTTTGGACTAACGGCGATCCTGGAGGCAGCTTTCGGTACTTTCTCTGCTTTGTTATGCGTGTGGAGGCGATGTTGTATCATCTTTGTGAGTGATGTTTAAAGATGGTGTTTCAATGTCTGAATTCTAGATGTGTAGGATTATGTCGTGAGTAAAGTTAAATATGGGTACTGTATCTAAAGTAATTGCATGCGGCGTGCTCACACGATAGTAGAAACCTAAACTTAATATTGTTTAGGCGTCGCAAGATGTTAGATTGAAATGTGTGATCTTTCAGCGGGCATTTGCGGCGTCAGGACAAGTATCGTTCATACAATATATGTACAAAAGAAAGGAAATGACCATGTAAAGACGCTGGAATACTCTCATCCACGTTTCGGCACCGAAACAGACTGCGCAGGAAAACGAACGTGTTTTTTACAGTCCACTTTCTGTGCAGAAAATGATGAAAAAATGAAGTGTAAAGAATAGGGCATAAAGCTGTCGGTTGCGTTGAACTGACGTTTCTGCTGAAGTTACGGAATTATTCTCAATGAATCCGTGCCGATGCACAAGTGGCCGGAGCAGAGGCCGGATATGAAGCGACAGTTCATGTTCTGATTATGCACGAGACCACATTAACGACACATGAAAACTCACTTCAGGCGGATAAGACCTTAATCTCAAACAGTTTGCTTGTAATGACGACGTCTACGCGACACAGTCGTGTGATATCAATCTTCTTCACGTGACAATCTTAGTGGATATTCTTTGTCGATATCTTTGTTTCACTCTGCCTGAGGTCGACTCTCTGTACGATGGTCAGATGAGCGACACGGCTGAACTTGTCTGTAAGTCAATCAGCACTTCATCCTGCAAGCCGAACATTGGCTTCGTATCAAGTTGACACAGTGATTCTAGAGCGCAGCACCTGGACGAGAGACTCGTCAGAGTCGTCTAACCGCAGTCGGTATAGTGTGTATGTTCGAAGGGGTGCGATACAAGATTAGTGATTTGATTGGCCCTTCTATGACGGTTCGTGAAAGTACAAATACCCTTGACGGTCTATGGATTACGAGTAAGATAGACATTACAGAAATTTGATATTTGTTGACTGAGATTCTTGAGTAACGCACAAGGCGCTCTGCTTTTTTGGCTTGCTAAATTCGGTGTGAAAGTTCTATTCCAGCGCAGCACCATGCCACTCGCGTCCCATTTGACCTTAAATCTCAGACTGTCTCAGATGTGATTGGCCCCCACCAACAGTAAAGATTGTTGCTAAAATGGAATTTTTAGAAAAAACCCGTAACCAAATTATGAATAAATTCCCGGTCAACGTATGCGATTTTAGTATACGTGCTGCGCTATTCTCATGGTACATTGTAGTGACGGGAGTTGCGAGAACGCCGTTCTTTTTTGAACATATAGGACTGGTCTTGTGTTATTGTGAATGCGATAGTAAAAAAGTATTTTAGTAGTTGGTAATTCCGAAGCAAAGAGCCAGAGTTCGTAGACAGTTCTTCCGGTTGTACAGTTTTAGCACGCGAGGAGAAATGGAGAGGGAGAGAGGGGAGGGAGGAAGGGAGGGAGGGAGGGAGGGGAGGGAGAGAGAGAGGGAGAGAGAGGAGAGAGAGGAGAGAGGGGAGGGAGAGAGGGAGGGAGAGCCGGAGAGAGGGAGGGACAGAGGAGAGAGGGAAGGGGGGCAGAGGGAGAGAGAGGGAGCGAGGGGAGAGAGAGAGTAGGGGAGATAGGGAGGGAGGGAGGAGGAGGGAGGGGAGAAGGGCACAGGATGTGATACGCTGCCGGCACTGTAATCACTCTGTACGGATTCTTGAACAATCATAACTTCAAGCAGAACGTCATTTCAACGCAACGAAGCTTTAAGCCTATTTTACACGGTCATTTTTTCATCATTTTTCTGTACAGAAAGTGGATGTAAAAAACACGTTCGTTTCTACGCAGTCTGTTTCGGTGCCGAAACTGGATGAGAGTGATTCCAGCGTTTTACATGGTCATTTCTTTCTTTGTACATAATTGTGATGAAAATACTTCCGGGACGCCGCAAATGGCGCTGAAGATCAAACATTTAATCGTAACATCTATGGTAACAAATTAAGTTAGGTTCTATTAGGTCTGAGCACGGATGCAACTACTTTAGAATACAGTACATTATTTACTTCTCACTGCATAATCGCTACACATTAGAATTCGACATTTGAAAACGCTCTTAAAACTACAAAATGAACAAATCGCTCCACACGCATAACAAACCAGAGAAAGTACCGAAAAGTGCCGCCAGGATCGCGGTAGTCAAACTGGATGATATGTGTACCAAAAAATTGAGCATGCGTCATTTTTTCGTAAAAATTATATCTAGACTGGTCTGTATTTTCTCTGTACCGACGAAAAATGATGAAACAATGATCGTCTAAAACAGGCTTTAGAAATATACAGGAACGCGGGACTTCACCCTCACCTCGTGTGCGAGTTAGAATTTCTCTGAAGCTCTGTGTAGTCTTGAGTCTCGTCGTCTCCACTTCATCTCGTGACGACAGAGAGGGAGGGGGGGGGCTTCGGTGGGGGAGCCTCCAGACTATGCGGCCGCTGCATCGATTCCTATCGGACAGGAAGACGACGTCACACAGACGGCGGAAGCTGAAAGACTGCGGAAGGCGGAAAGCGACGGATGAGGCGGGAGAAACGAAGAAACAGGAGCGGTGGAAGGCGGAAAGCGACAGAGAAGCAACAAAATGCGCGAAATGACAGAGAAAAGAAGTAACGAAATGCGGGAAGCGTCAGAGAGGCAACGAAAAACAGCAAGTGATAGAGAATCAACAAAATGCGGGAAGAGGCAGAGAGGCAACGAAATGCGACTAGGGCAGATGCAGCAGAAGGTGGGAAATGTAGAGGTAGCAGAAGACTGGAAGCAAACGAGAGGAGACGGAAGGAGACAAGAAGGAAGATGACAGAGGCGATAGAGGAAACCATGGTACCTGAAATAGTATAGAAATTGCGGAGCGAGAGAGATAGATAGATAGATAGTGTTGAGAGGCATGTGGCATTTAAAGGCGTAAACGTTTATGAGAATGTTGCTCTGTCTAGAGAGGAAGGATATGAGTGGATACAGCGAGGAGGTGAAGATAGCTAAACTGAAGGAAAACACATTTGAAGCGACGGAGACGGAAGAGCTAAAGCAGGAGAAAGTGGACGTAGTGATGTCAGAATTGGAGAAACATTGGAAAATAGTTACGGTGAGTGAATTGTTCACACAAGCACCAAAAACAATAAACGTCACACAATGCACAATAAAACGAACCGAATGCACATGATGAAAGCGGCAGAGGCGAAAATAGTAGAAGCCATGACTGCATCGGAGGTTGACGTGTAGGTGGAGATTTTTTGGGAGAGAGAAAGGTGACACACGCTGGTGATTTGCACGATGATTGTAGTGATGGCCGATCAGTTTGGTGACGGTGAGGGAACGTTCGAAAGGCGAGGCGTTGGTGGAAGAAGACGCAACGACATGCGCTGAAGAGATGCGGCAGCGTTGAGCAGCGGCGCGGGAACTGACGGAGACGCAAGTGGCTTTAGTGCGATGGCTGCGGCAGCGGTGGTGGCCACAGTGGTGACGGAGACGGAGAAGGCGGTCGCCAGCGGAGACAGCGCGGCTGGCGGGGTTGCTCCGTCGTCTGAAGGACTGAGATCGTTACCCGGGCACAGTCGGCATCTGGGGCGCCGCCGCTGCCACTTACTCTAATGCAGCCGCTCCGCCGGCACCCGTCTCGTTTCGTCCGCTTCCCTCCCGGTCGAGTTGCCCTCGTCTGCGGAGACGGCACGACGCGATGCGACGCGATGCGACGCGATGCGACGCGATGCGACGCGATGCGACGCGATGCGAGGCGAGGCGACGCGACGCGATGCGCGCGTGGGCGGGGTTGGGTGAGAGCTGGCGCGCGAATTGTCAGCAGTTGGGTGTGTGTGTGTGTTTGAGAGAGGGGATTGGGTGAATGGGTAGTTTGCCGGTTGGGTGAACGGGCGGGTGGATGATCAGGCGAGCCAGAGAACAGTTGGAACGGGTGGGCGGTTTGGGTGAGCGGGCGGACAGTTGGGTGAGCGGGCGGACAGTTGGGTGAGCGGGCGGACAGTTGGGTGAGCGGGTGGGCAGTTGGGTGAGCGGTCTGTTAGTTGGGTGAGCGGGCAGGCGGTTGGGTCAGCGGGCAGTTGAGTGAGCAGGTGAGCGGTTGGGCGAGCGGGCAGGCAGTTGGGTAAGTAGGCGGGTGGACAGGAAACTTTTGAAGGAAGGTGGAGGAATGGGCGATTGGGCAGGCGAGCTGCTGAAGCTTTGGGGGGATGCCACCAGACTGCAGTCGCGTATCTACGACTTGAGGTCGCCGATGTGCATCGTCTTGCATAATCCTCGCAGAGTTTTGATCCGCATCTATCTTCGCTCCTCTGTGTCAGAACCTTTCAAACGTTCCCATTTTACACGCTATTCTTGATTTTCCTTCTTGCTATCTTACTCTACTATTTTATTTTATGTAGTCTTCTCTTTAGATAGCAATTTGCCGTAGGATACCATTATTCATCAATTTCCTCATTATTTTTCCTTATTATCGTGCTCCCCAATGCGCGATTATAAAGATGAGCATCATCTTGATTAGTCCTTACTGAGATTTGGTCTTCTGCAATAACTGCGCATTTCTGACAAATTCGCTTCGTCACGTTTCTTACGTGCAACATGTCCCTCTTGACATGCAACATGTCAATTCTTGTTTCTGAATTACATTTTAAAATGATAGTAGGGAATGCATTTTTCTTTAAAAATAGGTTACCAAATGAGCTATTGTCTATATACCCGTACTGACATCACAATTTGATTCAAAACCTTGTGCGATAGCTAATGAAAAATGTTTTCAAATAGTGCATTACTACAATAATTACTACACTGTTCCTTTCCAATTGAACAAACATACGAACAAAAAGGGGTAGTCAAATACATAATAATAACTTATTTTGTTTTTACATCGATTACTACTAAATAAACTATTAATTTATACTCTAGATTTAAATTTAAAATTTACAGACTTTTACATCAAACAGAGAACTTCAAACCGGCGTCTCTTATTCCTATAAAATTGTGCTTCTTAATTTATTTGTTTTTGAAATTATTTTTCGGCTTGTTGGATAAGTTTTAAAGTGATAACCTCAAAACTGCGATTGTTTGTGTGTCGCGCCAATCGTTATTACCTTCCACATGCAAAAGACGTTGCATTCCTTACCCTAACTGAATTCTACACAAACTTCACTGAATAAAATTCTGATACACTTCAATGGAAATGTTTGACACAGGTGGCCTCATTCTTACACTCTTATTATCGTGTCTACTACATCACTTCATTCTTATTAATAAAACAAAGAATATTTATAAACAAACAAAACGCAATTCAGTGGAATTGTATGAGAGTAAAATTGAATATCGTGCAGGCAAATCTCACACAAAAATAAGTCGAATTAAGGCACGCCATTGTGAAATATGGGTTTTTAAAGAGAGAAAACTTTTAACGAACGTTAACTACATTCAATATTCAGTATATTATATGTTCTTTTACTAGGAAGTGCATGCTTAAAATCTCTCTTGTGTGTAAAATGAAGTAGAGTTGGGTACTTCCTCTTTAGCTATTTTTTATGTTGTTTATTTTTCATTTGCTGTTGATTTATTTTGGGAAAAAATCTAAGTATCCAAATCAAAAGGAAGTAGTAGATATTTCATTCTTGACTGAATTATTTTGAAAGTTCCCCACTTTGCAAATAAAAAGTACAATTTATTTTCGTGAATAAAATTATATAAAAGATAAAGATATTTGAATGAAATTAATGCAAATCTGCTTAGTTGAACGATGAACTTAGTAACTAAACTTGAAGCAAAAAATGTTATAATTTATAGTATATTCTTTTAACTTTCAGCAAAACAATAATAGTATTACCAGTTAAACGCTGACATTTGTGTTAATGAGTACACACATATACTAAAAAAATGAAATTAAAAATACCCATTTTTGCACATTCTTGGTGAGCCTTTGAAATAAGCAGCCTCTAAGAGCTGACTCCTTTATTTTTTTTAATTTTGAAAACATAGAAAGTCACATCGCATTTAGATTATTTTAATGTTTCTGAAAATTTTCTATTTTTTTTATTTTTGTGAAGATCGCAGTTTAAGATCCAAATTTTATATATTGCTTCGTCAACAACAACAAAATTAAAACATTACATTATAAATTGCGAATACGCCATAAAAAGTATGACTAAGCAAATAGAAAGAGAATAATTTAAAGAATTGTACAATTACCAAATACGCTTAAAACATTCATCTTACAAAACGGAGTTACATGTGAATCAGAGCAAACAACATGTTCGATATCACATTTTGAGTAACGGTGCCGATTTTGAGTTAACGGTGGGAAAATGTTTTTAAAATCAAAATCCAACTTTCCATGCGTAAAAGTTTGTTGTCCGTTATCTTTGTGTAATCGATAGGGTCCTTCAACTCTTAATGTTAAGAAAAATGTTCGATGTCCGCAACTTGGAAACTTCTTGCTTGATCTTCAAAACTTGGAGCTCCTGGACATCGAACATTTTTGTTTACTCCTATTCATATTATTTTTTAAAAGGGACTATTCAATTCAGAAAGCACATAGAGAAGTTTCAAAAAAGTTTTTAACACTTAATTTAGCCGGAGTCGTAATAATAAAAGAACCGAATGTGTCTATCCAGAAACATAGCAATCGCATGTTGCGCACTCCATAAACCACCCACATCTTGTTCCCTAACGAAAATGTTTCGAGCGAAACGAGTTCTCTACCCTGTGCGCTACGATATTCCCTCGCGAACATATGTGAGTCTACCGCGTCCACATCCATTAAATTCAGGGGTGCGAATCGATTTGCTGGTTTCTATTGAGAGTAAACCTAACACTACTGATTGAATGGTCGGGTAGTTTCCAAACGTCTTGTCTCAAAATTTTCAAAACTTTATTTTTCACAGGCCACATATTCATATTTATTAGCGGATAGTAAAGGCACAAAAACAGGTACTATTTGTATTGAGTTGAGGTAGAAAAAATCTCTTTGGGACGCACGTGAGGCGATGATTGAAAAAACTACTATCACTTATCTAGAATCCCCCGAATTAAATAAATTATTAGTTGTATTTCTCAGCGTGCTGTGATAGATGATGCTTTGGAGCTGCACTTATGTCATCTAATTTTAAAATACTAAATTTAATTTTTACTTAATGGATTTTGATGATTAAATACTTATGCTAATATAAATGAAAAACTAAGATCACGTTATGGGATTACCGGTCCGCAGTTACTTTGCTGACTTTACGATACCCAAGTTCCAGAATGTGAGACGGCGTATACGATTCTGTGTGCGAAATTGTATAGTATTCATGAAGTAAATTTAAATGTCAGTTGCATGAAGCTGAACCTCGACAAGCCTTGACTAATTACTTCACTGTTTTTCGTCAAAAATTTCCATTTTCGTAACAATTTCAATGACCATGACAATGGCAATGGCAACGGTAAGTTACATTTGCAAAGAAAACGACACCTTACCATTTGAAATTTGCCAAGTTTAAAAATTGAAAACACTAGATAAGGAATATAGATCTTTCCTTTATTATCTATTGATGATACAATTTTAGTTTTTTCTTTCTGATCATTGTAATATACTTTGTGAAAAAATATTACTGTGTCCGAAAATCTAATGACGTATTTTTGAAAGTGAAATGAGAATTTAGAAACTTAATAATCTACCAAGATGTTAAGCATGTACAGTAACGTATTTTGTGATGTACTGTGAAGTGCTTTGAGTGAAAGATAAAGCAACAATGAAGTCTAAGAAGTGCCAAAGTTTGTGTGGATTTGTTGCGTCCAAACGTTAGGCTGAGTGAAAGATATATTCAGTGTTTTTATTTTTCCAATGGATCGTGGAAATTTGTTGGGATAAGGGCATTGTCTTATAATAAAATTTAAAAAAAAACTACTTTATATTTAACTATAATTTGTCATTGTGTCTTAATGTTCAAACATTTAATTGACTTATTTCTAAACTAGAAATAACTTTTAAAATTTCAATTTTTATTCTCTTAGTAGTTTCATTGTAGAGTTTTTTTACAAGACCGAAAAGCAAGATATTCCAACAAATCCACGGTGCACATTTCAAAGTTTGCGTTTACTCCTCTAAGAGAGAATATCCGCTCTTTTCTATGTCTAATGCACTAAGAGCGAAACATTTTGTCGTAAATAATAACTACATGTAAACATATAATGTGAGTGTCCGTTTTTTCATACCGAATGCCAGTACTGATAGTGCAAGGGGTCAAATTTGTGAATATTTTGTGAAATCGTTAAGATTTTACCAAACTTTTGTTTTCTACCGATTATTTTCTGTGACATGATAAATAATTGTAAAAATAAATATCGTGTTCGAATGAAAGATGAAATCATATTGCATTTTATTTCCTTTCACTGTTTGATTGGATTCTACTTCTATTTTTTTTTAAATCTATAAGCAGAAACAGAAACATGAACAAGGGAAATGGCGAAACAAAACCTCAAAGGTAAGTGATGTTCTTTTGTTTGTGCGGTGAAAGAGAAATAACTGCAAAAAGTTAAAATCACTATTTGTGAGTAATGGTCACTATTAAAATTCAACTACTTAAAAGCTGTGCCGTTTTGTAGTTACTACTATTGGCGGTGCATCAACAGCTTGGGCAGACTGCAATTACAAAAGCTTCCTGCCAAAAAGGTGAGTCTAAGCCTATTGACGTAACTAAGTCTCTTGGAGTTGGTAGTGGTAGGTAATTGCTGGGGGAACCAAGGGGAGAACTATAGAGGCCATATCTACTTCCAAAGCAATTTTTTTGTAATTTTACTTATTTCATTTAAAACATCGCATTTTCATTGCATATTCCAAGGAGTATCTCTACTACGAGTACATTTTTTGTTGAAATTTTAAGCTAAAAATTAAAACAATTATTTTTTTACTCCGAATCCAAGTCCAATTCAGAACAGTACGAATTGAAATTTCACCCCCCCCCCTTAAACACGTTTGAACCTGCCCCCGGGTATGTAGCAGAAAGCAAGTTCGATGAAGAATTAAGAGAATATTATATTTTATAATATTAAGATGCTGCTACCTGCATGTCGTGGGACATTATGTCATTGTACCATCTAAAAGAATAACAATTATTTCACTGTCTTGCCAACAATACGTGAAACAGAGGTACAAAAAGTTACGTTTTTGTTACTCTTTCAAAACTACGTTTGTTGTTTTATCTAAATGTCCAGTCAATAAAATATGAGTTCGTTTTAAGGAGTGCAAGGAAGATGTACTTGAAAATTTACTTTAAAAAATGAACCACTTGTATATTGTTCTCTTTTATGACGTTATGTGACCAACAATATATATTTACAAAAAAATTATGATATAATTAAAATATTAAAAACAAGTTTTGCGTGGCGTATCCGAATGACACACGTGTGTAAATTCATGTTAAAATGTTTTATTTCCGCTCCGTAAGTTCATAATAAAAATGGTAAGTTTTAATCATACTTGCAGTTTTATGGCTAGCATAAACCTTGTCATGGAAAATTAAATGATGAATTATCGATAGAGAGATTATTTTTGCTTGATATTTCATAGCAAAATTAGATTTTGTGAGTGGCCTGCGAAAGTAAAAATGCTGCTGAAGAAAACCGAGTAAAGTGGTTTTCCAAAAAGTGAGCTCAAGAACAACAAAGAAGATCTTAATTAGTAATATAGATTACCATTAATACGGTCACACAAATAGTAACGAATCATCTTTTCGTGAAAACGAGGTATAGTGATTCACAGCGTTTTACCACTATAGATGTCTTGAAACTACCGCAAGGCTGGTTCGTGATTTGCATGAACCATAAACCAAAAATGTTTTCTTTATATAATGGAGTGGAATCAGAGTGGAGTGATTGACTTCTCCGAAAATCACGTGTCCCACCACAGTTACATATTCCATTCGAATCATAATCACACATATATCATTGTCATCACTTATAATTACCCTCACCCTTCTTCTGCCAATGGGGAGTAATGACAAGAAAACAAGTGGGTAATTGGCAGATGAAAATTATGGGTTAAAAACGCGAGACTCCTCCCTCACGTGCTCTGGAACCAAGCAAGACTATTAATCACTTACGTAGCTGGGAATTGTAATTCTGCAGCGTAATGTGGCGATTTTTCGTCAAAACAACTCGTTGTGTGGGACCTGATATCAACAAAACCCATAAATTATTTTGATAGCAAAAAGTTGTTTTTTGACAAACGACTGTATTTTTGACCATTTTGACCGTCTGTGGTCAATGCGTCTAAATGGTTCAAACAATTTTCTCAAATCTGATATTCGCCGGTCAAAATTGTTATTCCCCGAACACAAGTTTCTACGAAATTAAAAATAATTAAAGTTGCTTTACATAAAGCCATGACATTTTCAAAATGTTCCTGAAAATGTAAAAAAAATATTCATTTACTTTCTCAAATAGAGCTAGGAACATTTAAAAGCAAAAGTCAATTTAAAAAATTGTCAAATTCTATTGTTTCTTCAATTATTCTCTGTAAGAGACCAGAGCGCGTTTTTTTTTAAAATGCGTAGGTTCACTCCTAAACTCTCTGTATTTTGGAAATTACAAAAAAAAATGACAGTGTCCAACTACAATATTGATGATAGAGAATGTTACGTGAATAAATTATGTAAAACATATCTTTTTGAAGACACAAGTAGTTTTCGCAAAATGTTTGCTTGAATTAAAGGCAATTCTTAAAAGAAATTAAAACAGTTCTAAATCTTTCGTTCGAATTTTTCCTCGAACAGAAAAAGAACGCTTATAAAAATAGTATAGGTTCCATCGTGTAAACTATCTAAACTTTAAAAAATTTCAAAATTTACAAATGTTTGGAAAAAGTATATTAAATGTATATAAATTCCACTCAAATACGTAACTTTCTATCATCTTATTTTTCCAATCCCAAACAATAGAACGATATCCATTCAATCGAGACTTAAAATAGGCCCGTTGAAGACAGTCGAAAACAAAACAAACCTCATTATCTCCGTTGGTGTAATCTCGATGCTTCCAAGAAAATGCATTATTCCAGCCTTAACCTTTATTTAGGAGCACAGGATCATTTCGCTACAGTACTCTCAGTGCATTAGTGAACTTGTAAACATTCTAAGCTGCAATGCTCGGGCGCCGTGTTGACTCAACTTTCGGGCAGCCAGGGCGACTGCATGTTGCCGCTCAGCAACGTCGCGCGAGAGAGGCTCAACTAATGAGGACACATCCAGAAGGTCAGTGGCGCTCGCGCTAGGCTCCGCCCGTTTAACTTTGTTAGCAGGGCGAAGCAAAGGCTCTGCAAACAGAGGCGAAACGATTTGTAGACGTCTCGTTAATACTGCTCTCAAGAGGCGCTCATTAGCCAAATGAGACTACTTCTGATTTTGTGTTTTTGCGCAAAGAAAGTTGCAGTTCTGTGATTTATGGAGGAGAAAATGTCTTCTTTTCGCCATCAGTGATCAGGCGGAGTTTCGTGATGTAACGGAATATCGTTTTGTCTCCCTTGATGCATTCAAAGGTTGTAATGAAGTTTTAGAATTGAATCCAACAATCAATGTTTTGTAAGTTTAAAGCGAAAATTAATGGAAAAATGTAATTGTAAATGTTGGGAATATAAGAAACATTAAGTAAATGTACCAGTGTTAATAACATTGACGCTAGATTCCAAAATTTATAATAATTTATAGCTTTCTTTACAGCTTATCATTTAGAGCTAATATCTTATAGATTCGTTTTTCTATTTCAAAATTTACTTCACACGTTATTTCTCTTAAAATCCGTTTATTAACAAATCATAATACTTGAAATGCAATAAAGTAAGCTTAAAATAAGATTTTCGCTCTCATAAAAACTGTTATCTATAACTAGAGTTAAAAGTTTCTAGAATTATTTGTACAAAAATGCGAATTGTCACCAGCGTATCTTCAGTATTATTTTTTTAAACAATTGTTTTCTCAAAACAACTCCAAATTTTCTTCTTTACATTTTTTCGGATAGTGCGAAGTACATTTATATATATATATATATGTATATATATATATATATATATATATATATATATATATATATATATATATGGCGCAAGTCCTGTTTCCTTGAATTTTCAAAAACTGAAAAATTCACTAATAATGTGATATGATGTTGTAGTACAACTCATTTTCATAGTAAATGGGAAAGAATTTAAACAAAAATCGTAAATCTTACATTTGTATACATTTTCATGAAATTTTATTAATCATTTGAAAACGAACCTATATTCTTTTTCAATTTGTTTGTTGTCTTGGAAACCTTAAGTATTCTGACTGATTTGATCCATGTGAGACTCAGAACTTTTAAAAACGGTTGAATTAAAATGAATAAAACTCTTAAAATACCGACTTTTAAGGGTGATTACTTTTAGTGCATTTTAATGCCATAAACAAGCTATATTAGCAAGAGAAGCACTGATAGTAAATTCAGTAATTGTCGGAAGTTTATACTTAATTAGTCAGTGAATAAATGATCCCCAAGAGACACAGTTATTCAGCAGCCTGCTGTTTACACGATATTCTCAAATCTGTTTCAGACTTCATTAATTCGTTAGTTGCATAGATCACACAAATTTCATATTTCAGGAAAAACGGGTCTTAACAAAAGTGCCTAAGCAGAGGTTAGCGAATATGATCAACTATGAAAGCAACTTCAGTAAGTAGAAGTAAATTGTCAATCAACATTGGGTATGTTATGTGAAATGGAAATGCAAAAAGTGTACAAATACGAAAAAGTAAGTAATTCAAATGTTGTTTCCCCTTATTTAAGGTCGCTTTTCGAATACTAAGGTCATATAGCGACCACAGTAAATAATATTAGTGGTCACGATTTACGAACACACACAAACATCCATGCCTCGGGCTGGATTCGAACCCACGACCCTTCAGGCCCGAGGCAGCTACGGCTCTTCAGCAATAGCTCGGTTATCGAGAGCGGTGAAATGTTTATTGTTTGTGTAAGTTTTATAAAATATTAAACGCAATTAACTCCGTTATGAAATTAACTGGATGAACGATCACCATACACCCTCACACTCCGAAGGCACTACCCTGCTGGAGACTCTTGCCCGAGATTCCAGCGCGCGCAGTTGCGTCGCCCTCGGCAGTTGCGACGAGGACGATGGCCGGTGACAAAGACGGAGAGCGGCCCACAAAGCGAACCGCTAGCGCCCCTGGTGGCGGCGCTCCTGATTAGCCCCCACAAAGGACATCGTTAAGAACAATGCCTCAACGGACGGGCGTGCCATTAAAATAACGTACGATTAGGTCCTCGAGGTACTCAGACACTGTCACTCGCCCCACGCTACTACCTCCCCCAACCACGCCCCTCCCCGGAAGTGGTGTAGAGAGAGAGAGAAGTGTTATTAGCGGCCGAATGACCATTTTGTTAAAAGCAAAAATAAAGTGAATCTCCATTCGGCGACAGAAATAATCTCTTGACTTATTATAATTTTGCATTTTTTATAACACGAATATTTGATATAATCTTACCGTCTTTTAAAATGCATAGACTAATTTATTCTTCGAAACACCAATTAAATCATAAAATATTTAAATATACTGTTATATACATTGTGATAATTTATATACATAACAATAAATGAATTCAGAGACTATATGGTTCCCATTGTACTGTAGTTTGCCTTACAACATTATTTACTTTCCAACATTCTTCCCGTTGAGCGGGCGGTGTGTATAACTTTTCACCTTCCAACCTTTTGTGTAACTGCATTTTATATGCCTCGCATCTCTCCCCCTACCTTATCC
The DNA here is from genome assembly GCA_017312745.1 of Gryllus bimaculatus. Lineage (NCBI taxonomy): Eukaryota > Metazoa > Arthropoda > Insecta > Orthoptera > Gryllidae > Gryllus > Gryllus bimaculatus. The sequence continues at coordinate 3,368,158 of BOPP01000046.1, forward strand.
CAGGGCCGTCTCAGAAGCATCGTCTTTTGGCCTTGAAGTAATGCAGTAGGATCGCATCTCCCGCACAGTGTCTGTGTCCTGATCGCGGCAGTCACCTCGCTGCAATCATCGGCGAGAGAGTGTCGGACGAGGGATGGAAAGGCGTTTAAGTCCACGAGAAATGGGAAGGGCGGTGGACAGTTTTCACATGGCGAGAACAATGGTGACGATGGGGGAAAATTGGGCCTAGCCACACCCTGCACATATATTGAATCTTACTTTACTTCTAGTTATTGGTAAGATTTCGTCCCTACGAAATAATAAAGTCTGTCTTGTTAGCAACAAATTTATTTAAAAAACAAATGATAATCACAGAAATTATGCCTTAAAGAATGTTACTGTTACATGTCACGCCTAAAGGACTCCGTAGTACTTAGAAACACACACATACCCACGATCATAACATTGACATTTCAACATCGACTCTTTAATAATTCATAACATATATCACTATACAAAAAAATTAATGCTCTTTTTTCTCTATGAATTGATTTGATTATTACTTGTTTAAGAAGTAGTAGTATTCGGTTTTTTATTGTTTGATGGTCGGTTAGTTCTTAGCACCGGAGACTACTTCTTGATTCTTATTTAGGTGGTCATTACCTGACTTTGTAGAATTTCAGGAACTGCAACGGTGCAGGAGAATATTATTGCTAGCCAAATGTCGAACTAGGATGCCTGAGAACCGTTGCCTTCCTACGCAAGTCAGCTCACAAAATTCAGGCTGCTCACAAGGCGACACAATACAGGCAGCTGACATCTCTTCAGATCCAACGCCCGGGCTGCGCACACTTGCGGTCCATCAATCGCAATTCCGTCGTCCGGCATTTGACAACTACCCATCCATTTATGCAATTGAAGTTCGATCCGCGTTCCCGAACTCGCCACAGTTTTCAGGCACAAGGACATCTTGCCTCTTGTAATTGAAGATTGAATGTGAGTGTATGATTTTCATTGCCCTCGTACGTATTTAATTTCCAAATTATTACGGCACTAGTGTCAATTGTTTATTGCGTCCCAGATTTAATTTACAAGATTAAAACATGAATTTTGAACATAATGGAAATCTAGGCCAACGCAAATAATGTGTGTCCGTTCTCTTCGTGTATCTTGTTTGTTCTTTTTGCGTCGCCAGAAATTTATTCTTTCTTAAATATTTCCCCCTTCAGGCACGCCATGTGCATAGGATTTCCGGAAATAATATTTCGCGACACTTGGCGTCACTCTTGAGTTTTCTGATAAAACCTCTATGCATCCAGGATCTCCCTTCTCTTATTTGTATAATCTGCATGCATTATGTTATGCTTACAATATTTCTAAGCTATCTTAATTTTCAAGATACGCCTTATCTATATTAGAAATTTCCTATGCATGCAGAAATTTAAAGATATGTATACAGTCTACTTCCATGCTCGAGGTGTTTATGGACTTATAAGATATAGAAGCATTAGAGAAAATTCTAAAAAAACTAAACAGCTTCGATTTTAATTTGCAGTTAAGTATTTTATTGTATTTTTCGGCGCCTTTTCAAACAGCTCATACTAACTGTATTCTCATTTTCAGTCCTTTGAGCGCTTGCATTTAGAGTATATCTTCCGTTAAAAATTGTTGAATCATTAAAAATCGAAATTTAAAAATCGTTAAAAGTTGAATTTTTGGGGTAATGACATATTTGTTTTTAAGTTCGTCTGTCCGGCCTCGTCGCAGTCAGTTGTCAAGAGGTCTGTACATCTCCGCATACGCATCTCCTACCACGCGATCTTGCGTGAAAACCCAGCGGTCAGAATGGGGAAGGAATTATGATAGGGGTGGGGCTTAGGACGCTTCACAGGACTAGTCCTTAGCAAGCAGGCTAACTCGTACTGATTAAACAAATGTCACATGAGATTCGATGGATTGCTTATTGTTTGATTTGTTTTCGTCTATCTTGACGATTTTCCAACACAAACATTTGCGAAATTAACCAGCACACTGATTTTCAGAACTGCATCTTGAGACTGTTCCACAGGCGTGACTGTACTTCTCAGCTCGCTCTCTGCCTTCCGAATCATAGCTTGGATCGCTAGTAATTCTTTTACGCCTATCGTTATTAATCTAGGTATTTTACCTTGTCTCTTCATATATGAATCAAAAAATGTTTTTGTCAAAAATGACTTACTAAAGGGCGGTAATATATTTTCAGCAAACGCCGTTGTCTGTAACTACAACACTCAGCGTAGTAATCATATTCATCAGGTGACAGTATCAACAGATCACTACAAAAAATTCACATATAATACATGTACATTATTTTACAACACCTGGCCAAATGACATTAAACGATTAAATTTAATACAAAAGTTTAAGTCCCAAGTAAAATATTTTCTGCTGCACAACTGTTTCTATACAATTAGAGACTATACCGAGCATCCAAAAGGAAAGAAATATTGATTTTAACAATGACATTTAATGTATTATATACCGTTTGGATTGTATAATTGTAAAGAACCTGTAACATGAATTGTTCTTCAGCTTCAGGGTCAATGACCCCATCTCGATCTGGTTTTCGCCGAGTTTCCCTGGTCCTCGATCAAATGCTGAGATGTCTTCTTTTTTTCGTTATTTAAGGTCGCATCATTACCGACCACTATTTCTTGTAACGGTATGGTAACTATGAGAATGGCATGATATGATGATGATAGGGATGTGAAAGAATGAACACAAATACAACCATGCCCGAGGTGGAATTTGAACCCGCGATCCTTCGATCCGAGATCGGTACGGTACCACTTCCTTAGCGATCTCTGCCATACGGACCGGCAGATGTCTCCTTGTTTCGCTTCTGGACATAAACGTAACTTTAAAGGGGCGATGGCGGTGGCGGTGGCGGTGGAGGAGACGGGAGGCCAGAACGGTCTCTTGCGCCGAAGTGCGCGGCTGGAGTGCCTGTAATTGCGAGGGCGAGATGCCCCAGACACTTATCGTTACCGTTCGCCTTCCTCTGTGGAAGCATTGCGCCTTCCGGGGAGCTCGCTCACCCCGCCCCTCCCCTCTCCCCCCTCCCCCCTCACTATGCCTTATGCTCACACACCCTTGCAATCACTTTTCTTATATTATAAAACGAATAGACTTACATTAAGTTCCTGTATTATTATCATATTATTATTTATTATTTATTATTTATTATTATTATTTATTATTTATTATTTATTATTTATATTTATTATTTTTATTATTAATTATTATTTATATCTTATTATATTATTATTATTTATATTTATATTTATATTTTTTATTTATTTATTTATTATTATTATTAATTATTATTAATTTATTATTTATATATTTATTATTTAATTTATTATTTATTATTTATTATTTATTATTTATTATTTATTATTTATTATTTATTAGTTTATTATTTATTATTTATTATTTATTATTATTATTTATATTTATTATTTATTATTTATTATTTATTATTTATTATTTATTATTATTATTTATTATTTATTATTTATTATTTATTATTTATTATTTATTTATTATTATTTATTATTTATTTATTTATTATTTATTATTTTATTATTTATTATTTATTATTTATTATTTATTATTTATTATTTATATTTATAATTTATTATTTATTATTTATTATTTATTATTTATTATTATTTAATTTATTATTTATTATTTATTATTTATTATTTATTATTTATTATTTATTATTTAGTATTTAGTATTTAGTATTTAGTATTTAGTATTTAGTATTTAGTATTTAGTATTTAGTATTATTTATTATTATTATTATTTTTAGCGCATAAGCCATCTGATACACAATATATACCTCCGTTGTCGCTACTCGTTTATCATCGCTACTCATATCTGACAAGGAATGTACGTGACCTCGAACGCTCAGAAGCGCAAGAAATGTCCTCAAAATATAAATCGCCCAGCCCAACATAGTAGTATGCAAAACTCAGCTACTGTCTGCTACCGCCATTCAACGGTGGTATGTTGTAGCTGCACTAACAAGTACTTATTACAGTGGTGTAACGAACGTAGTTGCAGTAGGAGGCCGTCATGTGTTTGAGCCGAGTGTTTGATTGAGGTTAGACTGTCAACAGTGTACATCGGTACCATGGGGAAAATTAATTCCATCAATGTCAAAATGCTACAGGCAAAGTTGCGACGTACTGAATATGGAAACGTATCGGAGTTGCAGATATGGAGTATGAGAATGTGCTATATAGCATAATAATTTACAAATACAATAAGAACGACACAGAAAGGCATGGATATTCGCTAAATATGCGATATAAATTTGAAGGACACTGAGAGCCCATACATATAATTGGTATTTCAGACAAGACATTCATCTTCAAAACGAAAGGAATCTTCAAGTTTGACTACGAACTGTCTCACCAAAAGTGAAGAGATCTAGTATACTGCAAGATCATGTCGATAACATGCTGGGGAATAATGAGGCAATTGACGAAGACAGTTATAATCAAGGCTTTTAGGTTAAAGCAAATTTATTACGTATTATAGTAAATATTCTAAGTAAATCAAATTGTAGGTTAATGTTAAATTATGTAAATAATAGACGGAGTGGTCGAGCTCACTTTAAGAGAAACTGTTTGTCACAATTAGAACATTCAAATAGTATCCAAGGTCACAATTTGATACGGAAGAGTCGTATAGATCTTCAGTTTACTTTTGGAATCTGCAAACGTGGCACTAGAAGCGTCTGCAGAGGTTGACTTGGGTAATTTCATAGCCTCTCAGATTTATTTCCGACATACTTTGTTACTATAATCGTCACATGTATGGACATACAAGAAGATCATAAAATTAGTCAGAAGAGACAAGGGTTTGTGGACGAAGTGAGCAAATATGGAACAGACATCATACAGACAAAAACAATGTTAGAAACAATGACAAAAGTCAATTTAATTATAAAATGTTTTCATAGACAACTCTATCAAACAGAGGAGAAAAAAGAAAAAAAACTACAACTAGTGTGTTGCTACTGTGCTTCTAAATACATCTGTAAAATAATTTTTACTTTTTGACTGTTTTAACGAGTGGTATATTAGCTAAGAAGATCTGTATCTGTTTTCAAGAGACAATAGGTACCTTTTGTTTCAATACTTCAAAAACACTTGTAGTAGCGCAACTGGTTTGTAATAGGATAAGTTGATTTAACTGGCTGGAATGTGAAATCCCACCTGACGATACATGATCGACATTCTATCATCAGACTATTATGTGGTATGAACGACTACGAAATGGCAAAAGGACAGTTATGACTTTAAAATACCAATATCATCGCTTGAAAATGTAACTAGTGTTGCTTTTAATATCGGAGGTTGATGAATGGTGTTGAATGTGAGAAAGTAGATTTAGACAGATGAGCTTATTGTTTTGTTCCACTTTGCCTTGATCTCTTCATTTAAATTCTACACCTGCACTTTGATGTCGGAAGAGCTGCGCAATACTATCAGGTCAGAAGTAAAAATCTATGGTTCAAGTTACGTAATTATTGTGAGCAGAGAGAAATATAAGAATACAGTCACGACATTGAAAAATGTGTATTTTTGTTCCCATTACACCGATATTTTGTTTCTTTGCGTCACAAAAATTGCTTTTTTTTGTATTCCTGCATTATAAAAGAACCTTTTCTATTGCACGAAATCGTTCATAATCGGGCATTTTAGGGCACAAATGATGACGTATTAGATTTTATATCACGAGTGATTGCATCATCACACATTCAGCCAATCGTAGCGAGAGAATTGGGGGAAGGTAGAGCTAAACGGAACAGCCGACCACCGTTTACTCGCACGATGTCAAATACCCGAGTCACATGGAAGTTGTTTCGCAAAATTAAGTTTGCTTGTCTTATAAATGTATAATGCTGTTATACAAAGAAATATAGTATGCAACTCGTTAATAATATTGCTTTATTATATTTGTACAAATGTGAAAACTCGTTTCTAAAGTCGCTCGTTTTCAAAATATGTACTCATGCAATAAAGCTTAACATTATAAACTAATTGCATAAACTACTATTATTAGATCGGAATAGATGATCATTCTGACTCTCGTGGTAAAACTAATTGTATTATATAAGACTGACTCGCACCACTGTTCTTATACTCAAGTGTAAGCACACATTGTTGCATTTCTGAGCGTTGTATGCCACGCATATCCCATCCGATAGGGTCAGGGCTCCGGCATTCATCCTTTGCAATTTATAGAAAACATTATTAAGTAAGTGCAATGTGAATTCATACTTTCGAACGATTTGTTGTTGTTTTTAAAGTAATATTCTTGTGAAGCCAAGACGCGATGCGCTGAGGAAAAATCTTTTAGCTAACACTTTGGGACTAATGTAAACATAAGCCGGATGAAGTACAAAATTATTCGTTAATCGTTATCCATGAACATAGTTCATGAATCTACATAGTCCAAGAACGTACGAATTTACTCCCTTTTCGTATTTTGTGTACACTTTAAGGAGAGTGCACACAAAATAATGCTTAGTGGTTCACAGGTTGTTAAAGGCTGAACTTGTACTCATTCATTATCACTGAAAAAGATCGTATCGGTGTAGTAAAATTGTGTTTCGTGTAACTAGAAATAGAATAATAGTGTTTATTAGAAAATAATACTCTAACCAATTTTATAAAGAAACAATTTTTATTTTATACGTACACCTACGTGTTTGACGTAGGTACTGTTCTTGTATTAAAATAATTCATATTTTTAGAAAGCAAAAATCAACTAACTATTCACGTACGACAGAATGTGGAATCCTACATTTAAGTTCAGTTGATACCAATTGTGGTATTAGTTCAGGGATATGCCCTTGGTCAACTTGATTGAAAAATGAATGATATTACTGTGTAATTCTATTCAATGCATCATTCTATAGAAATTTATTAGTAATTGTTCGTTAACATAATGCCAATGAAACAATTAAACTTTCCAAAATTGAAATGATTATTTCCACATTAAATATTAAGATGTTATTTTATAATTAGGAAAACACTAATATAAAAACGTGAACTAAAACTCATCGAATCGTTCTCACTTTTAGCTTGATAATGGTCGTAAGGAGAAAAGACCTAAACCAATCGTCTCTTTAAACATGTTTTTCCTTTGAACCCTCTAAACATGAATTCTCCATTATTTCAAATCTACGAACTCTGACACTTGTGTTTTATGGTGCTCACGCGATCAATTTTATATCTGCCATCCGGAGGCGAATGGCGTGCTCAATAAAAACAGACAAAATGACAAGCTCTACAAGTACCTTCAGGGCGCCAGCAATACGTCGCGTGAGCGTCGAAGGTTCGGCGAGGAAAAGGGCTACGGAAACATATGGAGACGAAATGAAATCCAATTTCCCAATCTTCCAGGCGGAAGGCCCCGCAGCCGCGGCTTGGTTGGACTCGGATTTTATTAACTCGGTTCACCGGGGACCGAATCTTCTCTTCGGAGGCGCGGAGGGCGCCTCTGGCGGTGGCGGTGGGAACCTTCTGCCTCCCCACCCCCCGCTGCCGGCACTCGCAAAGCAGCCATTTTCCTCCACCGTTGGGGAAGCAGCACGGGGCGTGCCATTCGCCGAAACTTCCACATTATCGGAGACTCGTCAATAAACACCCAAGGAGCGAATGCGTTTCTTTCGGAAATTGAGTTCGGGCGAAGATGTGGGGAAAAGGAAAGGTTTCCTTTAGATGCTGGAGAGCTTTTTAGAGAGATCTCAGAGAAATTTGCCTGCAGTTGCGTGCATACAAACCTTGTAATTATTTTCGTATAGCTGATCCGGAGAGGACATCCGGTGGTCACCAAAAATAAGCCATAATGAATGTTTAATTTTAAGTTATACTGTCAATGATATTTTCTACGCAATAATAGATTTTTATATTATTTTTATATCATATTAATAAATTATTGTTACTTAGCTAAGATGCGTATCTTTTAGTCCAACTAAGGTCCCAATACAACAAGAATGTTGTTGACGTATCATCGTCATGTGATGACGCCAACACTAAAACCTAGGGAACAACGAATCAGAAACTTCAGCATTTGCACATTGTTGTTACCTAAAATTAAGGAACAAATGTTACGAACAAATGTAACCAATATTACGAGTTTCTCAACATTCCTTTCTTGTAAATACAATGTAGTTTTTCACGGCCAGATTTTACATAATTAGATAATTCTGGGTTTGTAGGCTGTGGTTCAATGGAGACTGGACCAGTCTTCGTTGGACCACGGCCTACAAACTCGGAAACATCTAATTATATTCCTTTCTTGTGTTTGTCTAGTTAGTGCTGAGAGCACGTGAAAGAGCGCGCAGTATACCGCAACGCCGACCTCCTCCACACCCAAATGCCAACTACATTCTAATTCTATTCGTACTTTAGACATAATCGCAATAACGAAAAACAATTTTTGTTTCGATTATTTTTTACAATCTTTTTGGTATAATACACTTTCGAATTTGTCCGTTTTTCTTATAACATTTTTAATAACTCAATTTGCGATGGCTGGCTAACGAATTCGAAAACATTCGCTAAATTGTATACAATTAATTAACTGCTCATATAACCCTGAGAGTTTAACGGCGACGGCGATTGTGTAACGGTTAGCGTACCGGACTCTTGTACCCAAGTTGGCAGGTTCCCTTCCTTCGGAGGGGAAGTAAAGCCGGCTGTCCCATGTTAGTAGATTTACTTGCATGTAAAAGATCCTCAAGCCTAAATGACGCCTCTGAGCTAAATTCAAATCGCCTGTTTCTCGCCCAAGAAATATCTCCTTTCTCTGCTAGATGATGAAAGGAGCGTAGCGAAATCGTGGTCAGACGGAAGAGCGGGCCTGATGGCCCGAGTCTCACCACGTAAAATAAGGCAAATTCAATTCAATTCAATTTTCCATAATAACCCGGAGTCCGGAGATTTCTTCTGAAACCCGGACACTCTCGGTTCTCGGTTCCTGGAAACCTAAAGAGGTGGCTACCGTACACAGGCATCCTTTGAAGTTCCCCCCCCTAGCACAGAGCCTGGGATCAGCTTGGAGTATGTGTACCCTAATAGGGTCCCTTCATACGATTGGATGAAATTTTCACTTTCTCCGTCAGATGTCAGTATCAGTTAATTACATCCGCATTAGATGTAAAACGTGAGATATCCTCGTTAAGAAGATGAATTGCCGATGAATTTAAATTTTGCCGGGAACCTGCCAGGCTTCCTCATTTTCTCGAGTTAGATACATACGTTTAAATTAATATTTACACACATTTATGTTAGTTGTATTAATTTTATTACCCATCCTCGCTCAATGATTGTGAAAAATGTACATTTTCTTCGGATTTATTCTCCTCCAGTGCATCTTTATAAAAGTTGAAGTAGGACTATTATAATGAAGCACGTACTTACGTTAATATCGTGTTATGGCATATTGTAATGGGCTGTAAAAAATATTTTCAGGAACGATCGGAAATAGAAGGAAATGGTTGCAGGAACCAGGTGCAACATTTTTTTACGGCAAGAGAGGTTAGCTTAATTAAACCTCATCTGTTATTTGGAAGAACAATACGTCTTCAAAAACGCTGAAACTAATAAAACACACATGGGTTTGATTAATAGTATCTGTGTCCAGGACACTTTTAACCAAAAATATTCCAATTAAATGTTTGGGACGTCGACCCTAATATTTTATTTCATTAAATTTTCTATCATAATATAGCTAATTGTTTAGTGAATACAATGTTAGTTTGCCTAAATAAACGTTGCAAGATTCACGATTGCCGCACTTTAAATAATGTGGCAGTTTAGCGTAGTGGCAGTTTAGCGTAAAATAATGAATAAATACCAAACTACAATAGAAAAATACGACTATTTGGTTAAGTGGGTGGTATGCGGGAGCGAGATGCGGCAAGGATGATACAGCGTAGCAGACGTGACTGTTAGTATAGCCGATTTCCAGTGATAAAGCACAAGTTCTTTTTTCCGTGCGATATTGAAAGACAACTTTTCCGGCGTAGGTAATTTTTGGAATCAATAGGATAGAAATAACCAATAATATATAATGTCATATGCTATTCAGATAATGGAAACTCAGCATTAATATTTTAAAAAGTTATTCAAATTCATCAAACACGCCGGAAAATAATATTTTAGACAAGATTTAATTGTTTATTACATTTTTTGGAATAAAAAAATATTTTGTCGTGAAACTTAATTTTTTGTACAAATATACTATAAAATATTTTCTACTTCTGATTCATCAGACTTATTAGACTTATTCATCAGATTTATCAGAATTATTACAAACAACGTGGGTTCAAACGATGAGATTCAAATAATTTCTTAGGAAGGTCGAAATGTGAAAAAGAAAGCAGACTTGAAGGCAAAACATTTAGTTTCGCTACCATATGACAAAGATTAAATGCACTGAAAGAATGTCAAAAAAAAGATCGCAAAATAACAATAAATAGCAACTTTTGGGACATGACATGTTGTAACCTTGTTGTTGAGACTCTAATACTACATTCAAATCGCGCGGGCAGAACCCACTCCTAGAGGTTGGAAACCCTGATTTATATAAACATTCTTAGAGAGTTGAAATGTAGCGTCTGTACTAATCTACGCGGTAGGGGATCAGACGAGAGAGTTAAAGAGAACGAGGCAGGCGGTCATCAATGTTGGATCGTGATCCAGTGGAAGAACAATATTGGATCATCCTGCGAGTTCAAAGTAAAAATTGGATACAGTTTATGAATAGAGGTATGTAGATACAGTAAATTATGGGAAGAGAATAAGAAGGGAAAGAATAAATATGTTAAGTGATCTCACAAGTAATTCAACTATTTTGTTTCAGCTTTATCCATTACTTGAATATATTTGATGCATTATTTAAAACGACACATGATATCGGACAGCGCGTGGTGCAACATACAGAACGAGGCATGGTGGATTTCGACAATTATACGTCCATACGGATTTTGGGAAGTGAAAAAATCCTTACCACGACATCCGAGTAGACCTAGGTAGAATCAACGTTCTATGGGGTATAAGCAGTACCAGTACCAGAGTACCAAGAATATATTTGTACTCGTGTAAATGAAAATAATATATCCTGATATGTTATATTAGATCAAGTGGGTAAGTAGTTATCATATATTAAGACATTTACTAATATGTACTTTTTGAATATATTATTAATATATCATGCGATATCACAGTTATTGTGAATGGGACGTTGAGTAACAAATGTAGTTTCAAGAGTTTAAATAAATAAATATGGAATTTATTTTAGACTAATGAGATGTGTCTTTAATTAAGATTGAAACATTGTAACGTTTTAATTAACATAGAGTTACATACCTCTTAGTACATTTACCATCAGGACAGCTTGTGAATGGTAACCTCATTTTTCTCCAAAATTGGTTTTTGTGTAGATACTGCTTTGTGTTTGTGAAGGCAGTATAGTCTCTAATGCATACTTTGTATAGAAACAGCAAAAATCAAATATTTTAATTGACACCTAAAATTTATATATATACACATCCTAAGACGTATGGCGTTACTTTCGCCGTGATTGCCGGACGTGATCCCATAGCGAGCCAGTGACGGGCGCCTTAGTCTATGTCCATTTCTTGAAAGAGCCTTCCATGCCGAAGACTTTGTCAGCGCCCTCTGCTCGTCCCGGCCGCAGATTCTCGTGCACCTGCTGAAAATTATCCTGTTCGATCAGCACCTCTCGTTTTTCCTTCAGCTGCTTAAACAGTTTTCCTGCAGAACAAAGATGTACTTTGAAGCGGTCCTAGTGTTATGTAGATTAACACACTGCAGTGACAGTTTCTGTAAGTTTCTTAAGAGGTGGAAAGAAATATTGCATAAACTTGTTTATCTACGACAATGCATTAATGTTCGATTAGCACTCATATGAAATCTTTATTGAAGAACTAGTGCTCTAATGGTGAGTGTGTGTGTTAACCCTAGATTAGAGAGACGTCGTCTATTAGACGACTCAGCTGGTGCGAAAGCTGCGCCAACTCCCTCTCACTCATTATTTCTGAAACTCTAGGTATCTTCATTGTGTGACTAGCCATGAAATACACGTAAACTTGGGCTCGTGTCTATTTCCGGTGTATGTCAACACACGTCATCCGGTAGACTAAGTCTTTGTAATTATGCCAGTTTTTTGGCGCTATATTGCCTAATATTGTTGATATTGAATACGAAAATGAACACCTTGTCTTGTAGCACTTCACTTTTGTTTTGAACATTTAACAATCATAATGGTATAATGGCCATCATAAGATAGTGAGAGCGTAGGCTTCCGCGGCCGGAGTCAGTATTTAATTGCCTGTCCGTGTGACGCCGCGTCCATGGCATAGGTACCGACGTATCGGTCACCATTCTTACGGGCTCAGGGCGTAATGTGTAACGAGGAAGGTCGCAGAATGGCGACCGATACGTCGGTACCTTTGCCATGGACGCGGATCCACCCGGACAGCTAATTAAGTGTCATATAGGTCGAACGTCGAGGTATTACTGCGGAAGCTTCTCAAATGCCATGTGTGGACAGCACCAAGCAAGTATGTGCTCTGAAACTTATGTTATTGAGCTGTATCTACAAAAATCTTTAAAATATATTTTTGCTTTCTCGTGATTAAATAGGAACTTCTTAAGAAGGGGAATGCTGCGCGAAAAAACGATTAATGTTCGGCATAAAACCTCTTATTATAGAGCCCTGGTAACGAAAACATGGATAAATTCTGCGGCTAAATTTATAAAAACATGTCTGTGGAAGAATCGTGATGTGGATTTGCGTGGATCAGAAAACGTGAGACGGGGAAAGAAAAGAGATGGTTTAGACTTAAGAGAAGATACTCTGAGAAACGAGGAAGATCAAGCGAGGATTTTGCAATTAAGAGAGACGAGTGGAAGGAGCGGGGAATGCCGAAAAAGGGAGAGGTGGATAGTTTGCGATTGTCTTTGGAAAATGCGCGGCAAGAGGAAAACAACGTATAGGGCGAAAGACAAAAGTCGAAAGGGCAGAGAAGACCGTTGCGGTGACGACTACGAGTGAGAGGAGTGACGGGGTGACGAGCTGGGAGAAGAGGAGGGCAGAGAAAAACGAAAAGGTTTGACTCATTAATTTATTATTTTCAGTTTCCGGAGACGTCAACTTCTACGATAGTTAGCTCTGTTGGTGTAGCACTTGTAATATTTCTGGAGGTGGCCGTTTTCTTTCTCTGCTGGGAAGAGAGATTCGGTGCCGCCCAATACCGCGGTTTCCCCCTCGAGGTATCTCAGCTTGTGAGGAAAAACCTCATCCAGGACAAGCTTCAAGATCCGGACGTGTCTCCCGACATGTTTCATTTAATAGTGCACAATTTTAAGTGTCTGTAGGCATGGGGAGGAGAAAGGTTAAAGAAAAGGAAGGAAAGATCGTACGGAATCCGTGACATGTTTGTTAGGAAACTACTCCGGCTTTCTCCTGGTGTTAACGGGGAAACCATGGAAAACTATGGGTCAGAGCAGCCGGTCGCTTGAATTCTGTTCGAGACGTCGGCTGAATTCCACCCAACTTGAATTCTAGCTAGTGTCCTTTAACCGCGCAGGGTCTGCACAAGTAATATCCGACAGCACCGGGTCTCGAACCTCAGACACTCACGGACGGAGTGGGAAGGATGCGAAAGTAACAGAGGAGGGACAGAGTGAGGGAGCGAAAGTGAAAGGGTGAGAAAGAGAAGGGTGAGAAAAAGAAGGGTGGTAAAGAAACTGAAGGTGCTGAAGGAAAGGGGCGTGGCGGGGTGGGGGACGGAGGTGGAAAGAAGGCAGAGAGGGGGCTGAGCAAGGCGGCGGGGCGGGCTCAGCGGAGATGATCGTGGCGGAGAGGCGGCGACGTGCGGGACGCGGAGGCAGGCTGGGCGAGCAGGGGGGGCGGAAGGCTCAGGGGGAGGCGGGGGCGCGGTAAATCGGCTGTGACGTCAGATAAGGGCTGACGAAGACGGACGGTCGGCTCTTGCCACCCCATCCCTTCGCCCTTCGGAGGCCTCTGAAGCTGCCATCTAGCGGCGCCCGTCGCGTCTCTGGCTTTGGGGAAAGAAGGAGACTTGAAGACGGTGCGAAATGCTCTTACTGAGAAGTACTGTCATTTCACATTACAGGATGACATTATATAATTTAAAAAGTAAACTATTTTTAAATATAACTCTGCTTTCAGGGAATTTTCAAAAGTAGAAACATAAAAATTCAAAAATCTCTTTTAATAATTACATAGATCAATTCAAATATTCCAATCATTTAGCAGATGTTTATGCAACATTATTTTTTCTAAAATTTTCAAATAATTAAAAGGTACAAAAATTAATTAATACATTTATTAATTGAGAGGATAATTATTATTTATCAGGATTTTAACTTATTCTGAGAGAAACGTATTTTGATTTTAAAAAATCTTTACTGCAATTAATTCCCGCTAAGGTTTCTATTTTGTGTTTGAAGCAATAAGGTCCACAATATTTTGATAATAAAGAACAATTATGTAAGTGATAAAGTTAAGAGCTAATTCTGTGACGTTTATGTTCAACGATTAGAATCCTATTTGCTTCTTTCTATAATCATAGTTATGCGTTATCTTCAATTAAAACTTCAGAGTGAAAGGATATTTCTGGAATTCGCGGGTGTAAATCTGTATATCCTAAATTATCGAGATGGAACATATAAATCAATCTTGGAGACCCGAGTTGTTCAGTTTCTTATTGTATTGAAATGTACATGTTAGAACATGCAATGAAACAATCTTTTTCTTATTTTCTGAACCCTACTTTGGTGCGTACGCAGGGTTAAAACAAGCCTTCGTACCTTTTTTAAGAGAAGCCTTGCTAGAGGTACAATAGATTTGTCTGAAAAAAAATTGAGTGTGATTTTAGTACAATGTTTTATTTGAGAGGACTATCGTTGCGAATTTCTAATGAACTGATACTATTTTTGAAGATATGTCATTTTACCAGCATTGCAGCAATACATTGGAGTTTGAGAAAAACCATGCCGAAATTCAGCTGATAAAATATCAAACTCAATGTATTCGTACTTTCACAATTGTACGTATTCGTGCACTTAAGGAATCGTGTCTTTACATTATATTTTGCTTATGTTACCACGACACCGCGTGGTCCTGACAACTAATATACATGTTATAGTTTTAATGCCAGAATGATCATTAAAGGAACACAAAATGTTGCCTTGTCAAATTCCATTCCAAATAATGTTGCCATTCAAATGAAAATGTTTCTTTACATAGCTTAGGGCCCAGTGGAATGCTCCATGTTTGATAATAAATAAAATATCAAAATTAGAGTGCAGCACTGACACAGCAAGACAAGGCTATTCACAAAAAAATATGAGCGTGGCGTAGGTTAAATGTACCCCATCAAAGGCTCACAAAGGATAGCTCCTGTTTCTGTAAAAAACAAACATAATTTTTCTTCTGAAACAATCCCAAAATGGTTCTTGGATTGAAAGGAGGTCACTAACAACTACTTTATTCATAAAGTGATTAATTTCAACTTTGTGAAGTATTCGCTTAGACTTCATATCTCGAGCTTCTACCGGGAAGCATATTGAACTGTTCCTTTTTCTTATTAGCCAACTGTACATCCCGTTAGGAGCAAGTGCCTCCTGATCGCTCAGAGAGTTATTAATACCTACAATGAAATGATATGATGCTGAAGGGTGTAGGAACGATCACAAATACATTCATGCCTGAGGCGAGATTCGAACCCACGATCCTTCGATCCGAGATTGCCCCGACCCTACTGCGTTAGCGATCTCGCCTATCCGAATCGATTCTGTTCCATTAAAATCACGTAATGGGAGTAAATGTATTCCGCAAGCAAGTGTTCCGTGGATGCAGCAGAAGCCATTAAAGAAAGACCTGATTCTTTTCGTGGAGTATTCACTCGAACAATATTTAGACCTGAAACATTTTGAGTATCTTCCATCAACAGCACATGATATCCATAAATGTACATCCTACCAGCAAGAGCAATTGAAAATCAGCGTGAACTACTAAAATGGCCGTGAAGTCGAAATCAATTCGCCTATGAGGAGTGTTGATTGGTTTAACGTAACAATATTTGGATCTCGAAGCGCCTTGAAGGTGTACCACCAAATGCACATGAGGCGTGTACATGCATTCTTTCAACGAGAGAATTCACATGGAGAATCGTATGTTATCATCAACTGTTTCATTCTGCCAACACGGAGGCACCGGACTTCAATTGAATTTGCCTTATTTTACGTGGCGAGACTCGGGCCATCAGGCCCGCTTTTCCGTCTGACCACGCAAATTTTGCTACGCTCCTTTCACCAACTATCAGAGCGAGGAGGTATTTCTCGGGCGAGAAACTGGCGATTTGAATTTATCTCAGAGGCGTCATTTAGACTTGAAGATCTTTTACATGCAAGTAAATCTACTAGCATGGAACAGCCGGCTTTACTTCCCCTCCGAAGGAAGGCGTACGAAGGATTTTTTCGCCCTTAAAAACCCACCGTTTCGATCGGGTTTCAACCCTCGAACTTGGGTATAACAGTCCGGTACGCTAATCGTTACTCCATCCGACTTGAATAGCAATATTTCGAGTGCGGTTCTCATCGCGAGAGCTCTGCTCCGGAGGCACCTCACACGGCCGGCGCGAGCGCCGACACCCAGGAGCGTCGAGCAAATAGCATCCGTGGACCCGTAATTGCAATTTAAACTCGCGCGAGCAAACACTGCCTGATTAGGGCCTTTTCCCTCCGGCACCTTCATCCCGCAACACCGCTGCACCTGCCCCGCCCACCTGTCCGAGTGCAATCACACTCGCGAAAGTTTTACACTGGCGCGAGTAGATCTAGTGGTACTGCAGAATGGAACAGACTGTCCCGTTTTAGTGTTCTATTTCCTTTGGTCTCGAGCTATTCGAACTTGCCTCATACTCTTGCCAGCTGCCATCTGTCGCCGCCCATTTTTTAATTTTATTAATTTTTCGGTTTCCTAATTATAGAACGGAAATATTATTTTATGACTATTAAAAAATAATCAAATCTACTCCTTAAGGCAATTTTCTTTTTAAAAAATTGGAGAAGTTTTTAAGAGAAAGACTGCCTGATTAGGGCCTTTTTTTCTCCGGCACCTTCATCCCGCAACACCGCTGCACCTGCCCCGCCCACCTGTCCGAGTGTAATCGCACTCGCGATAGTTTTTCTCTGACGCAAGTAGACCTAGTGGTACTGCAAAATAGAACAGACTGTCCCGTGTTAGTTTTCTATTTCCTTTGGTCTCGAGCTATTCGAACTTGCCACATACTCTTGCCAGCTGCCATCTTTCGCCGCCCATATATTTTTTTCAATTTTTTCTTAATTTTTCGGTTTCCTAATTGTAGAACGGAAGTATTATTTTAAGAATATTAAAAAATAGTAAAATCTCGTACTTAAGGAAATTATCTTTTTTTTAATGTAGTCATTTTTAAGAAAAGGGCGTTTAATCGCTACTGTTAATTCCAAATTTGAAGTTCATTTTCTCAGAAAATTTTTCAGGTTTCAAAAATCATCATTAGCGGTCATTTGCAGCTTTTTTTAACGCAGTAGTGTTTACAAATTGCTTCTTCCTACAACTACAAAATTGAAGATCGAGGTTTTTCCTCAATATAAACTTTGTTTTTCATAATTTGTTCTTTTATTAAGGTCAGGTACATTTCTTCGAAACTTTTAGTAGTTTGCGAGCAATATTGCGTGAAATATTTGCATTTTAAAAATTACAAAATCGGTATTGCTGGTCCTTATGGTCGAGATCATTAAGGCAGAAATGCCGTAGCGATTGTACTAATTTCTTGGAATTCGAGTTTTTCCACATAAGACGCGACGAGATCGTTTTGTTTGAGTCAGGATCCAAGAAGTTCCATGGCGAGCTGCGTCGCTCATGTGTGGAAGCTAAGCAATACACGAGTGTCGATTGCACTCAAGGTTGTATTATTACGTCAAGTTGGTATTACAGTTCCGAAGCGAGTTTACGCGCGATTCGCGTGTGAGTCTCACTACGCACGAAAACTACTGTATGGTGAAGCTGTATGGAGAATTCGTTCCGTTTGTCAGAACAGGTTACGCTAGCACTTCTCTTCATTCAACACTTAATGATTCTTACGCTGAGAATGCTAACTGTCGATGTTTGGAACGTGCTCAGAGTGACAAGGCGTAAACAGGTGTTTAAGCAGATATAAGGCAGAATTTCGTCTGAAAAGCTCTCCCAATATTTCTCTAATTTAACAGACCATTTTCTCCAAAATTGAAATTCTACAAACGATCTGGCCGAATTTGAGGCCCTTGAAATTTCAAAGTGATGCTTTGAATATACTACTAACGAAAACTCCACCACGCTGAAGGTTAATGCTCGATTTGTTGTTTCTTCATTTAAACCATTGTTATCTTCCATTTAGTAACATCTTGAGTAATATATATTTATTTTTCTGAAGGATGTAGTGCTAGTTCCTTGTGACAATTGATTCCACTCTTGCAATTTAGAGCCGAGACGTTCAGTCTTTTGTTTGGACAGCTACAGATTTCACAAAAATTAATTTTCACGTTGGCGAAGAAAATGAATATCGCTGAAGATCTGAGGGTTAAATGTAGAACACAAGTGCTGTGAGATGGGTCTTCAATGTTAACAGCATTTCAATGCAATGACAAAGTTGGCACTTTCTTTTGTGCAAACCAGGGAGCCGACAAGCCACTTCTGTCTTAATACGAGTGTTTGCGCTAAAAAACAAAGCTGCAGAACCTGCCATTCTTCAGTTCCCCGTCGTAATTACAGTAAGTGAAACAACTAGATCTGATTTATTATCAAGCCATAAATATACAATGAAATTAATATTTCTTCTTTGTTTGGAAGCTTTATGAATTTAGCATACAGTTCAGTGGCTGGTGAAAAAATTTACAGTTTTCCTCTAGGTGGCAATACGAACCTTTTCACTGACGCCACATATAAACTGAGGATACAATTTCTGCAGCTTTCCCTCCACATGGTAGTTTGTACCTGTTTGTGGTATGACATGTGGGTGTAAAGCACCGACGTCCAAGATAGATGCGCTACGTACGAAAATCTTGCAGTGATCCATACTAAAATACAGTACGATAACCACGGCTGGGTGATATGTGGAGACCTGAAGATTTTGTGCATGCTTCTTGGTCAGCGGTATGTGTATACCAAGTTTCCTTGATTCCTTTGTGGACAGGAGAGTGCGCCACTTACACAAATCGGAATGGCCCCGAAGAAGTATTTTAGAACCACGAAGTATGAATAGTTTATGGAAAACTCTTATTGATACAAAGAAAATGCTTCTACCACCCAAAATACTGCTTATAAAATTAGGAATCGTTAAACAGTTTAAAACATGGGAGGTGCTTTTAATATCTCTGTGATAAGTTGCCACACCTCTCAGAAGCCAGAATATAGGAAATGATTTTCGTTGGACCATGCATAAGAAGACTAATGTTAAATGAATTTACCACTACGATTACAGATGTTGAAAAAGAGAGTTTGGATTTCCTCTGAAAGAGTGCTTAAGAACTTACTAGGAAACAAGAAAGACCCGGATTATGAATTCTGTTGTTAAAAATATGTTAAAAAACTTTAAAGACGGGAGATGTTTGACGAGCTTCATGATACACTTCCTGCATGCACAGGTGGATTGCTTTCCTAAAAATCATGGTGTGTTGACCAAGGAGGAAGGATAAAGTGTACGCCAATATATTAAGGTGATGCAAAAGATATATCAGTGTCAAAGGAACGTAAACCGCATGGGTGACGACTGTTGGAAGCTCTGCTGCTGCTTCTAAAGAAAAGGGTACTACAAGACATTTACTTAAAGTTTCTAGATATAAAAATTATTAAAAAATTTTTATATTAAAACAAATGGTTGTATTACTTGTTAGAAAATGTGTTTTATTGGCTCGTATACTCTTAATAAATCTTGTAATGTAGGTTAGCTAAAAACTTCATTGTGTGTAGTGAAAAAATGGTAGATGATGGGTTCAAACTGATCTGAGACATGAAATCAACACCCAAAAAAAACTATACAAAAATGTAAAACAGGAGCACTTATTTCGTAATGAAATGAGTGTACGGTATTAATAATGCGTAAAAAATAATTTGTTTGTAAAAACGCTGACAATATGGTGTTACATAAGTTACACTTTATTAAATACTGCGATAATTATGAGAGTATATTTTGCAAATATTTAAACTATTGGGAAAACAAAACTGACTGATCCAGTATGTCCGAAACGTAGAGACTGATCATCAGAGTTGAAACAGCTCACTTCTCATGTTTCTAAGAGAACGAATTTTGAATGACTCTTAACACAAGGGCAATCACGATTTTTAAGACTCCTACGCCGTCACGTCGCATTGTCTAATGCAACGCGCCGCCTCTTGGCTGCGAGGCAACAGTGTATGCAAATGAAGTCCGCCGGTGCTGCACGGTACGGCGGGTTGAGTGGGGTAGGGTGCGGGAGCAGGGCTGGTTGAGGTGAGGTGAGGCAGGGCGGGGAGAGGCGCGGCCTGGCGGGGTCGGGCGGCGAGGAACGGGGCGGGGCGGGCAGTTCTGGACGGACACGGGCGCGGTCGTGTCGGAGCGGGGTGGACGGGGCGAACGGGGCGGAGCGTAAGCGTGGCGGGAGCGGGTCGGGACGTGGGCGGAACGGGCGGGTCGAGCCGGTCCGGGGGCAAGGCCGGGCGGGACGGGGCGGGACGGGGGCGGGACGGAGCGGCGGGCGAGGGGGGGCGTGAGCGGGCGGGGCGGGGTCGGACGGGGCGGGGCGGGACGTGACGGGCAGGGGAGGAGCGGACGGGCTGGACGGAGCAGGTACGAGCAGGGTGAGTTGCAGCGCGATGGGGGCGGGCCGCGGTTTGGTGAGTGTTAGTGGAGCGGGGGAGGCTGACCTGGGAGGTCCTTGCGCGCCCGCAAAGACCCGCACCTCGGAGCGACCCCCTGCAAGGCTACGCGCCGCGCCGGCGCTAATCCGAAGACAAGCAGCGCAGCAGGCCGCCGGAGCCCGCGCGACACGCCTCTCACATTAGGCCGCTCGCCACTCCAACCCCGCCCCCTCTGCCGCGGTGGTCCAGCGCCCACCCTCACCCGCGCCTCGCTCCACGCTCCTCCTGGCCACTTTTCCCCCTCCCCCCGCCACGCCTCGTCGCACCTCAGCTTTGCCCCTGCCCCTCCGCCACCCCCACAGCGTTTAATCGTTTTTTTACTAGGGATCAATCGTCAATTTTTACTAGGGATCATATGATATTAAGTGATATATAACATACGTCATTGGTTATACAGAGGAGTAATTTATAAAAAATGCGAAATTTATCGCAAACTGAAGAACTGGCTCTCGATCTAAGAGATACACCTCCACCAGCTGGATTTAATAAAACAGATATATCTTATCACCGCCAACATCTCGACCTTCGATAATAGTTAGATAATAAATATCAGATATCGCATTGTTCTGATATCTATATTAAGCTTTGCATATTGCGTAAAAAGAAATACATCAATACATTGACAATACGAATTGGGTAAAAAGCGATAGTGTAAAAATAGAATTAATTTTGGCATATTCAATGGTAAATTGTAATTAAAATGGAATTAAGAATGTTTCATACCATGCAATGAATTTTTCTCGGGGTCCGTAGGTGGTGTGATAGATATACTGATAATTTTAAACAAAAATTACGCAAAAACCGCTATTTAAAAAAAATTGTAGATCATTTTAAAAAGCTAATTTTGTACAACACACATTTTGTCTGAGGCAAATATCTCCATTTTCAATTTTTAGTTTTAAATGTTATTTTTTAATTTAAAAAACAACAAGTAATTCCCGAAAATATGACTAGCACTATATTTTTTATCGTCCAATCACAAACCTCCCGAAAACTTCTCGTTTTCTTAAAAAAAACTGTATGTGATCGTTTTTGAAGAAATAATTTTGAAAAAAGAGTGTGTCTGAAGGAAAAATCAACATCTTTATATAATGGTTTAAAATATAATTTTTTTAATTTTCAAAAAAACAAATAATACCCGAAAATATTACTAGCAACATATTTTTTATCGTCCAAACGCAAAATACCCGAAAACTGCTGTTTTTTTAAAAAATTGTACGTGGTCGTTTTTGAAGTGCTAATTTTCAGACTTTGAGAGAAAAATATTTTTCTTCGATTTTCAATTCTTTTTCAATTTTCAAAAAAAATAGGGGATGTCAACGGAAATGAGACCTGGACTACTTTCTTAAATATTTTTTGCACTATTCAACAGCAAAATTTAATAAAAAAATTTGGAGCAATTTTTTTTAAATTTTGGGAACCCTCAAAATTAAAATATCGGTTTCAAATTCCAGGGATCGCGGCATCAGCTAGAACGATTTTTAATTTTGGAGTTAATTGGCTGAACGTCGCTTTATGCGCAAGCGTTGCGCACAGACGAACGGACAGACGGATGTTTTGCCGTTAATTGATTTTTCGGTATCAAACATGGAACCTGGCTACAACACGTCTAAGAGGATTTTTTTGTTCTATGTATAACAAATGGCACTTATTCCTTACCAGGGCCCAACAATAAGAGTTTTTGTGTCTACAATTCGCCATTCTTCGGCGCACGATTTCAATACTTTCTCATCATACGTTAGTAAGGGCATATAAGTGAAAATCTTGGCTTAAAAAACAGTTTTAAACAGTGTTAAAACCAGTATTAAACAGACTCGAAAGTACCAAAATCCTGCTAACATTACAGAGGCATACATCATGTATTCCTAAATTGCGTTTCTCTCTCAGCATTTAATCCTCGTCCAGATCGAAAGAGTAGACCCGGCCCCTCCCTCGTGGCACACAACCTCTGCCCTTCGGAATCGCATCGAACCGCGCGCCCTCGCGGCGCTCGAAGGTCGACCGCCAAAGCTCGCCCCGGGGGCGACGCGCGACGCCCTGAGGGACTTTGAGCGCGCGTCGCTGTCGCGGTCAACTTACGCAGGCGGCACCGCGGCGCGGCGGGCGGCTGGGCCGCCAACTACCAGCGAAGCGCCTGCGTTGTGCAGCGAATGACGCAGGCCGTGGAGGGTGGCGAGGGAGGTGGCGTGCGGAGCGGAGAGGGTAAAGCGAGGGGGCGCGAAAGGGTGGTGAGGGGGCGGCGTGAGAGTAGCGAGGGAGGGTGAAGAGGGTGGTGAGAGGGCGACGTGAATGGTGGTGACGGAGTGGTGAGAGGATGGCAAAGAGAGAGGAGGGAGTAGCGAGAGAATAGCAAAGGGGTAGCAAAGAGGGTGGCGAGGGGTGTGGAGTGGGAGGCAATCGGGTTGCGTGAAATATGGCGAGGGGGCGGTGAGAGGAAATATGGCGAGGAGTGGCGACAGACGGCGAGGGAGTGGCGAGAGAGTAGCTAGGGGTGGCGAAGAGGGTGATCAGGGAGGGGTGAGGGCGGTGAGAAGATGGCAAATGGGCGAGAAGGGGGATGGCGACAGATTAAGCGAGGAGGTGACGAAGAGTGTGGAGAGGTGTGGTGAGGGGCCCGCATAGGGTGGCGAGGGGGAGGTGAGTGGATGACAAGGGGGCGAGGAGGGATGGCAAAAATCGGGGGGGGGCGATAGAATAGCGAGAGAGGGTGAAGAGTGTGGCGAAGGCGGTGGCATGGAGGAGGCGTGGGGGTAGCGGAGTGGACAGGCGATGCGACAGGGCGGCGAGAGAGTAGTGTGGGGGCGGCGAAGAGGATGGTGAAGGGAGGCTATGGTGGGGAGGGGGCGGCTTGGGGGCGGCGTGGGTGGCGATGAGGGCGTGATGAGTGGATGGCAGCGCCACTACTTTACTATCACCATTGAAGAATCCGTTGATTTATTAATAATATTCAATTCTAGAAAATACAGTGCTTTTGAAAATACATTATTTTTATAATTTGTTTGTTCATCACCAAATCTATCGATTATCGAACGCCTCGCCATTGCATAGTGTCGGTATGTAAAGTACTCTGAGCATTCAAACTCAATGGGTCAGGATGGGAAGGAGGGGAAGGAGGGGAAGGATAGAACATATAGATGGTGAAATATTCATTTTGGTTTACATATTCGGTTTAGCGTTTACGGTTGTTCACTTACAGATGGTCCAACTGACGGACTGACGTTAATAGGACACTAATTCGGTCTGGGATCCCCCAAAATTGATTTTCAATTACACTACGAAGAGCAAAATACATATTACTACATGCCGAAGCCAAAAACTTCTTTCTTTTGGTGTAAGGGATAAACAAAATGTGTTTTTTTCTGTCAAAAGATCGACACATTTTCCTGCATAATGTTTTAAGTTTCTCTTTACAAAGTATCCGAGTAAGTAAGAAGAGTACTTTTTAAAATTGAAATTTGTTTTTACTTGTAGAGTTTTATGTGAGGATAGTATGTTGTGCTAATTCGCATTATAACTTGCTAACAGTATACCAGGCAGCATTTTCAACCCTGCAACTACACACTTTTTAACTGATCCCTTGAACTAGTCTATCAAGATGGGGTATGCCGTCACAATGCCCGTAGTTCAGCACAATTATAAAATGAATGAACCAGATCTTAATGCCCTTGTTTCGAAAATGAAATACATTGTTCAAACGTTTTTTGTGACAATTGACAACTTACTAGAGTGAATAAATAATTCTGAATTGGACTCACAATGATGGAAGAACGGCATATTTGATGTGAACATAACGGTCGTGTTCAAGGGAACCTGCATGTTATGTTGGATGTAAATTACTTAAATAACACTACTTTGAATATTAATGTGAAGGTTTCTTCTAATCTGTTATGGAATTGATTGCAGCAAAGTATTTGGCAATGAGTAGCGTATGCAATAGCAGTGCAAAGTATTGGGCGGAACCTTTTTAATCTGTCCGCATATCTCGAGGCCAATGAAGTAATAATGTGGTTTCGAAATCAATTCGCGGATGTTTGTATTAAGGATTTGGATCATCTGCAACCCAGGCTGGTTCTATCGTTACTTAGTTGTTCTGTCATTATTTAAGCCTTCAGACTCACCATTAAACAGTAGTGGCGAAAGGCCTTGTCTTGTTCGATTCCTTTTTTATTTCAAAGAACGTGAACATAGCGCTCCAAATCTTGGTCTTTGTGAAGGTGTTCTTTAAATTTTGCTTAATAAAATATTTTAGTATATTCATTGTAAAACAATTCGGCTAAATTGTGAAAGTGTAAGTATTATCAAGATAACTGATCAATTATTTGATTTGTATATTATATTTTTCTAAAAGTAATTATATTCAACTTACAGTTTGTTAAGAAAACACTTTTTTTTCAAAAATGAAATGTTATGTTTGAAATTTGTGATCTATTGGAGTTTACTTCCATTTTTCACTTCCAAGAAAGACTCAGTGGTCGTTTTAATTTGAACTGTTCGTTAGCCTCATTGCAGTCGGGTTGTCGACACTGGTAGAAGTAGCTGGAACAACGTGAATTAACTTCATGATTTGAGTACTCTTGTTTGAGCCTGGAGCAACATCGTTTTAAGCTTTTTTTTGCGCCAGTCCAGAGAGGCGTAAAGTAAAGTGATGCAGAATAGCGTAGTTGAATATCTCATTTCGAGACCTCGATGTTTTTCCTCGAAATTTGAAACAGATTCGTTTAAATTCTGTAGTACCATTTGAAACTTTATCTCGCGTCAGAGAAAATGACAGGGGAAACGGAAATATGTAGCTACCTAATTTCCTACTGCTATTTTCTCTTTGTTCTGTGCTCGCCATTGTTCCTGTTATCTCTTGGGGACATGCGACTTGTATGGCGCGCATTTTAGAAGCTCTGTGAAAGGCTTTTATTTGACTAGAGAACTCAAACCAATTGACAGGGTAGAGAATGAACATGACTTCAAAAGTGCGGCCAAATGTACACAATATTTTACAAGTTATTTTTGTCTCGGAAAATACATATTTGTCTCTATTTAATTGCTATCGAATTCTATTCGAATAAGGTGATTTATTATGGAAACACATTACGCAACATTACGTTATACATTTTTTGGTGTGAGTTACGTGTGAAATGAGAATAATTTAGAAATAACATGTTTTGGTTAAACTATCTTTCAAAATTGGAACACAAACCTGAGCAGAAAATGAGAATCTGTTCACCTATGACAAACTTGAAAGTGAATATACAATGAATAATTACAAGAAATATAATGAGTGGAGAACAACCTTTAATGAAAAATATTGAAACAAGCATTAATAGGTAAAATAAATATAAACCAATAATTAAATCCAAGCCTATACCAAACAGTACAAATGAAAGAGCAATTGAAGATATGTGGAACAAAATTAAATACAAACCTTTGAGATGATGCATGGTATATGTATATACCAATAATATCACAATATTGTAGATTACATCTTAGTATTGAGACATGAAATCGAATGAATTAAAATTAGTTCAGGTAATAAAAGGTGTTAAACTTACCATAACAGGAGTTGCTTACCATAAATTAACTTTATCTGTTCCTTTTAAAAAATACGGATGTTTTCAACTAGAACCCGTACAAACAAAAATTCTCTTTGGACGACTACACAATATAGTAAAATGAGTGCTATAGTATGAAACAATTATCTTAATTGGCACAGTATCTCCGAAAACATCCTCTGTAAGGAATAAAGTCTACGGCCGCAGCGAATAGTTTTTACGATTAAAGAATTAAAAAGGCTGAGGTGACGCAGCGAAGTGAAAACACTGTGCTAACAAAGTGGAAGATTCTGAGAACACCACGCAGGCACAATATTTACTCGCGAAATCTTGTAGAAGAAAACCACTGAATGGAGTTCGAAGTTACACCACAAAACACGGTATGCTTTTGTTTACCTATATAAAAATACCGAAAGAAGAGATATATCTTGTAAACATTAAAACTGAAGCAATGCAGTAAAAAATATAGGTTTGAAAAAGTAACCGTATAATAGTCGTTCACTAAATGAGCAGAGAGAGAAATGTATGAAGTTCTAGAGCGCTTCTATTCGACGTACTACAAACTTAGATTTGAGTCTGCATCTAAAGTTTCGTAGAAGGGGAGATTGTATGTTGAAGCTCCGGCTGCCAATATGGCTAAGAAGATAAGCCTGATTTTGCCACTACTAATAATTCTAGTGACCGCATGTTCTCAAACGTGTACGGAGTTTCTTGCGGCCAATGTGGCGGATGCCAAAGCAGTTCCTTAAACAACGGGCCATTCGCGATTTATACTTCTTCCTATTGACCACATTTTTCGTAAGGTCGTATGATCGGTTGCTGACTCATCTCAATAGAGTGCATCTAAAGCGGTGTCTATGGATTTCCATTTGAATGTGAAAGTCTGGCTAATGTCCGACTTCGCTTGCATAAATGGAGGAGCAGATTCTGTGAGAACGTGATAAAGAAAGTTTGAGAGGAAAAAGGTGCGCGCGCGCATTAGTGTGACAGAGGGAGAGGGAGAGAGGGCCAGAGAGAGAAATATATGGTGAAAGAAAAAGAGGAGAGAGAGTGGGAAAATAAAGGGAGAAAGAGAGGAAGAGAGAGAAGGAAAAAGAGAGGGAGAAAGAGGAAGAAGGAGGCAGAGGGAGAAAGAGAGACAAGGATAAAAAGAGAGAGAAGGATAAAAAGAGAGAGAGAAGGATAAAAAGAGAGAGAAGGATAAAAAGAGAGAGAAGGATAAAAAGAGAGAGAAGGATAAAAAGAGGGAGAGAAGGATAAAAAGAGGGAGAGAAGGAGAAAGAGAGAGAGAGAAGGATAAAGATAAGGGAAAAGCGACAATGAGCGGAAGAGAGAGAGGGAGAGGATCGGGGAGAGAGGAGTGAGTCAGGACGGAGAGGAAGGGGATATACGAGAGCGATGGTGGCGCCCTGATTTGCGCAACGGCGGCCATCGCCAACTACGCGCAGCAACGCTGTGTTGTGTTGCGCCGCGCCGCGCCGCGCCGCGCCGCGCTGTTCAGTATCTCCGGGGGCACCATAAATCCAGGTGCGCATCTCCGACAACGCTCACGCGCGCGTGCGAATGTGCGTGAGTGGGGGACTGCCCGGAGGGCAAAGTGCGTACGTGTGCGTGCGTATTTGTGTGTTTGTGTGTGGGTGTGAAAGAGAGAGAGAGGGGGGGGGAGTGCCCCAGCACTACGGCCACCATTCGAGCGCATAGTACGTGTGCGTAGACTCGCTATAACGTGAGGGCGTTTGCGCCGATTCCATTCACTTCGTCTAGTCCAGCGGTCGTGAAACTTATGAAGCTTGTGAGCATTCTATTAAATATGAAACAAATTTTAATAGAACTCTGTATAAATCTGATAGAAATTGAAATGGAATTGCAAATTACAAAAAAAAAAAAAATTTGAAAAGGAAGAACACATGTTTTTATCAAATTTGTTAATGAAAAGGATAATACTCGAATTACGCGAAATTTACTCCTTTAAAAAAACTGTAAATGAGCGTTTTAAAGAAATGCTTTTTTTTGAAACATTTCGTCAACATTTTTTCATCAAGAATTTTATGTTGAGAGGGCAGGTAGTGACTGCCATTTGAATACTGTTACCCGAATGTCCATCAGTGTGGAAGACTTAGTGAGAGGAAGAGGAATCAGTGAGTGTTCTGCACTTGTTTGTGCTCTGTAAAAGCCAACCTTGAGCGTGACTGCGATCTATCAATAATTGCTCCGTGAGCAACTAGTAGCTTGTGATCGACGATTCGGCGATAACTGGATTAGACTTTAGATACAGACAAACGCTCGAGCTCGAAGTCGCGGCATGTTTGTGTGTAGCGTATTGCCCAAAGTCAAGCGCTTCAGTATGAAAAATGTTAAGATGTCACTAGACGAAACAATACTCACCTAATAATTTAATTTATATTTTTCTCGTTTATTTATTTTTTCAATGCTGTCTGAGATTTGGTATTTAAATTTAAGATTTCTGAAAAAAAGATTCTGGTCCGTTAGATATCTAAAACTGCAAACTTGCAAAACGTATGTTATCATTAAAATCTCGACATAGGTATTTTTCTGCCTTACATGATTTTACAGGTACTATTTATTAGAGAAAGTATATTATTATTATTATTATTATTATTATTATTAATATTATTTTTGTTATTATTATTATTATTATTAATTCCCTAAAATTCAATTTTTCCTCATTATAGATTGCTCATCAAAGAGAGGTACATACGCTTGATACTCAATTATTACGTAATTTATTTCATTATTTATCTTCAGCCAGGAAAGTCATTATTTTCTTTAATTGAAAAAGTTCACTTTATTTATTAAATTAAATAACAATTTTTTGAACGGCTTAGTGAAAGTTGAATAAACGCAAAGTAGAAAAAACAACTTTAAGATTCTCTTCGAGTCGAACAGGGCTAGGGACCGAAGGCGCGAGCAAAAATTACTTCCTTGTGGTTGGCAGAAAAGAGGGGCAGAAAAGAGGGCCATTACTTGGTAGGAATCCGCAGAAAACACGAGAAACGCTTTTGACTTTCCTTGTGTGGAGAGTCTTGACTGAAACTAGCAGACCACCGCTAGACAGCTCAACACGACTGAAGAAACAGCATGATAGATTTATTGAGCGGTGGGGAATGTATAATATATGTTTAATTGCATAGTGAAGGGAAAGTTAAACTAACGGTGCTACTTTCTCAAAAGATTTCTGAATTTGCGATTTTCGAGAATTTAGGGTGTTCAACGATAGTAATAATCTTATCATTCTTTTAAACGATCCTTCTCCTATCCGTGGGGGAAAATTGCAGAAACGTTTTGAGGCGGTTTTTGAAAATTTACTTCAATCCCAAATTACGCGAAATTTGCTCGTTTAAACAAACTGTAAATGACCTTTTTTAAAGTACTGCTTTTTTTTAAACATTTTGTCAAACATTTTCATCTTTAATTTTGAAATTTTGAAATGTTTACGTTATCTATTTCCGAAAATTCAGATTTCGCGAAGATTAGATTTCGCCAAAAATGGAACTTGCACCATATTTTTTGGCAACTCTTGATTCTTGATAATGCGAGGAGAATATTTGAATAAAATATTTACGCCGTTTCAGAGAGAGAAAAAGTAATAAAAAATTGCCTATATTTCTCTCAAATTTGGCAAATGCTATTATATTTTCTAAATGTTGAACATAAATGTAATTAAAGAGAGTTTTTATGGAACAGTTTTGTAACGGAAAAATCTCCATCTTCAATATTATAATTGTAGAAAGACGCTAAAAAATTGCACTTCTTCTATTTTCAAGAAATCTAGGATTTTAATATACCTGAGGTCTGCATCATGTATGCCAGAAAGGAAAATTAATGAAATGAAATATAACGACTAGACTGAAATGTCACAGGGAGAATTTTGTACAAAGCTCAAACAAACCACATTTTTTGGGATCTTGAAAAAGGTTTAGAAGAAGTTAGTTCATGATAGTGGTAAAGTAATTTGTTGGTCTTTAAGTGTCGACGGGAGATGTAATTTTGTCAGCAGCAATTTTTGGAGCTGGATCAAGTACAGCCACTATTTGCAGGGATATTCTAAAGACAAGTGATACTGGTCAGTAATCTTCCGTGATTTCTTCGTTCAACGCAAAGTGAATATTAGATCTGTACCTTAACGTACGGAATTCGGAAAGCAATATGTTTTTCCTCATTCTGGTTTCCATCGTTTCTCTTTTTCACAGGTACATACACACAATCACATTTACTTGTACTGTACTTCTACACATAACGGGAGATCAGTCGGGAGCTTATAACATATCTCGTGTGAGCCGGTGTTCTACTGGGGGAGATATCTTAAAAAAAAAGCAGACAAAATCGACATGTATGTCAGCGCAGTGTCTAACATTCCTCCGAGAGAGGAACACCCCTTATTCCGGAATTAAATATGCACTTCACTTACGGGTTTTGCGTCCTCCATAATAATCGCACCAGGAAACAACACTCCCTCAATCCCACTCAAATCATCCGTACATTAATTCTAGTTGAGGCACGGACGTCGTATAAAGCACACTCGTGAGTAGGTATGCGACATCGATCTCGATGTTTTCAAAACATCGATGTTTTTGTAGAAACATTGATATTTTGAGAATCAATGTATTAACACCGATGTTTTTGTAGAAACATTGATGTTTTAGGAATCAATGTATTAACACCGATGTTTTTGTAGAAACATTGATGTTTTAAGAATCGATGTATTAACACCGATCTTTCTTAACATCGATGTTTTGTGATTGATGTTCTTTCTTTCCAGATGTTTTGTTTCAGAATGAAAAATCTCCATTATCACAATAGTGTAAAATCTAAAATGTGAAATATAAACTGACAGTAAGTTGTTTACGTGTTGGACCCAAGGAACGCTGTTTGCACTTCATTCATCGACCAAACTCTTTCGCCCGAGGTGACCTCATTTCCCTTGTATCTCCTCTTTCTTCATATTCATTTCTCACATTGAGATATGGTCAACTAATATGCTGTGGGCGTAGCGTCGGTCCGTTCCTATTGTACCCTTATTCGGGGAACTTACAAACACGAACACTGTCAAATTCAATTTTACTGCACACGAGTTATATGTTAGAGGTAACTAATCCAGTCTATAAACGTAGAAGTTGAAAAACATCACTGGTTTTTAGTCAATGTATTTTGAACATCGGTGTTTACTAACGTTAAAGTTACACATATTTTAATTTTGAAGGTCGTTTGCTAAGGTCGATGTTTTGTTATCGA
>BOPP01000046.1:3406719-3443767 GCA_017312745.1 Gryllus bimaculatus
GCCCCGCCCTGCCCTGCCCCGCTCCACCCTCGCACGGAGGAGGCCCGCGCCGGGTTTATTGCTTCATCTGCATCCGAGCGGGCTCCGAACCCCGGCCTCGAGGCCGAGGTGCCCATTCGCCCGGCCCACGGCCGCCGGACGCGCTTCACGCCGCTCCGCTCCGCGCCACGCCACGCTACGCCACGCCACGCCGCCTTCCGGATTGGATGCGCGGATTCAAGGAGATTCCCGCTGTGTGGGTATTAGTCCCCGAGGACTCCTGCGACAAGCGACTGCAAGGCTTGGCCCTCTTGATACATACGAAGTACCCCTTTCGCCGGAAGGTTTGCTTGGGAATGGACCTTGAGGGTTAACGTACTAGGACTGTTACATTCGGTTACCGGCTGGTCTATGTTCTTTCATTTTAAGAATTTTCAGCATTTTTTGTTTAGATTCACGGTATGGAAATGAGATACGAGGTGAGTTTGACCTGACTACATACCTAATCAACATAAAACATAAGCAACCGAAGCAACATATGTCTAGTGTTTTATCAAAACGTCACTAGCTTGAGTAACAATACGTCACTGATTAGATATGATTAACTTTTCTCTGATATGTGGCCTCGCAAGTGTAACATAATCTCAGAGAATTTCTTTACTTTTCATCATATTAATAAATTTTGAAAAATTCACTGGAAACTATCATTATATCAATAGTTGGTATTAATTATAAATATTTGTATGTTTAAATAAACACGCCGCCAACATATATTGGGGTGTCAGACGAAACAAAGGTATTGAAAGACTGAGGTGTTTACTTTACTATAATTATTTTCACTTCTTTTCAATTTATAACTGATACACAAACAATAAGGGTATGTAACACGTAATTATTGTTTAGTTCATTAAAATATTTATTTCAATCAAAAATATTACAAATGTAGCTCTGTTTTCTAAACATTTGTTGTTGTTTTTGAATACAGATAAACATTATAAAATAATTCCCCAATTATTTCTCGATTGAGCATTTGTAGGTCGTAATTAAGAATAATATTTTTATCTTCCAAGTAAATGTAGCTGGAAGGCGACGATCCGTGAGGGCAGGCGAGCAGAGCAGTAAAAGCCGTTTCAAACAAATAATAGGTAATGCTTACTTACGGTGTTCGTATATTAATTGTAAATGAAATAAATTATACGGGCGGCTGAAGTGATAATGACAAATATGGAACGTGATATTTATTGAGTATAATTAATTCTACCCTTCCTATGGCAGAACGGTTTAAATATTTCATGTGAAACGGTTAATTATATCAATATCATACACGGCAACGTATAATATTCCAAACATTCGTCTAAATATTTCATTTTTATTGTTTGTTTCGCTTGTAAAATATAGCACAAATTACAGATTTTGATGCTGTTTTCTACAATCATATTTGTCAACTGATAAATCCAGATTTAATATTTTTTTATTCACGTAAGGAAACCACCTTTTTAATATTTTATACGCTCTAAGTGAAATAATAATGTTATTGAAATGAAAATTATATTGAAATAAAAAAGAATAATATCTGAAGAAATTAGTTAAGGAAGTTAAGGAAAAATTAAATTTGAGATTCTTAAATTTACTTCTCAGGAGTTCCAAAATGAATATAGGTATTGTGGTTATTATTATATTATTTTATTTATTATATTATTATTATATAATATAATATATATTATTATATAATATAATAATATAATATTATATTATATAATATAATAATATTATTATATAATATAATAATATAATATTATATTATATTATTATATTATATTATATTATATTATCGTTGGCATTTCTAATGAAATAATAGTATGCGTCGTCATTGCCAACAATATTAAAGACAACACATAACATTTATATTGTTGGCAATGACGACGCATATAATTATTTCATTCCAAAATGAAATGATAAAGTATTGTAACGTCTCTTCTGTTAATTATAAAACTGAAATTCGAGTATCTATAATGTATATTATGGAATAGTTTTCGTCTATTATTAAATAAAAGTTGGTAACATGCAAGAGAATTACACTTGTCGACCATTGTTTTTAAATTTCAGTTATAAGAATTTTTTAAAAATTTGTGTTTTGATAAGTTCAAATATCACATCTGTTGTGTTTTCCTTGCTCTAGTTTGTATGTAATTCGACTTTTGTATTCCATAAGTTTGCTGACAAAACATTTTAAATTCTATTTACCTTCATCAACTGTGCAAACACTGCGCTATTGATGCGCAAGGTAACTACAAATTTTTTTAAGATTTTACTTCAACTGAAAATGAGGATAAAGTCTAAAAGCGGAAGACCAATGTTGGAAAGATTTTTTTCAGTAGCGGATGAGCAATTTACTGATATCTCACAAACCTCTACTTCTCACCTGGGTAGATAGTTAGAATGTTTAGGCATGGTTAATGTGTCTACAAAATCATACCTGAAGAAATAGCTTCTAAATTTTGGTAAAAAACAATTTTTAAGTTTAAAACATTCATAAATAGGAGGAGTTTGTTTTCTATTTTGCAGATAAATACACTTCTTTACTGTCACTATATAAAGTATTTTATAGTAATTTTGTCTCACTAGAACTCCCTTTATTTTTACCTAATTGTCACAAGAATAACGACATATAATGTGTACCATATATGGTCTTTACTAATGGACACATTTGTTTATGATGGTACTCGTTTTAATTTGAAGAAATCTAGGCTATACTACCACGACATTTTATTTTCTTAGATAATTTAAAATGAACTTAATCAAATATTTCTGGACATATACTATGAGGGCAAGGAGAAGAAGATGAAATGTTGAAAATTGACATAAGACAACAGTAAAAATACAGATTCCAGAAAGAAAACAAACCTCAGTTCTGTATTATGAATCCTCAGTTTAGTTAAAAAGAAAATTGTTTATGAGAACGCAATTCAACTTCCTGACAATGTGACTGTGAAGTCGTAATATGGAAAGAACATGATTATCATCGTGTTTTGGAGAGTCCTTACTACATTAAGGATAATGTTTCCGATCGCCTCCCTTTTTTGCCATTGCTCCTTGTACCATCTCTCCTTATTCGTCGTACGTATCCTCTCTTGATTAATTTACGAACATACAGCCATTCACTATCTCTTTGCATCTCGATTATTTACGAATCTTTACCAAGTAGACTCCAGACATTCTCACAAAGTTTTTAATCAAATTATACATCAAGAACAGTGGTTCTAATTTAATATTTTCTACTAGTAGAATTTTTTGTAGTTGCGCGCAATCCAATGTGTCAGATTTCTATTGAATCTTCATCAAAGCTGTAATTCACGATGTCTAATATTTTTATAACTGATTTTTATTACTTACTGGAAAAGTATATTGGACTATTAAAATTACCAATCATTCGCTAATGAACATTATAAATAATTGGATTATTAACGTTATCAATAATTCATAGTTGATTGCCTTCTTTCAATACTTTTAGATTCACTATTATTGACATGCACATTACAACAACTAATGATTATTCTATATATACACCCAATTTTCTGACTCTACACATATGTGTTTTACCGTGCGTCACAACTAGTAAAATAGTGTGTGACTTGAAGAATCTAAAGAGATCAAGAGGAATTAATTTTCGATTCTACTTTATATAAGAAACTAATGATGAAAAATGGACTAAATTATGCACGATAAAATATTTTATCTTTCAGTGAAACAAATAGAAACATGTATACCAGGCTCAGGACAACGAAACAGGGACGGACACCAGACACAAGTTGTATGAACAACAGAACAGGTTTCATACAATCTAAATAACCATAAAAAGCCAGTTATTTTGACATCACAAACCCTTCAATTTGGCTAATTCGATTACACAAGGACCTTCCATTGCGTTAATCCGCAGTGGAGAGGCACACATGTGGTTAGTAAATAACAAATGGTTCATGAAGCTATAAGCTCATATGAAATAACCCTTAATTATAGTAGCATTGATTTCGATGATTGTAGTAATTTTAATATAATAATAGGATTATTATTAGAATATTTAAAATGGTATATCGTATTTAAATGTTCAAAAATATAAAAAACATATTGTGAAAATTTTAATTGCGGAATCTCACATAAAAATGTGAAAACAAATGTATTATTTTGATTACCTAATAAGGCACAGAAGGCAATGAATAAGAAAATAGTCAAGCAATAATGCGCAATAAGTCCTTAAGGTGACACAGCAGAAATTCCTTTTCTTAAGTGCCTCTTTGATAAAAATAATACTGGAAACAAAATAGGTGTGTTTTGAGAATGCAATTTTGTGGATTATTATTTCAAATGATTTTAATAATTGTATCGAAATATTCCTGAATTTTCTCCACGACGTGTTTCTCCGCATCGTTTTTGACAATCCCATACGTTTCTCGTGCGATTGAACGGTAAAAAAACGTGAAATAACTATCTGTATTCACCCATTCTCACGCAGGATTTTTGCAACTAAAATGGTTATGCTTTCATTGCAATGTTTTGTAGGTTCTTGGTACATTTTTTAAACAATTCAGTGGCCATCGATGTTCCTTGTGCGTCGCCAATAAATTCTAGAACAAGGCCAAGACCGAGCTGCCGATCGTACACGAAGGCAACACGAAGGTTAACAAGATTTGCGGAGGCGGGCGTCGGACCCCGTCGAAGGCGGGCGGTCTGCCTACCCCCAGGGGCGCGCTCCGACTGAAGGACAGCGCCGAGGAGCACAAGGCGCGGGGGGGGGCGCTGTTTGCAGAGGGGCGCGGCGTCGTGGCCCGCACCGCCACCGCCGCATCCGCCGCACTCGTCCTCGCTCAATCCTCGCCCCGCGCCCCCCCCTGGCGCGTCCTCTCGCCGTAATTACGAGGGTTCCGCCACAGGCCTCGGCTGCTGTCAAAATGGTAATTAACAGCAACCCAGCGGGCGGCGAGTTTCGCGGGTGTACCGTCGGCCACTCGCCCGCTCGCCCTCTCGTTCGCTCGCCCGCCAGACAGCCCTTTCCATCACCCGCCCTCTCGCCCGCCAGACAGCCCTCCCTACCGTCCGCCCTCTCACTCACCCTCACTGCCCTTCGCTCGCTCGCCAGTTTTTTCACTCGCTCGCCAGTTCTTTCGCTCGCTCGTCAGTTTTTTTCGCTCACCCGTCATCTCGCTCGCTCACCCTCCTACTCGATCACTCTCTCGGTCGCTCCACCTCTCGCACTTACGCTCTCTAACTCGCCCACTCGTTTGCCTGCCGTCTCGCTCGCTCGCCCTTCTCGCTCATCCTCTCGCTCGCTCATCTCTCGCTCGCTCACCTTTTGCTCGTTCCATCTCTCGCACGCTGGTCCTCTCGCTTGCTCTCTCCCTCGCTCCACTTCTAGCTCGCTCACCCTTTTGCTCGCTCGCCCTCTCGCTCTCTTTCCCTCTCACTCACTCGCCCTCTCGCTCGCTCACCCTCTTGCTCGCTCACCCTCTTGCTCACTTGCCCTCTTGCTCACTCACCCTCTTGCTCACTCGCCTTCTCGCACGCTCGCCCTCTCGCCCACTCACTCACCCGCTTGCCGTCTCACTCGCCCGCTCGCCCTTTCCCTCGCCCGCTCGCCCTCGCACTCACCCGCTCTCTCACTCGTCTGCCTTCTCGCTGGCGCGCACTCCTGCCTGTTCTCCCTTCGTCTCATTTGCTCGCACGCCATTTTAACCTCCCGCCCGCCCACCCATTCGTCTGCTTGGCCATCCGCTCGTTCCGTCAGCCCATCCCCTCGCCCTTCCCGAGCGCCCAACTGCGTCGCCCTCCGTCCGGCCGCTCTACGACCCGCCACCCCACTCCCTGGTCCGCCCATCCGCCCGTCACTCCGTTCATCAATCCACCGCACTGCTCTACCCTCCGCCCTCTCTCACAACGCACGCTCACATGTTTGAGTTTCTATTCGTCAACTTGCGCGACCAAAACAACTGACTCTACTCCCTTCCACTGCGACAAACGAAAGCGTCTTCAAACTGAAACCTGGTTTCTCATCCCCACGCCGTCCGCCATGCACTTGTCATTCAGCCTCGCACTGTGAAATGGACGTCAGTTTGCTCCCGCTGTGCAAACCCATCCTCAAAAGTGGACATGA
This sequence comes from Gryllus bimaculatus, assembly GCA_017312745.1. Taxonomy (NCBI): domain Eukaryota; kingdom Metazoa; phylum Arthropoda; class Insecta; order Orthoptera; family Gryllidae; genus Gryllus; species Gryllus bimaculatus. The sequence goes on from BOPP01000046.1 coordinate 3,412,844, forward strand.
AACTTGTGAGCAGATCAGCGGAAGATGAGGACCTGTACATTATTGTAGTTTTTAACGCGGTCACATTGTAGATATAGATAAGTGGATGAAGAACACCGTCATTGATAAGAGCGAGAGCAAGAGGGAGAGAGAAACGAAGAGATAATTACTCAAGAAAGAGGCAGAATGAGAATAAAGAGAAAGTGAAAGAGATGGTTAGCTGGCCTTGTTTGATGAAAGGAATGAAGTATTCAATATTGTTATTAAATGATGAACACAAATATTTCAAGATTCAATCGTTAAGGGGAATGCTAAAACGTTTTTTGACGTCGATTGTGTCTTACACATGTGATATTTACCTGTTTTCGGTAGATAACACTTCGTGCACTTGTTTGGCATGTACTGACTTTTCTGAACCAGCCAAAGTCATAAAACAACGCCAACTTAACTTGGATATCCGTCGTGGAGTTAGCTTCCCTTAAAATATTGAGCTGTTTTTTGATACGTTCTTCAAATGTTTCAAAAAAATGAGAACAACCATTACGCCATACGTTCTCAGCATTACGTTACGCCATACGTTCTCGTGGTTGGCTCCATTTTCTTTCGGCTTCGGTTGATAGTTGTCGCGGACACCGCACAGCTACTAATCGAACCTGGACTGTTTGTCTCTGTTCACACTCTTCCACTGCTAAAATCTCTTAGAGACAGTCAAGATGCTTGTGATCTGTTGCCATTGCTGTCATCGGGTTAACAATGCTACACTCAATAGGGTATTTGAGCACAGCATAGCAAACAGTAATCGACTGCAGTTTTGAGCCTTTACGCATGCGCCAACTCGAAATTTACGTGATAGAGGATCCCGATCTTTCGTCGGTTTTAGCAGGCGACACATTTCTCATGAAAATGTATCATTGGGTTATGCTATCAAATTTTCGCCGTCGAGTGTGCTGCGAACTGTATATTCCCATGGTGTAACATCAAGTTGGTGGCATTAATCTGCATATATAATTACTTTTACATATAGTCTTACTTGTAATTAGTTAATATCGTAATTGTATATTAATTCACTTATATACACAGGTCAGTGGCTGATGGACAGCTTTAGTCGAACAAATGAGAATCATGAGAATGTGTCATTATGGGAATTTAGCGAGCTCTTGCACAACAGTCCGGAACTTCTATTTTGACCTGGACGTTGTGTCAAAATCTCTTTTTCTCGACTTCGCCCTCTATTGACATCGATATTGCTGTCAATTGCTACACCGCTTCGTTGCGCAAATTCTCCGCAGTGATTAGGCGGTTCCCGCGCGTCTGTTTTCCTGTCCGGAGTTCGTCTCCTCAGCCTGTAGTCCCTTGCACCCCAGCCTTATCCTCGCGTTCGTCGGTCGGCGCACCCATCCGTCTGCCCGTCCTCCCGGACGTGCCCCGTCCTCCGCCGCGCGTGCGGCGCCCCCTCCCCCTCCCCCGGCCCCAGCAGCGGGCGGCGCAATTCGCAGCGAGGACAAATTGGCCGGACGGCCCAGCGGACAGGCGCGCGCGCGCCATCTGTTATCATCTGCCCTGAATTATCGAGCAGCGCCGTGGGATCGGGCGAGCGGGACCGACGCGCCTTTGCCGTCCTGTCGAGACGAGATGAGACGAGACGAGACGAGGCGAGACGGAGCGCTTGCGTGCGGCAGGTGCGCGTTGCGACAATCTCTCTCTGCTCAGAGGAACCTTCCCACTGTCGAAGGCATCATAAACGAGAAAATGTCTAATTTCTCTGTTGAATTGTGTTTCACATGCGAGACCACAGATGGGTAAATTTTATTTTTAAACACATGAGCTCTGAGACTCGCTATGACACTGTAACTGCCATTCCTTTTACATCAGTCCGCCTTTCTTACATAGATCACGAGATATGTGACGTATAAACATTCGTAGTCAACCCATTACTCGCTAATGAAAAACATGTTCATAACCTAAAAAGAGGGTTTAAATATCGCATAAAATATACATGTATATAAAACAAATATAACTAGATGATAAAACAAACACCGAATATTTATAATAGACGTATATCTGTCTGCAAAGGGACCAAGAGACATATTTAAAACGTTCTATTCATCTCTAAAAATTACATTATATATTACGCTTTCTTCCCCTCCCCAAAAAACGATTTGAAAGTGCGAAATCGTCATCGCCAAGCACCTCTCGTAGAAAGTCACCCGGGCTAGGTGTTCGTCGGCTTCCAACAAATTTTATGCAATAGAGCATTTTTATGAAGACGTGCTTCAGAAAAAGAACCGTCCTACATGAGTGGCAGATGGAAGGTTTCACCTCGAATGAGAAAACCACGAGAGAAGTAGAAGTGGGCGATACGAGGACGGGTTGGAATTAATCTAGAAGTTTTGAATGAGGAAACTTACGCCTAGAAGGTTTGGATGAGGAACGCAATTGATGTATGCTCCGCACTATGAATTTTTACTTTCTTAAGTGGTTTTCCTCACCTGCGTTCTGCATTTGTTGACCTCACTTTTGCTGCTTGTTGTATTCACTTTTGTTGGGATAGTGTTTCAATCGTGTCAGCGTCTTCTTACGGACAATGACCGCCCTTGAACAGTTTGAGTTCCCTCACGCGACAAAGAGGTGTTGCGGTTTACCGGTCGATTTGGGGATTGCAATATCTGCAGCATGTAGTACAGTAAGCTGTTCTGCGATTTCATGTGCGTCGTTGGAGTAGCTCTATCAGAAATTGACATTCGTTTGAAATTGTAGCAAGTTAGGTCGTTGTGCACTCCATTTAGGGAGGTAGAGCCAACCCACATCCAAGTCCATCAATGTGGATGATAGTGGGGTCGTGGTCGCTTCCATACAGGTGGTCTAGGAGGGATTATTGCAAAATGGCTACAAGTGAAGGGCTGCTTAGTGCAAAATCAACTCTTCCGTCTTGCAGGGGTGCGCTACCCACTGAGACGTTCACCGGGAACACCTGACACGAGACGTTTACGATTAAGGAGTGAAGCTTGATCAGTTTAGCAACTATCTGCTACCTTTGATGCCTTTGTTTTCAGGGTGCCAGAAAAGGACCGAGAACAGATCTACTTGCCTGGAACCGACGTTTCGCCTCTGGGAAGGACCCCTACTCAGAAACTCTGAACTTCTGTGTATGTCTCCAAAAAGATATAGCATTGATTTGAGTTAGCCTGATGGACTCCTTCGCAACTAACATAATGCGGTGGTGTAGCGCAGGGTTCTGCTTTGTGCATCGATTTTCCACACTTTCCACACACTGGTCGTTCAGCCATGCACCGCTGCTGTGTATGGCCGAGCCATAGGCACGTAAACACCGTAAAGGGTTAGCACATATTGTCGTACGCACGACATTATAAAATCCACAGGAGATTATTTTCGGAACAGATGGAAAATATAATTTCAGACTCCGAATAGAAGTGGGGATTTCACTCCCATGCTCCTTTCTCTTGATCCTGTAAACGTCGATTACACCCTCGTTCTTAAAAACGAGACTAATTCTTCCACACTGCAGCAAAACTTTCAAGGTTGACCACTCACTTGCAGAGGTTAAGTGTTGGGTGGGTGGTCACTTCCTACTGGAGGCCGTTAATCTGCTTGGTTTACAGAATCTTTTAGATTCGGTCATCAGGGCGTTCTTCAAAGAGAATCGTACCATTCCTTTGTCACACCACCGTTTAGATTTTCCCCTATACTTCCTCGTCAACGCGCGGCAAACGGAAAACACTAATATTTTTAAAAGATTTACTTTGCTCGGCGCATGCCGTGAGGAGAAAACAATTTTTTTCTGTTTATAGAACCAGAATTGCATTTTTTCTGTTAATCAATGCACATGAGTATGATTACTTATATAAGTTTATAAATTTATCAAAATCTCCAAAACTTTGATAAAATTAAAATTTCAGCTTTAGGCTCCAGAACCGCACTCTTGTTGGAAATGATTGGAATCTTTTATACCTTGTTATTTCTATGGTTAGTTAATTGTACAATATAATGTAATATCGTGTTGTATTTTGTAAAGATACATTAGTGTTAACCATTATGTAGATTAAAAATAATCTGGAAAACCTGTAACACGTCCATTAAAACACTGTTCCCATAAAATGTTTTCTCATTAGATTAATTTATTTATAAAAATATTTATTAATACGAATGTATTTATTTCATTATGTATGTGATCGAAAAACATTTTTATCAATATATAACAATAATGCTTCACAAACACGATTATGAAGTTTTATCTTTCTCTTTCCCAGAATTATTTCATTAGGAATGCGTTTATCCATATTATTTTGCAGATCAATTTCATCTACTTAAAAGACGTGATCAGTAAAATTCTTATAATTCAATTTAGCCATTTTGGTCTGTTAATAATAATAATTACAATTTTCTGAAAAAGAGCTTAAGAATTTTGATATTGATATTGATATGCTCGAAGTAGCTCTCATAAATTTTAATGGCTTTTAGTGAAACTTTAAATCCAAAATTTTGAATATTTATTCACTGGTAAAAAAACATAAAAAATATGAATCTAGCTTCCCTAACGTTACGTCGCTGGCTACTGAGTACTTTAACTGCCCCTATCAATTATGTATTGATGAATCGTTATTAAATGATTTTATGAGATTCATAATGGTTGACGAAGAGATTTATTGGCGGTCAACGAAAATTGCGACAAACATAAATTGATGCATGAAAACAGAATCACGAACCATGAACGAACAATATCAATATTATTCATAGGTTATGAAATCGGAATTATGTCCTGTGTAAAATTAAGTATCCTCCGTTACAAAATATCGCTTAGCATTTGCACAACCTATGTCAAAATATTTGTGAAATGTAGCATTTCATGATAGGCATTTGTAATTATTCCATTCTGAAATTCTGGAAACAAATTGAGAGAAAGCAAAACGTATGACAACTAACAGAAGTATTAATCAAAGTATAATAAACCAGTTGACCAAAATATCGAATTTTAGTGCCTTCTAATGCCATCGAGGACTTGAGATTTCTAATTAGAAAAACCCTATCAATGAACATGTCTACAGTTATTTGACAACGTTCACACGTTGAAACTGACTCGTGAAAGCTGCCTTCGCAACGGCACTGTCCTTCCTCCCACAACATAGCATCTGTTGTAGGGCTAAGTAGTAAGATAGTATCTCGCAAGATGGCAAGGAGCAATGACTATTTCATCTAGAACAAATGCAACATGTTGGGCCATGCAAACGTTATCTTTAATATTTTTACTTAAAACATTATTATTCGCAGAAATCAAATCATTTTGAATTATTTAGAAGTGACTTGTTTTGGCAAATTCTAATGTTGTTGCAAGGTGGTTTCAAACATACTCAACAAATTTTGAAGTTCGATCGACGTGCCCTTTGCCAACCAACTCTCCATTATCAGGATACGTTTTGAAATGTAGTTCCTGAGTCGCGTCAAATTAGGCGTTTCAATATATCTCTAAATTTTCTTGCCTAGGTGTCTTAACTATGATGCCTGATACATCATGTTCAGTTTTGATGTGGTCGTTTTCAACACTGGCCAGGTGAACAGGTGAACGCAAATGATTTCGTGATCAATCATGTTTTGTGAATGCAATTGAGATTGTAGAAATTGACCTTTTTCGAGCCTTTCGTGGGAAAACAATAAACACTTCTCAGCAAAATATTTTATTAAGTCTGTTTCCTATTATTTTATTTATGGTGTTTTATATATTTTAGTATTAAAGAATCGGGAATCTTCACTTCCCCTTTCTTTATTAGAAGTTAGGAAGTTCCGGAACAGACTTTATGCGAATAATTCACTTTTCTCAATAAAAATACTATTGAAGGTTTTTTAAAAATATCATCATTAATACATGCATTTTCTGCCATAGCACAAAATCGTATCGTTATGTAGCGTGAAAGGCATTTCAAAATTAGAACACGAACTCAAAAATGATACGCACATTACGAATAACATACAGAACAAATAAATACTCCGTAGTTTCAGGTAACTCTATACCCGGTGGGCGGCGCTTACCACAGTGTCGTATGCGAAAGTCTGCAAACTCTCTTCACGGCCACCTTGGGCGTTGGGCTTGGATTGCGGCGCTTACCAGCGTGCTCCGTGCAATTAAATGGAGCTTCGAAAAAGTCAAGAGCGCATGCGCGAACTGCCTAATGCAGTCAGATGGGGAACATCGGAATGGTCACTTCGGGTCTGGTTGCTGCGCCTACGACCTCCGTCTCTTTCAAGCACTTTCTCTCTTTGTCGCGTTTATGCTCAACGCAGGAACGCGCACCTACGCGAGCCAGTGTACGTTTACTTCGTAGAATTTAACAACTAAGCTGAGTTCTCATCAGTGGCGAGAGTGGTGATTACACAACGTAATAATTACATTTAACTGTGTTTCCTCCAGGGTACTCTTAGCATACCTATCTTTTCTTGAATGCATGCCTCTGTCAGGTATCCATTAATTGAATATTCTTCAGATCATAGTGAACAAGGGTGAAAAAAATCAAAAATTGAGGTTTTGTCTATATAGAAACGTATGTAATTTTTGAATTATGGAATCAGATTACCCAAGTTTTGTTAATGGCGCTGATAATTTTTCAAACTTTGTTTTCCCAGTTAAATTTTAATTTAATATAATAAACGAGACCACTTCCATAGTAAATCTCCCTGCTTGAACTTCAATGGTTACTAATTGAGTTTTACAATCATCGATGTTTAATAACAGCGGTGGTTTTGGGGTTGCTTCTGTCCTTGTTTTAAATTTCTAACATGTTTTAAATTTTGAACATCGATGTTTAGAGACATCGATGTTTTGTTGGAGATACCGCGCCCATATTTGAAGGTCGTACTTCACCATCCTTCTAAAATGTTCTATAATTAGTTGTAGAAAACACCGAGAATGTAGCCCAGGGCAGCGCGACATTAGAATTCAAATAGAGACCAGTTACTGGATTCGATGGAACTAGCTAGTGCAATCAGATACAGGCATTGTTGGTGCTCGAATCTCAAACCTGAGACCTTAGGCTTCAGTTGCGGACCCAATAACACAGTCAATTTTTCAGAAATTTTCCTTGCACAATACATAACCAAAAAGTAACTTTCTTTAGCTATTTCTTCATTTAACACTACAAATGATGTATTTTTCCGTAACCATATCCGGGAATTTTACAGTTCCTTTAACGCAGATGAAAAGTGTAAGGCAGTAGTGCAGTAGCGATCTCGGACCGAGAGATCGCGGGTTTGAGTCCCGCCTCGGGCATGGTTGTATTTGTGTTCACCCTTTCACCCCCTATCATCATGTCATCTTCATAGAAGCCATACCGTTAAACTCAGTAGAGGTTGCTAATAATCTAGGTGTTAATGCGACTTAAAATCTCCAGAAAAAAGGCAAAAAATATAGAGTTGAGAGTTGAATAAATCTAATTTGAATTTGATTCTGACCTTATAATCATCACATCCGCACCTTCTTTTTATGAATTTAAAAAATACAAGCTCCCGAAAAGTCCACAAAAGCCTCAATGAAGCACGTACGAATTTATTTGGCCCTTCAACTATGAAGTGCATCTGAACAATTTTAGTACTGTCCATTCTTCTACGTGTTAAAGAACCCATCAAACAAAATAATCGAGAGAATTGGTGAGTGAATTAGTAGCGAAATATATCCATGTGAGATCTTTTATTTTATAAATACCAAAGAGTAATTCAAAGATGAAATTTCTTTGCTGCTAAACTTTAATTTTCATAATTTTGTCATCACATAAAATTCATAATCATGTGTCGCAGAGGAAACAATGAACACGTAAGAAATTTCGTTGCTCACGCAAAAAACAGACATATTTTTGAGTAAATTTGATGATTTTCCACTTCGGTCAAAAGATTGGGATTTATTTTCATGCCAATTAAATGATGTTGAAAAAATCTCTTTTTGTTAAGAAAGTGATAAAATTTAACATGTCACGACGCCATGTTTGAACTCAGAGGAGAGTAGCCAATTCAGGGACATACTCACCCCCCTCGATCGTCCAAGCAACAGTTGAAGGGGAAATCGCGTATGTGCAGCGGGCAGCCGCCCCCAGAGACGGCGGCGGGAGCGGTAGCGGTGGCGGCGGTAGTGGTCGAGGGATCCAGGGCGGGTAATTAGTCGGCTAATGAAGTCACGCGCCGCTGCAGGCCTACCAACCGCGCCTCGCCGCAGATTGCCGGACACGCTAACCTCAGTGTTTCCCCCTGGACGAGTCGGTCGTCTGCCGTCTCCAGAGACATTGTTTGTGAATGAACTGCTTAGTAAGTATCGAGTGAACACTAAAATAATTGCAAGTAATGAAATATGAACAGCTTTTAATAGTAAAGGACTTGAGCTTTTTTTGCTTCATCTTGAGCTTGACCTTGAGCTTAGAACTATAAAGAATGTAAGGCTTAGAGTTTGGGCGGAAGGCTGATTGTCGGGTTCACTTTGCAAAACTTGCCATTACGTGGATTCTAAAGGTAAGACTGTTGTTTTTTACCTCCAAATATACTAAATTATGATATTCATTTCTATTTGAAAATTGATATTATTAGAAACTAAATTAAAATTTGACCCGTAAATGACAAATTATTTGTGATGAAAGACATCCGTGAAATTTTTATTCTATAAATTTCACTTATAATATTCAGTACTTCTTTTGAAAACAGCATTTCACTCTCATCCAGCGTAATGTATTTTTATTTGTTATATACGAATAATAATGAAGCTCTGAAATCTGACGGTGAATAATCATCTAATCCGTCTGATATAGCAACGTTTCATATAATGCTCAATGCAGAAAGTTATGTGATTTGTGCTCATGAAAATGGCATATAGGGCAACTGGATTATTATTCATACATATATTTTCATTTCCAGGTAATACGGTTTTAATCTCTTCGTTTGAAAAATGCACGGGCGCGAAAAAGAGAAACGGGCAATAATTTTGTTCATAAACCTACAGAAATTGGACAATGTATCAAATGACGCGGGTTTTTCAACTTTTGGTTGATTAAAATACTGCTATCTATTTTTCCTCATAAAGAGTATTTTTCACTTTTAAATCTATTTTAAAAGCAAGCTTTCTTAAAGAGCAAACAAGTTATGACACTATTAGTTCTATGAAATGAAATGACAGTTCTACGTTGGCGAAGTAAATACAATTTTATTATTTCTGAGAACCTCTCCAAAATATGCATTGGCCCACACGTGGAGCATCTCTTGATATGCTGTGCAAACGAGGTTCTGCCACAAGGCGTTTCATATTGCACATCCCATTCCGAAACAACTACACAGCTCAAATTGAAACGTCGAGCCACGCGCATATATTTATAGAAAGCACGTGGTAAACTGATGCTCTCTAATGTAGACAATGAACATAATTAACTGTGTAACTGGCTTGGGGAGCCGTGGGCGACCTTGCTGGGCTCAGTATTTCATGCGAAAGTTTTAATTACGCCCACAGAGGGAACCGCAGGGGGAGGTGTCCCATGGGATTGTCAAGGGGGGGCAGCAGAACTAGCGTGCTTGTCTCCGGAAGCCCGTCTAGATTAAAGAGTTAAAATAATTAATGATGTTGTCATTGCCAACAATATTTTTTAATGCAATAGCAGCTTTCGATGGCTTAGCCATCATCATCAGTTGTCTGATACAAGAAGAAAAAACAAAAAAAAAACATTAAAACGTGAATTAACAACAAGATTATGATAAAGGTTACAAATAATTTACAAATTTTTTGGAAAATATATTTGACAACGGGAGAAAGAAAAAGTGTGTGTGTGGGGGGGGGTTAAGCCATTAATACTAAAGAAAAGCGAATGAAAATTATTTTTATACAGAAAAACATAGAAATGTAAGTTGAGCCGTTTGTTTTTTAATATTTTGTTTTTTTGTTTTTTCTTCTTGTATCAGACAACTGATGATGATGGCTAAGCCATCGAAGGCTGCTATTGCATTAAAAATATTGTTGGCAATGACAACATCTTTAATTATTTTAAAAATGCCAAAGATATCTTACCACAACACCTATATTAAAGAGTTAAATTTTAATGCGAGGTGCACGCCATCGCGTTTGTTTCTGATTCATTCATTGTCTTGAAAATCATGATTATAGAAATAAAGTGGTCTCCGTCTTAGACGGTGTATTTATTATTATGCCCTGTGGTAGGCTAATATCTTGCTAGCATTCCGTGTGACGGACCCGCGTGCGAATTTCGACTGAAGCAAAAATGAAGCTGTAGATTTCTAATGCAAGTCGTCTCAGTTTCTATAGCTGCGTGACAAAAGAAAGCAAGGTACGTTTCAATGTGAGATTGTTTTCGTTCAATTTTTCATTTTATTTGTTTGTGTCCCACCTGCAGAAGACGGCGCTTTTTTGTTCTTCTCTATTGCTCTGTACTTTGTCCTTTATTGCTGTTGCACTCTGTCCTTTGTAACCAATATCAAATGTATTTATTGCTAGTAAGCAGATTTGTGTGAAAAATGGCGATGTTTTTATTACTGTAATTAAGATCACTTTGCTGTATCACAACACTTTCATGAAGAAATAGGAAGCTTCACGACATTGCTTCTGTACATTTGGCAGTAGATAGTATTTACTAGGCTGTCCGGGTGACGCCGCGTCCGTGGCGAAGGTGCCGACGTTTCGGTCGCCATTCTGCGACCTTCCTCAGGGCGTAATGCCACTGGGGAGGAAGGTCGCAGAATGGCGACCGAAACGTCGGCACCTTCGCCATGGACGCGGCGTCACCCGGACAGCCTAGTAAATACTGACTCCGGACGCGGAAGCCTACGCTCTCACTTGGCAGTAGGTAGTTGTATTTACGTTTATTGTAGTTCTACTATCGTTTTTCTTCTCCCATACATTCTATTTGCTATTGCTATAATTATAAATTTAAACATCACTAGCAGGCTATAATTCTTTGTTAAAGCGCTCCCTTTCCCTTTGAGTAGAAGAAAAGAGAGTGTAAGTCACTTACAGAACTTCTCTACAGTTTTATTTTAACATAATGTTTCGGATGGTAATGTCGATTTCTTGATCCAATAATTCTGAAATTTATCACTTTCCGGAGATTATCAAATGACCTGTTTTTTATCACTTCAATAAAGACATTCGCCTGGAATTCATAAAAATGTTAACATGATTCCACAAGTTTATCTTCGACATCCTTCAAACTATGATTTTTCATAAGCTTAATCCTCTAATTGTATTGTTCGGGGAGGTCTGTTTTATAATGATGTTGATGATAATGATGTTGATGTTAATGATTAAAAAAGAAATGAACATACGTGTGGAGATGATGTAAAGGCACTAAGAACAGATCAATCAAAACCCGCTGTGAACCCGATTTGTCCACCACAAATTCTACTTAGATCGTTCAGGGATTAAATCCTGCCATTCGAGGTGGAAAACAAACAGTTCCAGAGGTCGTCCATGAATCCCAATTGTAGTATATTGAGAGTTCTTTTATTATTCATTGTTCTCATCAATACTAGTTGGCGTGAAATTTTCGACCAATTAGAGAAATTGCGTTCATTAACGTAAACATGTATTTGAATTCATAAATGTGCTTTGTATTTTACACGAAGTCAAATGTCAGCATTATTCTTGAAACGATTGTTTTAAGACTAAAGATTCTTTTATATTCATCTGACGTTTAGCCAACAGTAATAAAAAACTCGTGATACTAAAAAACCGACAATATTATGTCAAAGGAATATCATGTTTTCATTGTTTTCATCCAATGAAAACCTTTATATAAAACTGAGGTCGTCAACCTTTTCACAGGGGGTGAAGATAGATGAGATGTGTTGAAATCACAGATAAATTACAGGTTTCATCAACTAAACATCAAATAGTTATTAAATTTCCAAAATATTTTTTATATCAAATGTTAACGAGACAGTAAATTTATTTTGAAAATGTATTTTCATAAATTGCAGCAAAACCATAAGTAATTAATGGAAGAAAGGATTTATTAACATATGATTCCATAATTATCTTCCTGATAACAAATTTCTTTTCCGCTCCATTTACTTCCACGAAGTCGAGGGCATCTCTCTTAGTCCTCCAGATAAATAGCGAACTAATATCACCTCGGCAAAGTAAATTGCGTTCGAGTAACTTCAGCGCAGCAGATCCACTATCTTGCAGTTACATTATCTCCATAATTCGTTTTCACATCGTAATTTCGACGAGCCCCGGTTCGCCCACGAAGTAGAGAACTCTCTACACAGTCGTCGACGTGCGGAGGGTAACGTTATCACGCTTGCCTGTCTGTAGCACACACGCCATCTTGAATATTCTGTTCATTACGAGTGTTCAGGGAATCCTTTAACGTCAGCGATAAAGCGGGTTTCATTTAGATAACACTAGAGTGTATTAGTTGCGATGTCATTTCAGATAAATTCTTCAATGTGTGGGATTGGGATCAACACCACGTTGGCTGCAGTGTGTAGAAGTGCATACAGTTTGATTTTACGAAGGGGAATATCGAGATCGACTTTACCAGAGCAACGGGCGTTGAAGAGTTGTTTGAGTTCAAGCTGACCGTTCACGTTATTTCAACGACAAAACAGAATTTCGCGCGATAGAATGTGATTAAAAACACATCAGATTTTTATTACAAAACTAGGGCAGCAGAATTCACAATTTCCTGTTTGCCAATTAGATCCATCGCGCTCGGGTAACGGTTGATTGAGTACGAGGAAATTCTCAAGTCAAAGAGAAAATGAACTGCAGTTTAGCTGGAAGAACATCGCTAGATATTAAATTAGTTCTCGTTCCATTGTAAAAGACAGTTTTGCTTTAGGTACACTTCGTTACTTCCATACAAGCATTCTACTGATAGAAAATTGAAGAAAATTAATTCCCTCCCTAGTTTCTCATGGCAATCAAGGCATTCCATTGGCGATTGTATGACTTAATGCAGGCAAAAGAAAAACCGTGACCTGAATTTCTAGCGAAGAGTTTTCAGAGAGAAATATTTCATCAGCAATCTTTCTCTCTGCCAATAATAATGTGTATTAACATTTGCTTAAGTATATTGTAGAATTGCAACTTTAAATACAAGAGATATTTCATTATTTTCATTAAATCATATACTTTCGTTTTAATAATTAACTCTAAAAGACTGTTTTTTTTTCGCAAATGGAATGCAATATTTCTTTTCGCATGTATCAGTTAATTCTGTTAGTTTTCTTCCCTGTTTTTACGATTTTAAAAGAATATTTTTCGGTATTTCTTGCTGCCGTTCTAAATAATTTTATTCCTTTGACGCACATTCACAAAAAAGTCAATACTACTCAGCATTCCTGGAATTAATTATTTCTCGTAGACTCAAATATCTTTTTCCTAGGGATTTTTCCATCCAATAGTCGGTTACACTTTACATCTCAATAGACCGCATACATCTCAATAGACCGATCAAACACTAGATACCAACACACTTTGCGGGTTCCTCGGATCTGGGTAGCAGAACGCGAAGCCCTCAGCGACAACACATACATAAGATTCATGGGTCAAACAACCACGCCAAAGGCGGAACTCGAACCCACGATCCTTCGGACCGAAGATCTGTCGGTACACGCTCTTAGACACCTCAGTCATCCATTGGCACTCAAATATTAAAGATGAAATATTGTGACATTGAAATTTTATTTATTTTAGTATAATTATTATTTCTAGATTTAGTCATCATCATCCTCATCGTTCTCATGACCTTCATCCTCTTTAGACCTCCAGTCTTCAATTGAGAGCATCCCTCCATTCCTTCAACCGTTTAACATGCCATTCCCTTTTGCAATGCTATCTTATGTAGTTTTTATTTTGTGATTCTTCCGAAATGAGAGATATGTTTGATTTCTTTGTAGAAACTTGTGTCCATTTCAATATTGATTGTTCTCTTACATAGTTGTTCATTACATGGTCCATTCTTAAACCCTTACCGCATTTCTTAGTGTTGTTAGTGTTAGTGGGTTCATTTGTCTTGCCCTGACTGTTTTCGGTCTAGTTTCTGTAGTGAAAGGGGTAGTTCGACGTACTACACATTGGTAGATTTATTCTTAGAGTTCGAGCTGCATGTATTTATTTCTAAACATGGTGTTATTCACGTTTTCCGACACCCTATTAGCCTTGAAATAGACTTGACTATAGAGCAATAGACTTGAAATTGATATCTGAAAACCCAGATGTTGGAAACTCATACTTGGTCGATAACTTTGTCTTGTAGTTCTAACTTCTACGTTGAAGGGTTTTACTTATGAGAGTTAATGAGATTGAAAAGATTTTGAATATTGACAATTTTCGAAAAATCAAATTTTCAATGAAAAAGATTCCAGCATCATTCTCTTAAACACCTTTCACACTATCCAACAACAAAATTTAATTAAGAACGATGGAGCTATTTTAAAAAAAAATAAAATGTCCCAAGGGCTTCATGAAAAGAAACTTTCAAAATTAACATAATGATTTCAAAATCAAGGGGCCAGTTCGATAAGAAATATCAATTTTGGAGAAAATTGGCTGAACAGTTGAACCACTACCGTTGTTTACAAACGGACATACAGACGGACGGACAGACAGACGATTAGCCGTCAATCGATTAAACGGTGTCAAGGACCCACAAAATATTGATTCTCGCTACACTACGCGTTAGTTTTTTCTAAATTTAGCAACTGATTTCATTTACTCTTTCGTTACCAGACCCCCGTAATAAGAGTTTTTCTGCCGAAAATTCACCGTTCTTTGGCGCAGCGTGACATAACTTCCTCTGTACTGTGTAAGCGGTAAAGATAAATTAAAAATACGCGGCAACTGGCACAACGGTGCGTGAGTCAAAAGCGTGGCCTGTTTAGAGACTGCAGGGCTGCCGTCTGGCAGCGCCACTAGTACTTCCTCGGCGTCGCGGAGTGACTGCTGTCGAAGGCCCGGCTAGCCACAGCAAGAGCAGCGGCGGCGGTGGCGGTGGTGGTTGCGGCGGCGGCGGCAGCGGCTGAGTCAGGCACTCTTCCTAATGAAATCGGCAGCGCGATGCAAACAAGTGAGCGCCTCCCTCGTCGCCACCGCAGCGGGGCGACCCGTCAACGTTGCCTGAACACCGCCCCGTCCACCCCATCCCGTTTCGCCCTCGATCTACAAATATCCCCAATATCTACGAAGCTAGGCCTAAATTCAGCTACTGTGTGGTGGGGAATTCGAGCAACTGGCTGCTCGGTTGGGTGGTTTATCGTCATTTCTCGGATCAATACCGGGGAGCAGCATCTCAACGAATGGGCCGCAGGCCGGTCCGGATGGCCGAGATTGTTAAGGCAGTAGTGCGGTAGCGATCCCGGACCGAAGGATCGCGGTTTCGAGTCCCGTCTCGGGCATGGTTGTATTTGTGTTCGTCATTTCACCTCCTGTCACTACTATATCATATCATCTTCATTGTTACAATACCATTCAATGCAATATTGATGACCTGGGTGTTGAAGCGACCATAAATAGCAACGACAAAATAGGCCACGGACCGCGCACGATATTTTGTCCCCCTCCTATTCTTTTTTCACATTGCACATTGACATGTATGGCTCTCTTACACATGCCTGGAGGCAAGTCGTGAGCTTAAATGGTACGCCAATTCGGGCGGAGCCTCTCTGAGGGGAAGAGAAGTAGAGGGCAAACCCCACAAGTCGATGTGCACGTCAATGACAGATCTCAAACGCGAGAAGAACTCTGCCACCTCCAGGAATACAGCATGCAGTACACTTACGGGAGTAATGACAATCGTTGCTGACTTGCCCAACAACACTAATAAATATGTTTAACACATCTGCTATACTATTTTCTCAGACTGACCACCCAGACATCCTGATACATATGAACTTTATAATGCTCACCGTGTTTTCTAACCATGACTAATCATTTGTAATTACGGATTGTAATTGAAGTTTAGTATTTACTCTGCTAAACATAAATTATATAATATAAATATATACTATACGACACACGTCTTCGCCAAGAAATGTTGTAAACAAGAGGTGTTATAACAGCTCATATTTTCACATTTTTTTTGAAAGTTACGTATGGAGTGTTGTAATAACACATGAACCTGCAAGTAATTACAATCCCTCTTTAAATGTTTTTCGAGTGGACTATTAAGGCAAAGTTAAAGGACCAAACGTGAGTCAGAGCAATTGGTTGAAAGGCGCCGCAATGAATGATTCATTATTTCAAATATCCGGGAGCTTCTTGCTAAGGTCGTAGTTCCAGTACGCGTGGTTCATGTTTTTAATCGCGAGAAATGGCGATGATCTTGACCCGCTGGATGGCGAGATCCGACGCCGACCCACATGTCAGCTGGTAGGGTTTTCCCCATGCTGATATCTTCCACCAGTGAGGTACCGCCCCAGCCGGCATAAGTTCTAAGGTCCTGACTTGTGGAGTAGTGTAGTGACGTGAGGGTGAGGATATCACAAAGGGGAGGAAATTCGCGCTGTTTCTATGACCCGTTTGTTAGGGCACTGAACCGGCATTCGAAATACTAATCGAAGAATGCTCGAGAAACTATCGATCAGAGCATCCGGTCACTAGAATTATCCTTCAGAGAGTAACTGAAGGTGACCTAGCTATCTAGCTAGTGTTGAAAATCCTGCTTTCGTCTGGACTCCAACACTAGCAACTTCCAGTCAGAGGTACTCAATGACATCAGCTGATGCCCTGAGCACCTCAGCTGGTGAAGGGTGCCATACCATTCACGGCAACCGACGTCGTTTATCGGGAGTCGTCGTCGGCAAAACTCAGTCATGAGAACTAAATGTTCGTGCCACCATGTTGTCAACAGCGGCCGTTCAAACAGAAAATGAGCTAAATGAATTTGAAGTCAAAAATTCATGTATATGTGATATTTATTCAGAACATAATTGTATTTACTATAGTAGCATCGTAGAAATGGATTATTTAATGTTAGAGGCGTTCTCTAGAGGCGAAAACATTGTGCTTTCAACGATTCCAGAAATGTACCTTGTAAACAATTTATAGCCAATATTACTTTGTTGTAAGAACTTGAACCGAGTTCAGTTGGAATAGAACTTTAAAAATAAATGTTCTATTAGACAATTTTAATGACTTTCTAGAAAGTGCTACATGACAGTCGGCAAGATTTGTTTGATTTTTAACGAAAAATTAGAGTTAATTAAATAATATTGAAAATGTCAATTATTTTACATTTTCTGAAAATACTTGTAATTAACTTAATATTCAAAATTACATTTTTTTATTAATTTATATGTAAAATATGTGAATACAATACTTTGTTTTTAAGGGCTTTGCAAAATGTTCAGCAAAGAACATATTAATTTCATAATACAAATGAGCATACCCTCGGAGGCATTTAAGCAAAAAAAGAACAACCTGCAAATATAAAAATTAAAAGAAATAAATATATAAATATTTCGAATGGATATATAATAGATATAAACAAAAAACAAAAGAAAATCACAACCCAAGTCGAAAACTACCAGAAAGTACCAGAAAGTACCGCTCATCACTATTCCTTACCATCTATTTCCTTCACTTCACTGCATGTCCCTTCTGTACCCAATAATTTAAATATTAAAGGTACGTATATATACATTGCGCTTTGGTTAGCCATCCCTCATCTTGAAAACATCACTACACTTGCATGCACATCATATTAACAGTACTTCCAGCGGACAATGTAGCCTGCGTGTTTCTGCCTCGATCTGTGTGGATGATCCGTATTCAACAAACGAAGTTTATTCCTTTTCCGTGAAAAGCCTTTTTAATCTCGAAACACGAGGAACGTGCTCGCTGTATATCTATTGAAGCCATCTATATTCGTTCCTGTCTACATTTCCGTGGATTTGTCGTTTCAGAGGGCAATGCTGCCGGTGGTTGAAAATTTATTCTGCAACTTTCTTCAAATCACAACTAGCGAAATTGAGCTACGTTTATTTTGTATAGTATTTATTCTGGTGTCGTTCGACCTCTTGGATGATAGTGAACTTACTTATTTCTATTGTCTTCAGAAAATTACCTTCATAATTTCATGGTACGCAGATTCCAATTCCGCACTTTGACATAGCTGATGGTCTCTGTTACCTGCAATCTCAGCCTTCAGAGAATACTCTACTGTTCTAAATTAAAATTGACTCTTATGAGTGATAAAAAAAATTATAAATCTAACTGTACTCTAGAGAATGCTCGAATTTGGAGATTAAACTTATGAAATTGTGTTGATTTGAGAATTGCTGAATTGCTACCTCGTCGGATTTTACCAGAGAGTTCGGGTTTTAAGTATAATCGCCGGGTATAAAAATAAGTATAAAAAGAATATTAGTCTTATCTTTATTAAATGACGCTATATCTGAAATAGTGAAATAACCGGTCAGTAACATGTAATTACCAAAAAAAGAGACCTATGACTTCCAACTTACCAAAATTAAATAGAAACAAAAGGGTATATTTTCATTAGAGTTACAATTGTCGCTTTAAAAAGCTATATTGGTTCAAATGACACACAAATGTGTGCAGTATTTTCTCATAATCCTTCTGAATTGTAGAAAAGGAGATGTTTTTTGTTCATATGAAAGAAGAAATGATTTTAAGGCGTTAAAGACCACTGTGAATATATTTATTTAAATTTATTCCTGAAAATTTTCAAACAATATTGTTACTTTTGTTTTAAACAAAATGTATAGTTTGATTGGGAGTTAGGTTGGGATTTGTTTATTTGGAAGAAGTAATTTTTATGATAGTCTGATAAATATATTTTATTTCCCGGACAATTTTTTCAAACCTCCGCTTGCAACAAAAATTTTTTTCACTCTGCCCCCTCCACACTTGATGCATAATATACATTTTCCAGATGCAAAATTCTAAAGTAGCTATTCGTATGACAACGTAGACCACACCTTTTTAAACAAACGGAGGGATTGTTAAAGAAAGCGCCATTGCCGTGGTCACTCAAAATTAACTCAATTACATTACCAGTGTTAAATGATAAATAGGCGATAAGGGTTTAAATGCAAATGGCCCCCAATCAAAATCACCCTTGCAAATATCTACAGCTTAAGCAGGATTCAAACCCACCACCTCAGAGTGACGTGTTTTGGAGGCACTACGTCACTAGGCCAGGTGATCATCTTAGATAATCTTTTCACTCTTGTTGCTCACATATCGGTTTGGTTTGATTACTTTCTCATTCTCAGAATGAAAACTGCAATAATATTACGTTTTTAAGCCATGTAAATGCTGTAAGTAAGGAAACGAAATATTTGTTAATTGTGTCGCAATGCAAAGTTTTGTTTAGGGATAGTGCAATACGTACTCCTACATAGTATTAATTGAGAGGTGATCTACAGCATATTCCTGGTATTACAGAAATATCAAGAAAGCATTACGATTATAGAAGGATAGGAAGTTTTAAATTACGATAACTAAGTGAGACTTGTCTTTAAAATTATTTTTGTATAGAAATGTAAATTAGTTCCAATAGAAATGTGTTGTGCGAATTTGGATTTTAGTTTACCTTTTTAATTTGTTTTGCGTGTAAACCAAATCGGACCACGCGTGAATTCTCCTTCAGCAGCTGCAAGTACCCTTATCTAAGGTGGAATCAGCATTTTAGCTGAATCTCGATTTCTATTCTCCAAGATTGTTAGTCCTGGGGGTATGGATGATAAGATGATGATGATGATGATGATGATGATGGTGATGATGGTGAAAGATGAAAGAACGACACACACACACACACATTATATATATATATATATATATATATATATATATATATATAAGAGAGAGAGAGGGGGGAGAGGGGGAGAGAGAGAGGGGGAGAGAGAGAGAGGGAGAGAGAGAGAAAAAAATACACCCATGTCGGAACTCAAACCCGCGGTCTTCTGGTCCGAGACCGTTGTGGCAACACTGCCCTTAATGTTCTCGGCCATCTTGACCGGCAACCGTTCAATCTATGTTAACAATAATTAAAATTACAATGATTGATAGCTAACTTTTTCGACACGTTCTAAACGTATAGCCGACATCAAAAATTATGAGATATAGCTAATTGTAGGATCACATCATATAATATTTGATTGTCCGCTATCAACGTGCTGTAATACATAAGAGATATTCTAGTCACGATTTATCTATTTTCAAATTTTTTTTCTTTTAACGAGAGCTTTGATTTGTTTATAACCGATATTAAGGAACACAATGGACGCTTTCTTCTTCTAAATACAGTGAGCTACTACGTTTTTAGGATTTAGCTCAGGTGTTTTCAGAACCTATTTCCCGAGCAAGTGCTCAGTTTTGTATGCATGTTCCTTGAAACAATATCTTCGTTAGACTATGGCTATGCGTTGCCGTCCCAGCTTCACGGCCATAAACTCGGGGGACCTGTGAAAAGAGGTCACAACCCCTTGCGCCATTTATTTTATTCTCCACTTGCAGCAGTAACCAACTCGTGTCTCACAGAGGAAGTCGCTTGCCTTTCACCAAAGAGGTGCTGGTTCGATTCTCGGACAAATTCGTGTGAAATAAGTTCCAATGAAACGAGCTTGAGGTCTTCACATGGGCTATTCCAATACCTGTGAAGTGTCCTAAACCCTATCATTGTCCTAATTCCTCCCCAATTCAAAAAAGCCGAAGCTAGTATTCAACTACTTTGATTCCCTTAAAGCGATCACTGATCACCAAGAATTGCACGCCATGTAGGTGTTACTACTTCTGCCACTACTACTACATGTAGAAAGCATTCACCTTGTCAAACAGGTGTATTATCTGGGTCAGCGAAATGAAAACATTTATTTTTTGCCCTTCCGGGATTCGAATCTGAGATACGGCTTGTAAAGCTAACTCACTAACCATCGGAGAGAGTTTCAGATTTGAATATAATTAACAACAAAAATGTTCGAAAAAAGATTACATATGATACCATTGAAACACTGATCTCAAGATACAAAATTCTTTTGAGTGTATGTAAACAAGTGACGATGTATCATCTGACGATTTGTTTCGAACACACTTAAGTTTAACCAATATTATTTTAAATAAATACAATTAATTTTTCTAATTATATGTAGGTAATAAATTGATAATAGCATAATTATTGTCTCTTCTTTCATTACAATTCAAAATATATACTTTCAGAAAACTCGTAGTTATTTAAAGATTGAATCACAGGTAATATTACACATTTTTAAAATCACATTCCACAACGAAATTAATTGAAACTCTAGTTTATCGACATGATATTTATTTCTCAGTGGATTCTGATAGGCTGTGTAGTACACACGTGTCCCGCCCAGTTCACAAACATTGCTACCAACATCGATGTGGCAAAGGGAAACTCATTTAGCGAATGCCATATTTAGCATTCCAATCCTAATAATGGACACAATAATAAGTTAATGCAATAAAGTGACACGCTTGTTAAAAACAGGACAAAACGAGATTAATTTGGAGATGCAAAAGTGGCCAATTTTAAGCAAATGTTTTGTATTCAAACTGTATCTTTTCATTATCAACAAAAATTGAAAAGCAGAGCAGGGATTAATTTGTTAAGTCAATTACTGACGGTCCAACACGGAATTCAATTATGTGCCATCGTACATTTTGTAGGATTTCATTACGGATCAAGATTTATAAATTGGCATGTGGATGAGTGCAGGGTGAAAGAAACACAATTTATTACAGAATTCAAGAATGAAATTTGATTTTTGATTCTTGTATAATACTTTTTGCAACAATTTGCAGGCACCTACAACAATTTTCCTTTCTAAAACATATTGAAGGAATATTATACAAGTTTCGTTGCAAAACCGGTCATAAAATATATTATTTGAGGAAGATTGAACTCCGTATTACGTAAAATGTGCAAACATATTATTTTCAGTGTCATACTTAATAAAAAAATATATACGTGTGTACAAACACACAACCGAAATATACTATATACGAATGTATACTTAATAAAATATGAATATAATTCAATATATTTTCTCAATTCTATGTATTTAAAAAAGGGAATGGAAAATATATTTTTGTTAAAATTTCTCTGCTTTACTCATACGTAATGTCAATAATATTAGAATGATTTCTCAATTCAAATGTTACTATTATGCCAACTAGTATCCACTTTTTTATTACAATACAATTTGTTGATGTCGTGCTGGTTCGATGGTCGCTAGCGTTAGGGCTGTAGCGGTCTCGGATCAGAAGACCGCGAGCTCGAGTCCAGCCTCGGGAATTTATGTTTTTTTTGTCTACATTTGTGCGCCATCATATCATCCCTTACCATCGTCATCTTATTTCCATACCCTCAGGGCTAACAATCTTGGGGGATAAAAATCGAGATTCAGCTAAAATACTGACCCCCCCCCTCCCAGAAAGGTACTTGTAAGATGCACGCGTGGTACGAGTTGGCCTATACGTGGAAAAAATGTTATAAATATCATTATTCTTCGGTGCCGACATACGAATACATTGCCGTATGCTAACATACAAAGCGATAATTTCTGGAATCGTATTTTTAATAAATATACTGTGACCAATTGTATAGTGCTGCTCACTATGAAATTCAAATGCCCGCGCGATTGTCGCCTAGACGTGGACAACGCCACCTAGGCTAGTGAGTTATGAACTACTAACTCCAGAGAATAAACACTGACAGACCGTTGGGGTGGTGAGTGAGTGTGTGCGTGGAGACGAAAGGTTTCGGCTAATGGAATTGAAGTGAACGGGCGGCGGCGTGTGAGGCTGGGAGACTTTGAAGTGAGCCAAGGAGGAGGGCATCGAGGCAGAGGTCACGCGAGCAAGCTAGTCCCTTCGCTGCAACGCGACCCGCGACCTTACGCGGGAGGAGGTACAACTTTATCAGGTCACACGGCCGCACCGAACGAGTGCGCGGATGGAAAGACGGACGGCTTTCGGGAGTGGGACTCATGCGCACATCCAACGACTGGGGAGGGCACAGTGAGCGAACCGTGAGTGACTAACTGAGATTTTCTTCTTCCTCTTCTTCTTTGGGCATAAGTGAACTTGGGTCTCCTTCAGTATTTTGTTCCAAGTGTCGTTTTCCCGTGCCTTCCCCCTCCCTGAGATTTTATAGAAACTATAAAACATACAGTGCTTCTTTGTTCGCTACCAGTGTTTAAATATATGTTATCTACTTTTCAACTTCCCATAATGGGAAGTATTTGTTTGGTAAAAATTGTACATACATTCTCAAGTATTGTCTAAAAATAATGCTGAAATCAGTTACTGCAAGTCTTTTATGTTTGGAAGGCTGCCATGACCTCTTACTACTTCACACAACTTCTTCACTTGGAATAAAAAATAAAAGGTTCATTGGATATTTAATTTTTGTTTAATGCCATGTTGCTTTGTTTACCTTTGCCTTTATTTATAGTTTCAAAGAATCACATGTAAAGGCGAACTATAATCCTGTACATGAATTTGCTAATATGTCCATCTTTCCTGAATTGCAATATAAGATTTATTTGGTATTTATTTATTGTGTAATGTTATGTTGCTATGTTTACCTTTGCCTTTATAGTTTCAAAGAATCACAAGTAAAGGTGAAGTTTAATTCTGTGCATATAATAGGTAATATGTGCAACTGTCTTGACTTGCAATATAAGCTTCATTTGGTATTTAATTATTGTGTAATGTTTACCTTTAGTATAGTTTCAAAGAAACACAAGAAAATGTGAACTTGAATTCTATACATCTAGTAGATAATATGTGCAATTTCTTGACTTGAAATATAAGGTTCATTTGGTATATAATTATTGTGTAAGGTTATGTTGCTATGTTTGCCTTTATTTATAGTTTCACAAGTATCACAAGTAAATATGAACTTGAATTCTGTACATGTAAGTGGTAATATGTGCAATTTTCTTGAGTTGCATTATAAAATTAATTTGGTTTTTAATTATTGTGTGATGTTAGGTCTCTGTTTGCCTTAGCTTTTATTTAGTTTCAAAGTATTACAAGTAGAGGTGAACTTAAATACTGTACATGTAATAGGCAATATGTTCAAATTTCTTACTTTCATTACAAGATTCATATGATATTTAATTGATGTGTTAGGTTATATCACTGTGTTGGTAATTGCTTTATTTAGATTTTCCAAAGGTTCACAAGTACAGATGAGCCTAATTACAATCAATGTAATTTGTAACATGAGCTTTTTTAAATTATAGTAAGTATGAAGGTTTTAGAATTGTGTTTATCCTGAAATTGTCATTCAAGGAGCCAAGAACTCAAATATTAATTGATGCCTTCTCTACAAAGTTTTTCATGCCTTTAAAGGAATATATGCTCTTAGAAATACAGTATGGTCTCAGTACTTAGATTTATTGTTATTTTACTACCAAATAATCAGCCTTTTTTATGAAGAAGAGAATATAACATTTATTTCTCCCACATCTTCTATCAAAATGTATTAAAAATTTGAGGTCTTCTGATATTAATTCATTGTCATAAATAATAATAATAACCGGATTTTTATTCAAGTTAAAGTAAATAATTATTTTTGAACTATTAAATTGCTTTTCTTTCTGAGGATAAACATAGTTATTGTCAAAAAATAAAATAATTAAAGACGTTGTCATTGGCAACAATAATATTTAATGCAATAGCAGCTTTCGATGGCTTAGCCATCATCATCAGTTGTCTGCTGGGTGGAAGCCAGAAAACGACTGAGTCATCGAAAGCTGCTATTGGATTAAATAATATTGTTAGCAATGACAACGTCTTTAATTATTTTATGAAAAATGCCAAAGATATCACACCACAACACCTATATACTTATTGTCGTTTACAGGAGATATCGTTATGCTTCCGGGATAATCCCGTTCGGTTCTGTTGAATGACGAAACATTCCACGACGTCTTCTCTCTTCTATCATTGAATATTTCTCCCATAATTTTCCCTATATTATCTAATACGTTTTCTACTCAAAATTCCTAATCATTCTAACAACAATATTTAACTGAAAATATTCCGAACGACACATGCTTCCCTATTCAATCACTACAAGTGGGTACCTCAATACGATTACTTTCCTTAACATAAATAAATTCCTGAATTAATCCTTATATTCTTGCAAATATGCTTTTCTATCAACTACTTGAATACCAGTCTATATAAAATTATCGGCACGGCATTTAACATTATGTAATTATATAATGGAAACTAATAATGATTATGACCATCCTGAGTCGTGACATCGTAATAATTTTAATTTAATCATGTTGATATTATCTACTAATGTGTTGCTAATATGATCCCTTCGACACAAAGACTAACATGTTCCTCACGATCATATCTGTTCGACGTTCACGTTCGACAGAAAAAAAAAATTTTAATTTTCCATGTACGAGGAATTCGCCTGTACAACTCAACTTCATATTTACATGGTGCTTTGTATTTCTCTCTACAAAAACTGTGTCCGAAAAGAGTGCACTTACATGTTCCGGCAACTGTTATTTAATTAAATTTCGTCACTAAGGCTACTTGTTTATATTGCACGCGTTTTACTTTCCCGTATACATACGCATGTACGTAGTATAGGGAAAGTTATGTAATTCTGCGGAAAATCGATTTCGAGATTTCAACGGAAATACATATTTTGGGATATCCTTATACCAAATTTTGATATTTATCAAAACGTCCTTCCGTCTGTCCGTCCGGCAATCTATGAACACCACTAGCGCTTAAACCATTCGTACGATTTTTTCCAAAATACATGTTCCCCGGCCGATTTGACTGCACTCGTGGTGCCGCGATTTTGAAAACCCTTCTTCAAAATTTGGGGGTACTTTACATTAAGTAGTGTTATTTTTCTACCATTTACACATGCAGCTGCTTTCCAAAAGCCCCGATGCTTTCCAAGGTAGATGTATATTAAACACTACTCTATTACTTTGTAAATAGAAAAATTGTGAGATTTATATTAACTAGAATTAATAAACTAATTTAATTCATTTTTCTATGTAATTAATTTTAAATGGTTCAAATAGTAATTGTTATATTTAATTAGGATCACAGATTCCATGTGCAGTATATCTTAATACGAAGTGCATCCATAAAATATGTTTCCATAATTTGTGAAATAAAAAACATAGTTACATGCAAACTTTACTTGGCAACAGGTACAGCAAATGCTAACTATTTTTCGACAAAGTCACTACACATATTGAGACACTTGACATAGGTGGTATCAAATTTTGTATACCTATCTCGAAGTACACATGATTGGTACCAGCGTGGCACAGTCTTCAGCTCTTCGTTGTTGTGAAAACGCTGACGGGAGGTTACAAATGTCTTCAGGTGCAACAAAATATGAGAGTCGCAGGGTGCGAGATCACGGCTGTATGGGGAATGATCATGCGGCTCCCAGCCGAACAGCCAAATGGATGTGAAAAACATGACCGAAATGTAAAACAAATTGATGCAACTATTTCTGAATAGAGTAAAAAGATTTGTAAGACAAATCATGGGAAAAAATAATTGAAAATTATGTTTATTATTTCGAAAACTGAACAAAGTGGATAATTCTGCCGTTTCAATAGAACTGTAAAATTTAAAAATGCGACATCCCATTTTTCTACTGCATCTTCAGATGTTGCTAATTTTATTAAAATTGAGTTCTTCTTTCCTCCTTTAAACTTAGTTTTAATTTCTTTGAAGGGCCTTAGCATTTAGAAAAATTATTGCTTTTAAGTATCGGAAATTAACAAATATTCAGAACAAAATTGAAGAAATTATCAGAATGTTTATCTTGATTTTATTTGGAACATGTGATATTTCCTCCATAGTCTCTTCACTATACTAAAAAGCTCGTTCTCTTTCTTAATGTAAATTAAACGCAAATAAATGTATATTATTATGTAAATGCTCTGGTATGACACCACCTCATCAAGACCAGGAAACTATTCTATATCTAGAGGTGGATTGTACCCACTCAGCAACTGCCAAATTCTGTTCAGTTCCGCCCCGCAAGAACGTAAGATTTTTTTGCGTGCAGTGAACGGTTGGATTCCAGCTCGGCGTTCTGTTTCCCTTTGGCGACGCGCAGCTCTCACTTAGCGCCCAGTTCCGCCAACGAAGCAAGCGACCTTTTCGGGGACCTTGCGGTGCGCCGGAGAAAAGCAGCGCTTTGCGCGGCGAGGCTAGCGCTTTGGTCGTTTGCCAGGTCGTCCGCCGGCCACCTAACACTTCTCTGATCTCTTTCAAACCTCGCCCTCGCACTCACTTCACTTCTCTCTTTCCTCCCTCCGCCTCGCTCACTGTCCCCTCCTGCCTCCCCCCTCACTCACTCTCCCATCCTGCCTCCCCCTCACTCACTCTCCCCTCCTGCCTCCACCTCACTGACTATCTCCTCCCTCTCACTCACTCTCTCCTATTTGGCACTCGCACTAATTTTTTCTCCTCTCACTCACCCGTAAATCTACAGCATGGGACAGCCGGATTTACGTCCCGTCCGAAGGAAGTCGTACAACGGATTTTCCCCTTACAAATTCACGGCTTCGATCAGGTTTGGATCCGCAAACTGAGAGACAGAAGCCCTGCATGTTAACCGTTATACCACCAAACCCTCATTCACCCAGCTACCCTTTCGAAACTTACGGGTCGTTCTCGATTTCACCCCCTTTACTCCTCCAAATATATACCCAACCGTCCGCTTTCCCGCCGTCTGATAGTTCGTCGTCTCCTCAAAATGTCCTACTACCCAACCCACTCCTTCACCCCCCCTCCACCCGCCAGCTCGGCCCCCCTCATCCGCCTCAACTTCTACCGTCCGCACTTCCTTTTCCGCGAGGCCCCGAGGCGAAAAGACGCCACCGGCACTTTTTTCCGGGGGTTGTCGAAGCAATTTCCACTGTGCGAACGCATGCCGTCTCTTCTTGCGCGACTGCCAGCGACTGCGAGGGCAAAACGGAATATAAATATCAAAGCGACGCCCGGGGCGGCCCGTCCGTTCCTCGCGGCGCGACACACGCGGACGAACCGGCGCGCGCTCTGGTCTTCTTGCGCGCGCGGGCGTCTCGTTGCTAGCGGACGAAGATGGAACTACTGTCGCTCGTCGTTTGTTGGGAAGTGGGACGAGGGCGTCCGCGTGGACGTGTTGCGCTATTTCTAGAAATACGGATGCGCGCGACATAAAATATACCGTGTAATTCACGACCGGTAATGATATACGGGATTCTGTTCGCGTGATTGGTTAATTATGATCAATGACTGGCGCCAAGGTGGACAAGACGCCGGCACTGTTAGAATTTTTTAAATTTCTGCATCAGGGCTTACTAATAAAATTTAAGCAAAGCCTTATATTCAGACTCCTTCAAACCCAATTCCACATGGGGTTGGTGCACGAGACCCACCTCCACGTGGAGGTGGTACATGGGACCCGACTCCACATGGAGGTGGTGCACGATACCCAACTTCGGGCCGTGGACCAATTCAGACGCGAGATGGACCCACGAACTGCAGCAACTCCAAGTGGAGTTGGGTTTGGAGGCTAAATATGAGGCTTGATCTTAAAATTGTTAGTAAGCTCTGATGAAGAAATTGAAAAAGTCAAAATTTCGGCTAACTAACTGTGTCATTGTTCATAATTGGCTAATCCCATGAGCTACATCCCTTATAAAATACTCTTGTTTTTACAATTTAAGTGAGGCATTTTAACTGTAATTGTAAGAAATTTTATCGTTGCAATGATGTATGTATAATTTTTGGTTTCATGTTTGCAGTACAAATTTGCATTTTCTTGTTATGTCTTCAGGGCAAACTGAGAAAGAGATCGCATGGGTGGGCTGGAGAGTTATGGGGAATAATGGCTTTGAGAGAGAGGGGGAAATTATTGAAGTGCATGTCAGTGAGACATTTGATTTGTAATTGCACGAAATTTGATCGTTTTGGTAAAAAAAAGGAAAATGAAATGGGTTTAATTTACGATATCGTGTTGAAGTTCAAATATGTATTTTTATTTAGAAATATTGACGTCATATCGAAGATAATTAATGTCAAATTTACCTAAGTGATAATGAAAATGAGGAAGTTAAAATTATTCCTGATTGACAGTCAAAGGACGACGTCGACACAGAAAAAGGAAGGAGGCAAACATTCCAGGGAGAGTGATGGACTTTGGATGATGTGGCCTTGAGAAAAAACTCTCGACAGATCGGCGAAGACTCATCTTGATAAAACTAGTACTATTTGCAGATGGAAAATATGAACTAATAGTAATTATATAATCTGTACTATAGTAGTTATTAATCGAGTTGGGGGACTTCAGGGAAGATGAAAAGAACTTAATATTTTTTTGTGAATTGAAAGAAGTTAATTTCCTTGAAAAGTATATTAAGTGTAACAGAACATTAAAAAATGTTATATTTATTTGGTATACCGATGTTGAATACGAATCACAAATTAATTGATGGATTGATGTAACTATGTACGACTGGTTCGATTGGTTGTGATTTGTTATGATTGGTTTGTGAGCTATTGTCTATATTTTTTAAGTATTATGTCATATCACTGACTTCTATTATTTTTCTGGTTTTCTTATCAGTATGTGGTTATTTTTACGTTTTATTATCATTATTAATAACATTAATATTATTATATCACTTCCAGTTTGCCCTCCTTATCCACAAATAAGATATAGATCAAATAATGGCGGTGTGAATGTTTTTTTAACTAAATGTTAAAACAAAAGATATGACTAACAATAACCAAAATATTTTATGTTAGTACTTGATATCTGCAATTATAAAATGAATGATGATAGTATATTTTACACCTATTTGTAATGTATGAAGACTATTCTCATGTTTTCTATTTAAATACGACAAAGCATTTTCTGGAAACGTTTTACACTTAGTGATTTTTTTACGATCTTTAATGCATTTTGGCAATGATATGATGGTAAATGACGATGATACTCAAGAGGTTTCAAGTAATTACGGCACGTCTTGAACGGTCTCGAAGTCGAATATATCAGGAAGGGCAAAAATAATTCTTTCTGCAACGTAACTTCAGCTTATACGTTTTGACTTAATTCCTCCATTATTCACTCATAAGTAGGCAATATTCTTAAAGAACTACAATATTACAGTGTATACAATATTTTATACAGACATTTCGTTACTTAAAATGTAAATACGACTAACCAGCAATAAAAACCCGTCAATGCACGCCCTGAGATTCAGTAAACGTAACACGATACTTGTTTCCTTTGTTACTATACTTTAGTATAATACACAAAATCTTTCAAAGAAGAATAGTGTGATAGTACCAAGTGAAGTGAGGTAAAAATACGAAGTCGTGCTTTTCATCGTGTTATCGATTTGATAAAAATGCCCGGCATTTGGGGAAATGTGGCCATCGGCACCATTTAATTTTGAACGCACTACGGTCACCAGAGTGACGTTAAAATGCACCCAGAATTCCCCACACATCAACCCTTCGCGCCGATATATTCAAGCCCCCTCCCCTCTGCAGATCGCGTGTTTCTAATTTGAAGCGACGTCTCCGATAACAAAAAAGGGCTGAGACTTTTAATTTGTCCCGGCGATGTTCCCCCCTCGCCTGATTAATGCGAGCAAGCCAAAACCTGCGTCTAACTTTTCCAATTTTAATTAAATTTGGGGCAATGTTTAAATCATGGAACGACCGCTGTAGCCGCGAGGTTCTGCTAAAGGGCGCGTTCAACTCTGCGGACTTTGTCAAAGTGTGAATTCACGTGCCTAACATTATCTATCAGATGATATCAAAGAATGACAAGTTTCCAATTATGTTGGTTGAATATGTCAAAATTGTCTCCTTTAGAGAATGTTTACTCCTGCTTGATTGGAGCATAATTATTTATATATATATATATATATATATATATATATATATATATATAT
>BOPP01000046.1:3447046-3519491 GCA_017312745.1 Gryllus bimaculatus
GGGGGGTCCGGGGAGGAAGGGGTGAAGTACTCTTGTACGGGGTGCGTCTCCACCCTCCTGCGAGTGCAGTTAATGGCCATTAGGGAATGGAGCGAGGCTGATATTGCGTTGCCACCCGGGGTGTGCGAAAGAGTAACCTGAATTTTACATTTTGGTATAGGTGAACTAGTAAAGAGCGTGAGAAACGTTGATGACTTTTTCGTTATTATTATTATTATTATTATTATTATTATTAAATTGATTGACCACATTGGACCACTTGAGTCGTTCCACTTCACTTTTTACTGTTCATGGTCGACTGTCGGAGGTTTGTCACCTTGAGGTGAGGATAAATCCTCGAGTTACAATTCCGAATGTTTTTCAGAAAGGTGATAAAGAGAGATGGAGGATGATGAATGATAGGGGGTGAAAGGACGAACACAATACAACCCTGCCCGAGGTGGGACTCGAACCCGCGATCTTTCGGTACGAGATCGGTCTCGGCCACCGGATAGGCGACTTTTTCGTTATGTTATGAAATTTACATATTATTTTGAAGATTTCGTGTATAAAGTAAACATATGCACTGCATACTAATTTTGTATCACAAAAAAGCAAATACAATAATGTTAGTGATACAATTTCATTTTGCATTCAATTTTTTTGCCATTTTCTGTCAATAATACGATGGAAATGTTAAGATATTGAATGAAAACATCTTAATTCACGGAGTTCAGCTTATGAATGTTTAGTACATATGCTTCAACTGTGTTTTATTGTATTTAAATAACGAAATATGTTTCAACGCATGAAATATCGTACAATTGTTTTTTGGAAATGCAGTTTCAATTTAAGCTTCTGCATTACTACTTGCCAGTGTAATATTCAAATTATCCTGAGATATCTCTTAAAATAATTTTTTTCAAACTTGGCAAACCGTTATCAAATGGTGTAAGTACTGTGTGGTGCATACTGCGTTCTGCGTGGTACATACCACCAGCTTTACACTGGAAACGACGAGAACCCATACGTATTTTTGGCATTCAATCAAATTATCGTCACTCTGTATCTTGTTTGTTTTATTACAATATCGTCTTATTTCATGATTGTCATAGAGTCGATACCAGGTCGATGCATATTCAGCTATACAAGATATTGTCAAATTTTTGTGTTAATCAGTGTACTATGTATAGAGTACTCACGCTGTTTTCACCCACCAGTAATGGCTCACAATGTCAAGATTGTTACGGCGTATGTGTAAAATCAAACGAAACGTGTTACCAAACGTGTGAGGAAGTTACGAAAATAAAATTACAACAACGGAATAAAAAACGCTATTTTCAATGTATTCCCATGCCGAGGTAATAAAAATATAAACTTGCTTAAAGAGAAGGCTGCTATTCATGAAGTTAAAATCCGAAAAACGCAGGAAGTGCGCGCGGAAAATGAGATAGCTAAAACTGTTCACGCGCTATTAATTCTTTTATGTCTCGCGGAAGAGAGCTGTGAACAAAGCTCGAAGTACTCATACTTCAGTTTCAGACCACGTACACATTGTATGTGGTCTTTCAACTACGATACAAAATAATTCACGCAATTTAGTACTAGGTATAAATAAAAATATAGCAATATAAAATGAACCTTTAGTGTTTTTCTTATGACACATATTCGATCTCAAATGTTCTTCCCCCCATATTTACATTTTACGCACAAAATAAATCCTTGTATA
This sequence comes from Gryllus bimaculatus, assembly GCA_017312745.1. Taxonomy (NCBI): domain Eukaryota; kingdom Metazoa; phylum Arthropoda; class Insecta; order Orthoptera; family Gryllidae; genus Gryllus; species Gryllus bimaculatus. The sequence goes on from BOPP01000046.1 coordinate 3,448,755, forward strand.
GTTTTTTTTATCTAGTGATGCAATGGCAATGCTTTGTTATTACAAAATATTACACTTCACACGCTACCGGTACCACTGAGTGTTAATCACGTTACTCACTATGCCCTACAAACATTTTAATAGATGAAAGGCTTTGTCCTGAGGACGAGATTTTTCTATGTAATGATTTGGACATGCTTATCAAGTTTCTATTTTTAAAAAGTTATTCTTTAAGTTTGGGCATATATATGCTATCACACTGTCTTGGAGATATTTGCTTTATTTGTCCGATATAACGTTCAAGTAATAATTCAGACCGATATTGCACAATTGCAGGGGCAGAATACGCCACAAAGACGGGCTTAATACTTGTGTGCTGCGAGTTGCGGGGAGCTACTGCTCAGGCGCACTTGATACATTAACTTGATACATTATTAACAACGCTCTTATTTTGCGTCTATGTGCAACATACATACGCACATTCCCATTGTATAATGCCTATATTCTTTGCAGACGTGCAAGCAAAAAGCTGATAAAGTTTTGTCATAACCGAGTGAATGGTACGGCAGCGCAATAAATACGAACAAACATTTATGTTTATACATTACATTACTTTAGCCATATGGTCAGAAAATTTTCATCTTCAGAATACTACTCATTGTGAACAAACGAGATTTGCATATAGATTTTCAAGTTGGATCAATCTTCTATTTTTATGCATCAATATATGAATTTAATGTCAAAATCTATTCAATTTTTATGTCACATAAAGATGGATGTTTCCTCAGGACTTAGTTTAATTTTGTTTAATACAGTACTAAGACTTAAAGTACTACAAACATTTACAATTTATTCCGAATTTATAGTTTTCGAGTGAATGGCCCTGATTTTTTATTCACTGCCAAAGTCGATGTAATAACAGATATCATTACCAACATTTGTGAAACATTGCTTCATATTTTGGTCAAAATAGCGGTGATAAAACGGCACATAATATCTCGGATTTCTCGGAGTACCAAGTTCTTTTCGAAGAAAATAATTCAGAAAGAATTTGAATCTTCTCTGGAGAATTTTTTTTAAATGCCTACACTGCAAAAAAAATTCGTAACTCGTTTTACAAACGTTGTAAATTACCTTATATATAGTGAAGTTTAAAAACAAATTTAATTAGCGGATATCTATAAAAATAACTCAATATTTTTGATTTACAATGTTTATTTTTTGAAATTTTCGAAAATACAGAGTTTTTAAAACTAGATCCGCCCGATTTCTATAACAGTACTTCACCAAATTAGGCATTAGCCATGGGAATGTTTTGAAAGTTTTGGGAATTCTAGTAACAAACCCACAAAAATCAAAATATCCTTTTCAAATTCGTAGGTCTTTAAGTTGTCAAGGGGGTGTTTGGGGTATGTATAAATATAAATAATACCAAAAGGTAAAACGGACACATTATTTGTAGCTTTACGCGAGTGTATCTGATAAGATGATGGAAGGTATGGAACGAGTATTGTCAAGAATTGATTAGTAATTCTGGGCATCGCAACTACCTAAGTCAGTAGTCCCATAAGTGTAATGCATGTTTTATTGCGCGATGTGGCTGTGATGTTCCCCCTCTAGCTGATGAGATTCAGTGCAGACGCCGACGGTTTGCGAGAATTTTCCCCAGACAGGTGTCTCCGACCGCAGTGTCACCAGGACAAACTCTAAGCTCCCGAGTAGTCTTCTAACGTGTAGTGCACGTGCGTATATATGTGTAAGTAAGAAGAAGGACAAGGAATAGGAAGGAAAGAACGCACGCAGTCCATGACCCGTTTAAGGTACTGCCCCATCAGGCTTTGATCGAAGAAACCGCGTAAAACAACCAATCAGAGTATCTGGCTGCGAGAATTCTCCTACAGATAGCGACGGAATTTGACCAAGCTAATATGTTAAGCGTCGAACCCTCAAACCTCCCGACCAGAGGCACTGCAGAGAAATTTCTTGATGTCCTGTTCCTCCTTTGCTGGTGCATTTGCCAAGGAAACTGCACATCGAAACTATGTAGAACTAACTTCTATTTTCTTTCAGAAAAAATAAACAATTTATATAAGAACACGTTTTGTTTTCAACAGCTTTAAATTTAGTTAAGAAGTTTGTAAAACTAGCAAGGGTATGTACATCGAAGTTAATTTTGTAAGTTTACGTTTTGTAAATTTAGAAAGAATAGAAACAGATTATTTGAAGATGTCAGTTAAGAGGCTCATTTGTGGTTGTTGCTTCAGAAAGGATTTAAATGTTGTTTGTACGTGGAAATGAAGCCGAGAACGGTGAGATGCGGCTATTGTTAAATAAATTCCGATTCACGTAATAATACTGAGAACGAGAGTATAATCCTCTTTTTTAGTTTGTCCCCGGCTCAACATAATTAACGTAAGCTGGTAATAATTTACGCAAACCGTTCTCCGTATGGGGTGGATTTTGAATCAACTTTCTGAATCCACCAACGGTTGAGGATAGAAAACGGCGAGAGAAAATTAGAGTATTGAAAAATTCATCTCAGAGGCAATGCTGAAGCATCGCACAGTGTGGAGGTAGTTTAGAAGTAATCGACAAATGCATAAAGCAGTGTGAAAGTTTTAACTACCTAAGTACGTAGTACGTGAGAAAGAAAAATCATAAACAATATTACCAGTAAAAAGCAATATTATTACATAGCATCATAAAAAATAGTACTTAACATCATGTTGTTAATAACTTATTGTTCATATCAATGATTTCTAGCTCCAAAAAATTGAACGTATCGGGCAAATTAACAAAAAATCATGTGATCCTCCCTCGGTAAGGTAATTAATTTTTACATTTAAAGCAAGAGCTAACCTATGTCTACTTCTGTGTGTATGGTGCTGGCAGAGATCTTGTTAGTGTGAATTATGAGAACTAACTGATTGGGAAAGCGATGGTATTTAAAATAGAATACTTATTAAAACGAGCGGCCAACCACAGCACAACTATATGGTCAAAATTACCCTGTGCTCGACCTCGCAGTCCTTGACTTGGCATATTCGCGTGAGCAAAGGCGCTTAGGCATCAGTGCTGGCATTGGGAATACAGGACCTATATTACACGTACGAAAAAACATACCAGATGCTTAAAAATTTAGATTACAATTCGCCAAACACATTACACATTTGTTCAGATTTAATGTAAAGGCTTGTATTATGGATAGCTCATCAGAAATGACAGGTCAAAATTTTTCTTGCATTAATAAAGAATAATAAACAGTATTTTTATTCCGTGAACGTAGATAAACTAGTTTTTTTCCTTTTAAAATTCCCTTAATTATTAAACTACCTCATCAAATGGATCTGAGAAACTCATGAAAAGACATTTTTATTCTGGAGAGGAGTAGGTGCTATTAACCGTGCACAAAGTGTGTTCTTATAAACCACAGATTTTTAAAAAGAATGACCCTCTGACTGGGCGATTGAGAACGAAAGAATTTATTATATCTTTGAATGATTTATTGCTCATCTATTACAACAGTTCAGAAACCGTTTTGTCGAGATTTTTTCCTTTCCCAAATTTAAAGAATTTCCATTCCAACTAAACGAATATCCCCTAACCTCAAACTCACTTCAACTTCGGAATTGGGCACAGTGATTGCAGTGAAAATTATCGACTTGTACCGCAAAATTTGGGAATTGCACTGCGCGTGGTTTCACAGCAAAACGGACGGTTCTGTATTTGTTTATTTCTTACGTCCCGATTAAATGAGTTAAGGGGGAAAAATCCCTTCGTACGCTTTCCTTCGGAGGAGAAGTAAAACAGGCTGTCTCATGTTGTAGATTTTCTGCATATAAAATATCCTCAAGCCTAAAGGAAGTGACTAAACGAAATTCAAATGGCTTATTCGTCGACCGAGTAATACCTTTGCCTTCTAGATTGTGAAAGAAGCATAGAGAAAATTTCCGAGACCAGACGGAAGAGCGGGCTTGATGCCCCGAGTCTCGCCACGTAAAATAAGGCATTAACAATCTGAAAAATCTTGTTTTTGCAAAATACCTGTATTAAATAATAATATCAAAAAATTAATACATTTTTCGAACTTACCGATGTAGTATGGATCGCAGATTTGTATGACCGCAGTAATGGTCGTAGATTTTTGATTTGCATTGAGAACGACATTAGTGTGCCCTCGGTGGCTCGTTGGCTAGCGGGCTCGATTTCCACGGCACACCGCCGGGTTCGATTCCTGGTCGGAGCCAAAATAAATTCTGCGCTTTCCTTGCAATGTCCCAAGATCTGTTGCTGTGTGACGATGAGAAACCTCACTTCTCAGGTTCAGAATATCAGAAATACAATGTAGTGATCGCTATGTGCTGACCACACGTACCGGAAAACTCATAGACGCAAGGCTGCGACGTTACTAGAAGGTATTAGCTCATAGAGAGCTGTTTGCCATGCATTCGAGGGCCCGTTTGGAAAAGTAATGCCTCACAATGCCGCGTCGCTCGCAGCGAAACGAGACCACGCGGCACCAGCCACCGCCGCGGGCGCCTTCCCTTAAATTTTTTGAAGACGCGCGAAACTTTTCGCAGCGGCTCTGGGACTCTGCGGCCGCCTCTCGTTAGAGGGAGCTTGAGTCAGCAGCCTCGCCTGCGAGCGCCGGCCACCCGGAATGATGATGGTCTGATCCTCCCGCTCCCGGGGCCCGAGAAACTCCTTCCCTGCCCGCCCCCGCCCGCCCCCCCGCGCCCGCCCCCGCCCTCCGCCGCCCGCCCCGCGCGCCCCAGCTCGCCCCCGCCCGCCCCGCACGGCCCCGCTAGCCCCGCTCGCCCCCGCCCACCCCACCCGCCCCAGCTCGCCCCGCCCGCCCAGCTCGCCCCGCTCGCCCCCGCCCGCCCCCGCCCGCCCCCCGCTCGGCCCCCGCTCGCGCCCCGCTCGCCCGGTGCCGCTCGCCCCCGCTCGGCTCCTCGCTACTTCCCCTCTCGCCCCCCGCTCGCCCCCGCTCGCCCCGCACGCAACCTCACGCTCGCACGCCCTCTCGCCCTCCCACGCCACTCGCCCGCTCGCTAGTCCTTCCACGACAGACTTACAGACGGAGGAAAGACAGGCAGGCAGACAGGCAGTTAGACAGTTATGTAGGTATGCAGATAGGCACACAGACAGAGAGACAGGCGCTCAGTCAGGCAGGCAGTGAGTCAGACATACAGGTAGCCGCCAGACATAGTTATATCCGCATGGGGGATACATTAAAAACAGCATTTCCCACCCATTTTTGTAATTTTATTTTCACCAATTTTAGTTTTCTTCACACGTTTGGTATCCCCTTTTACACATACACCTTAACTACCTTGATCTTGTGAGCCTTTACTTGTGGGTGAAAACAGCGTGAGTACTCTAAATATAAAACATTGACTAACACAAACATTATCTTGTATAGCTGAGGCAGTCAGGCAGCCAGGTAGGGAGTCAAACAGATGGACGGACAAATAGACGGGCAGTAGAACGGACAAATGGACGGACGGATGGGAGGGCGGGCAAGCGAGCTTTCAGACGGACTTTAATAGATATACTACACAAACCGTAACTTCTACGCCAATGTTTTTAATAAAATTGAATGGAAAAGTTATGGATATATTTAAAAGCACACCGTTTTACCACTGACACTCTCTACAATTTTTGTGTTTTATTCGTTTCAAATTTAACATTTCACTTTCTTTAATTACGTATATAAGAATACGAAATAAGAATCGCGTCTAGCAGAGTAGATTGACGCATCCAGTTTTCCAGAAATTATTCTTCTCGGAAATAATGAAATGCGACCTTCTCAGTACCTACACATATTTAACTAGGGAGTTGGGATTGCAAATATTAGTTATTATTACGTACTAAAAGGGCCAAATGTCGGACCGTGGATCACTTGCACTCATATACATAAATTTGGATTCATTTTTTCCTCGTGTTAACAGAACGGCTTTACTATAAAATAATTTCAAAAAACAATAACTTGAAGTTCTAAAATGTTATTTTCTCTCTTCTTCATCGGTAAGTAATCTGATATATTTTTAAAAAAAATTGGGAATTTGTTGCAGTCATTAGATACACTGAATTAGTAATTATAATGCATATGTAACAATACAAGAAACAGAATGTCATGAGTCGTACTTCAATATACTTAATATTATCTGAATTTCGAAAAATGAAATGAAAATGAAAATGCTAGTAGAAATACATTAAAACGAATTTTCCATGCGTTTCTAGCCCGACAATTTTATCATTTAGTTCATTGTGCTAATTAGTATCATAATATATAAGCAACCAACGAAAACTAAACTGGAAGCTCTTGACTTATTATAATGTAACACTAACGAATTGTAAAGATTGGCTGAACTAGCGAATGCAACCAGCACAAGGAATTGGCAAGAAAGCACTTTGAAGAAATGATACAAGACGTTTGAAGGCCCACAGGTTTGTGCTTTGTGTCATTTATAAAAAATTCTAATAAACTATTCATATACAATACATGGAAGTTAAATGAATACTACTATCCAAGGAACGGAAAAGCGTGGTAACGTGAGTCATACACCTCCATAAACACTTCCATTAACGTTACATAAGTACATTAAAGTTACGATAACTAATAAAAAAGTTTGATTTGTTTTTGTAGTATTGTATTACGTTTAGTGAAAACAAATCGGGCTGACTCAGTCCCGTCGAGATGCAGAATTGCGAAAGCAACGAAGGGAACACTCCTTGTTAGTGCGAGCACTCTCTGGTTCCTAGTTCCCGTGTGCTCGCCCTCGACGACAAAGTCCCCGCCTCTCTCCGCGCCTCCTCCTCCACGTCCGTTCCCGCCCCGCTGTCGAAGGCCGCGATGATGGATGGCTAGCAGGCGTGCCAACTTCCGGCAAAAATTCCCGCCACAATGCGCGCTTTTTCCGGAACCCTGAGGAGCCCCAGACGAGGGAGCGCCCTTTTGAAGCGGTGCGGCACAGCGCCGGGTAGGGCAGGGCTGGGTAGGGCGGAGGGGGGGGGGTCGTCCTTCGCCGTCCTTCCGTCCCACCCACGCACGGCGGTGTCACCCCCGATCGCCCACCAAGCTCAAGGAACCCGAGCGCCAGAAACGGCGGCGGGACGAACTGAACCTCTCAGGGACGGGCCCCAGAGAAATTTCCAGCGACGGGTGGTGCTGAGATTTCGATTGCTAATGGAAATTTAATTAATGCGTGCAATCGCGCCACAAATAGAAACTAACAGAGCAAGAAAAGACACCAAATAGAGTAGTGAACACTTAGTTAGGTGACGGTAAATTAATAGCTTACAGTATGAAAATATAGAAAAAAAACAAGAAAGTATAAATGAAGGGTCTATAAAGATAATTATTGCTCAAACTAAATATGTTTCATTGTCTTGGGTGAGTTTTCTATGATACAAAACTATAAACACTCTCCTACATAAGTAGGATGTTTAAGTAACAAAAAATGACCAGCAGTAAATAAAAAGCGTTATTTCATCCTAAAATCCAATTATTATTCAAATTTCTAACAAATAATTAAAAATATTGTTTACGAAATTTTAAATAGTAAAATTTTCAGAGAGAAACAGAAGACAGTATATTTAATATAAAAAAGAACGCCTACGAAGTTTTCTTGTAATATATTTTTTCGATACCAGCGTAATAAACCACATTTTCTCATGCAAAAACTCGTTTATAATCACGCACTTTCTGACAGAAATGACGAAGTATTATGTTTTACGGCACAAATGATAGCGCCGTAACACATTCAGCCAATCGCAGAGAGATAATCGTGGAGAGGTAGATAACTGAACAGCCGACTACAGTTTTATGGCACTGATGTCAAATACAAGAGATGTCATAAGAAAATTGTTTTGCAAAATAAGCTTGGCTCTTTTAAAAATTTAAAATGCTGTTAGGCAAAAAATAGCCTACTCGTTTGTAATGTTGCTTTTTTGCATTCTTACAAATTTGTAAACTCGCTCTAAATATCGGTTATTTTCAAAGCCTGCACAGTACTCGTGCAATAAAGCTTATCATTATAAACTAAATACATAAAATACTTTTAACTCTTAAAGCTTTGAATAGTCTTTTCATATAATCGATCCATTGAACATGTAAGTTTACTAATGGGGATAACTTATACTGATTATACTGATATTGTAATTTTTTAAATAAGTGTGCACGGCAGGTCATATGAAAAAGTAGGGATACATTCGCTTTAAAATATGTAGTATGTACCAAATACACGTAATGTAATGTCAACATTGCTAGGAATATATCGTGACTCTACTCCTCTCAAACAGTATTTTCACGAGGTGCGATGGTCTCACGTTGTTTTCGAACAAACTCCCCAGATTAAAATGATATTTTACTGCTACCTTTCGTGTTTACCGTGAGCTTCTGTCCCATATTCATCTCTAACCTTGAAAGTTCCACCGGGAAGGTTTGTCAACAGCACCAGCGTGGCTGGTGTGGTGGAGTGTGGGGAAGAAGGGGCGGAGCGGGGCGGAGCGGGTCGGTGCGTGACGTGACGTGACGTGGCGTGACGTGGCGTGACGTGGCGTGACGTGACGTGACGTGACGTGCAGAGTGCTGATTTCTCAAGCGAGACACAGAGTGCAATAGCTTATAGGCATCACTGCCCATGCACGTCCCGCCACTGCCACATGCTTTAACACTATAGAGCTACCCTTGACTTCAGCCGTGTCTTGAGGAACGTTCTAGCAATCGTCTGTTCTCATTCCATTTCTGTGATCCATTCCAGGCGAATACATTATCAGATCCCCAATAAATGGGTACACGCGTTATGCAGGGGGGATGGTGTCTGCGTAGGTACGCAGGGTCTCTTGTTCACCAAGACCCCCAGTTTTACAGCGACCGTCACGTTCTTAGTATGGTGCATAAGTGTAAGTAAGAGGTGGGGAAGAGGAAGGACGAGGAAGCAAAGATCGTGCACGGTCCGTGGCCCATTTGTTAGAGTACTCCTCCGTCGTTCGCCTCGTGTTGTTCGGATAAACCACGGAAAACTACTAAACACAGCTGTCGGCCATTCATATCTAGACAGCCGCTGAATTCCTCCAAACTATCGAGTTAGTGTTGAACCTAGGACATCCCGGGCAGAGACACTGCAGTGACATCATTCGAAGCCCTGAACCACAACTAACGGACTTTTAAAATGAAATTTCACCGATACTTCGCATGTTTACCGTCAGCTTCCGCCACACATCCATCTCTAACCCCGAATGTTGCGCTGGCGGAGTTCGTCAACAGCAAAAATCGGCGGGCGCGTGGCAGGGCGGGCGGTGGGGGGGGGGGTCCGCGGGGGAGGCGCTGTTTTTCCGCGAAGCGAGTCCTCCTTCCAGGAGAGGCGGCCAGCCTGCAGTTAATTGCGTTTCGGAATTTAATTGTTTCCACCTACGCGATAACGGGTGCTGTAATTGGCGAATAAGCCCAACGCTGCGGCCCACGTTATGACTACGCCCAATTAACACGGTGGTGGCGACCACCCCACTCACATTAACGGAAAACGCGTTATTAACTTAAGGGTAATGAAATACACGCGTCTGGGAATCATTTGGGCGAGGTCCTTTTGATGTTTTTTTTGGACGTGGGGAGAGAGAGCTTGTCGATGTTGGAAACTCATTAGGAAGATGATAGGAAATACGAGACGTGTGCGGGCTGCGGTTCTCGTTTGGTCGTTGAAAAAGAACTGCTGAGCTGGCAGGTAGAGTGAGGAGGGGGCTTCTGATGGATCGGAGATTTTGATGGATGAAGTCAATAAACCCCTCACCTGGTAAGAAGCTTTACGTTTGGTGCCTCAATCTCGACGTGCAACAAAGGGGTAGCCGTTGTGAGATGTACCTGATGAAATGGTTTCGAATGACATGCTGGTCTTCAGTACATTTTTATTATTATAACAGATATTTGAAAATTAATTACATGGTAAATTAATGACTTTTTTCTGCTGCATTAAGTATGCATTGGTTAAAACTTTCTGTTATAAATGTGAGTATTCAATGATACCAAACGGAAGACAAATCTAATAAAAGGATATCTAAAATCATCGTTAATAATCAACCTAAGCAATCTAATATGATATATTTAAATAGTAAGTTATGGTTAAAATGCCTGACATATGCACTTTAAAAATCCATTAATCAAAATAAATCATTGACTTGTGGGAATCGCTTACGTAAGTTGAACTTGAGTAATAAATATGCAGAAAACTTCACTGCTGAACTGCAATACTGCTCACTTCAAGTTTTATTTTACATAAACCATGCTCTTTGAGAAAATAAATATTTTTATAGATCTTAGAGCAATTAACCGCATTAATTCTGAAAAACAATAGAAACATTATTATTATTATTATTATTATTATTATTATTATTATTATTATTATTATTATTATTATTATCTTGATGTCTGGGTCCAAAAAAGGAATTAATTCATCGTAAGCATTAGAAGCGTCTTTAAATATTATTTATATTTATTTAATTGGTAATAATTTTAAGGGCAGAGTATAACTTTTCTTTTGAATCTAATAAAAATTAAAAACTGTGTTGATTTCATATAATAAAACTTATATGAAGTAATCCTTCGATGCAAACAACAATTAAACAACTTCTTTTTTGTCCCGCAATTTCCTACTGGCATCTCTAGATCACGCATGTTTAAAAGTGCCAAAATAATAAGATAAAAGGGAAAAGGAAAAAAAATACATTGAATTGGCACAATAAATGATTACTAAATTCATGTGTATTGTGATATTACTGAACAAATCTGCATGAAATATGTACATATTGTGATCAATACATATATTTTATATTATATGAAGTAGTTTTTCTCCTCACCACTGTTCAGTAATCAATGTTATTCATTTACCATAACAGTATTTCCTTGTGCAGATGTCCGCTACACGACGCGAAAAATGCCCGTGTATTGACTCTCTCTATCCCGTAAGAAATACAAATATACCCCTTTAGGCAACTACCGACAGGTAGCGTGTACTAGCGCTCACGCACCCACGAATTATGTTATTTTTGAAGAATAATCGTTCATGAGAAGTTGGTACATACTAAACACAGAATCTGTACAGTAATTAGTATGTATTTATATACTGTCATTGAAATCAAAAATTGAGAACTGCAATTAAACGCTGATATCTGAATATTTTGTGTGATAAACATTTCTAATACTTAAATTACATGTAATATTCACCTAGCGTGTTACACACATTCTGGTGACAGAAGCAGTTCAGTCATCGGCAAGTTGTTTAAAACCACTGTCAGATAACGTGAAATACGCCAGTCTACAGCAGCGTAGGTAGTCTCGCCCAGTGAGGGGAACGACTAACATGCGTTACTTTAGTCAGGGAGTGAGCATTTCCAGCACGTCTGGTGGATGACCAGCGAATGTCTGTCTGTAGATGGATTGGGGAGCGCCGTCGACGGCTGCTTTTAGTATCATTAAATTATGATTTTCCTCTCTGACTGCAGATGTAACAACATACTGTGTTTGATCCTTTTTTATAGACTAAAAAATCGGCATTTTAGATAGAAGATTTATATCAAGATATTGCATACATATATACTTTATTTTGGTGTACATTTGCTATCCAAAAATGAAGAATTTTCTGTCTATAAAATAACGATCAAATACAGTCTGACATTTTTTTTGTATCATTAATTTCACGTTTGACCCTCCACGATTGATTTTGCGAGATTCCATGTACTATTGGTTCCGTTCAGAGTTAGTTTTCCACACGAGCACCTTGGCAGAGTCGTTATGTATTCAGAAGGTTCTGAGTCTCTGGTATGAGCATAAGGAGTTTTTGTACGTCCAGATCTATGGCTTATTTCAACAAGACACTGCTCATCTACACAGCGCGTCCACCATGTCTTAGAGCTATGAATACTCTACAATAGTTAGCCGCGTCTCCAGACATCCCCCGAATGATTGCTGAGGAGTGCTACGTATCTTGCAATCGCGATTCCCTATCCAACAATCATGGGACAGGCCATTGAAGGATCCCATTTGAGACGAGTAAAATTCCGTGCCAAAACGTCTGGAGTTCACCGTGCTAAGAGATATGGTACATTCTGTAGCTGTGTAGCTGTGTAGCTGTGTAGCAATCAATGTTGGCCCTTCAAATGTGTAACTTATGCACGGAATGATCTGTTTGTCAACAATTACTGCAATGTGCTTTATCATTCCGGGTGCAGCGTGTGTTATGGCGATGTACGAGGACGAGAAGACCCACAAAAATAGAACAAAGTTGCACGTGAGTGCTTAGGCTTCCGCGGCCGGAGTCTGTATTTACTGGGCTCCCGGGTGACGCCGCGTCCATGGCGAAGGTGCCGACGTTTCGGTCGCCATTCTGCGACCTTCCTCGACACTACCCCCTGCGTCATTGCGACTGCGACATTACGCCCTGAGGAAGGTCGCGGAACTGCGACAGAAACGTCGGCACCTTCGCCATGGACCCGGAGAGCCTAGTAAATAAAGTTTGCACTTCTCTACAAAATGGATTTACTTTTAACGTAGGTAAAAAAAATTAAAGATGGTATAAAATAGGTTTTGTAGAAGACTATTTTAACATCTGATTACATCCCACACCGCAGCCACTTCACTTAAATGTAAATATTAATTTAATAAGTACGTTTTATTCACACGGTAAAGCTTATTAACGAAAAGTACTTGTAGCTTTTTAAATCGATGATGAATACATTTACCTCACAAGTTAGCGTAGAATTTGCTTAAATTTATTTAAACATACTTTGATCCAACGATAGCAGGGTTGAGGCAATCTATAATGAAATTTTTCGAATCGAAATACTCTTTTGGGGTCTAACGGATACCTATAAATTGCAAGTTTCAAAAAGTTACTGACTGTCCGTCTGTTGTGGACATTGGATCATTCACAGAATTTTCTCCAAATAGAACTTTTTCAATGGATCTGACATTTGGTGAAGGTGTTGCACCTTCGAACAAATTACATTTTACTGACATCTAGTACGTAATGGGCCAGCAGACATGTTGTAATTGTTCATTCTGCCTCTAGAAAACAGATCAGAAAGGATGGTGGTGTTATCACAGGTTTTGTTGTTGCTGTTTAGAAATATAAAATATACTTGAGGTAAGCCAATATTTTGTCATCTTCTCGGATCTTATATTTTTACTGTGTGTGTTTAATATTAAGGTGCGAATTATAACTTTGAAATGCATTTTATATGAGTATATAGTGTTAGTAGTGTGATGGTAGTGTCAATAACAAAAATAATGGCACGAGGGGGGCAAAACTACGATATTTATTTCTATTTTTTTAAATCACAGATGAAACCTACGTAAAAACTAGTGGTACTAAAAGGCACGTACTTTCTCCCTCGGTTTGTTAAGCAAAATTACGTAAAAAAATACTCAAATTTTCTAAAAATTGTACATGACCACATTTTAAAATATATTTTTATGGAACAGATTTAATTAAGGGGGAATGTCTATCTTTATGATTGTAGTTTTAGGAAAACGCCCAAAAATTTTTGCAATTTTCGAAAAAATCCTAGTTTTTAACCAACATGAGACCTGCAAGATTCTATTAAATGCCGATTACAATACCGACAACACAATTTAATCCAAAAGGGTTGAGCTATTTTTTTTGTTTTAAAATTATCCCAGGATCTTAATGTTAAGTAATCTCCAAAATTAAAATTTCGGTTTCAAATTCAAGGGGTCATGGTATCAGCCATATCGATTGAGGAATACTAATTTTGAAGAAAATCAGCTGAATGGTTTATCTGCTAGCATTGTTCAAAGACGGACGGACGGACGGACGTTTTGCCACCATTCGATTTTTAGGTATCAAGTACCCACAAAATATGGGTTCTGACTACACCTTGTGTTAGAATTTTTTTCTAAATTTAGTAACTAGGTTTATACACTTTCGTAACCGGGGCCCAGTAATAATATTTTCTGCCGAAAATTCGCGGTTTTTTCGCACAGCATTACATAACTTTCTCTCTACTACGTAGCGAAAAAGTAAAAACGTATAATTGATTTAAAATAAAATGATATACAGTGAAGTTGAAGAAAACTAATGAGGATGCCAGATTACTTATATAGTATTTAGAAACGTGTATCCTATTGACAGATGAATTCTGGAGAATAGTGATAACAAAATATGTCGTAAAGTAAATGGTTGAAGCAATAGGAAAAAACAACCCAGATCTGCGATCTGATGGTCTGCATGTCCCATACTCATTACAACTACTATAGCGCAAGATAGTAAATTGCGTTCGGTCGCATCTGTTAATTAATTACAAACAAACACGATTTTGTACGTGTGAGTAACCACAGGTCTCCAAAGGAAGTCCATGTCACATTATACACCAGGAAACACGGACATTTGCACATACGAAACCTTCATTTCCACCAATAGAAACACGCCAGAAAAATTGACTTCAGGACAAACACGCTACTCACAGGGGTAAATATCATGTGATGCTCTCTAATCGATACATGTTGTAGACCGACGTATTTCACGTTATCTGACAGTAGCTTTAAACAACTTGCCGATGAATTGCTTCTGTCACCGGAATGTGTGTAACACGCTAGATTAATATTATATGTAATTTAAATTTTAGACACTTTTATCACACAAAATATTCAGATATCAGCGTTTAATTTCAATTCTCAATTGAGATTTCAATGACAGTACATAAATACATAATAATTACTACACAGATTCTGTTTTTAGTATGAACCAACTTCTCATAAACGATTATTCTTTAAAAAAAGAATTTAAAAAATGGCATTAGTTTGATAATATTAAACGATTATTATGCATTAACTTCTTAATATTGAGATAATTTTTCCGAAAAATCTGTGATAGAACATTGAAAAACCAAAAATTACAAAATATTTAAAGAGCGTAGGCAAAGATTGACTAATATATTCGTCAGTTAATCTGTCAAGCTTGTAAATACAACTATTTTTTGAAAGAACTAAGACATATTTCAAATATTTGTAACAGGTTGTAATAAATAAGTATTTACAGAGATAACATTGCAATTAATGTTTGTGATAAGGTAAACATAAAACAAATTGCAAGAAACATACATAATTAGCTTCAAGTTGAACACACCGTCGTACAGACTAGTTTCTTCATGACCCGTTTCTTTGACGTGTCAATTTGTGTATACAATTTTAAATTACAAGACGAATTATATTAAAGAATAATTGTGAACAGTGGTATTTTAAATCTCAAATCATTTATAAGTGAGGTAATAATATGAATAAGTAACTGGTAAATATACGTTTGTCACTTTATACAACGAAACTATGAGTCAAAGAGAGTTTATTACGACTTGGATATTGCTACTTGAAATGATTGAAATATCTGTCTTGGCCTGGTTAACGAAGGATATAAAAGAACATTATAAACACCTTGTTGAACATCCGGTTCTCATCTCCTTCAACAGCACTGATTTCAGAAGAGAGCCTCAACGACATTTACATCCACAGCCATTTTTAATAGACAAAGTAGACGATGTAATTCAGGACATCTATTCAGCAAGAACGACAATTTACATGAGTGAAGCTGGAGGTGAGACTCCTAACGAAAACAATGGAATTCTTCCCAAAACCATTTTGATTGTAGCATGCCAACCTCTGTTTTTGCATGGACTTGAACAACAAATGAATGAACTGAAGCAGAATGTGTTATGGACTCCACGAGCTCGGCACCTCATTGTCGTGGGTGCAAGAGTTGATAACCGAAATGTAGAAGCAGCATTAAAAGAAATTCGTAAGCACGAAGTAATAATTGCCTCAGTGTTATATGAGGAAAAAATAAGTGAGATCAAAATAGCACGTCGCTTTATTTGTGGTAGTGAAACGAGCGCACAAAATCTCACCAACACTCAACATTTTTCGCGTTTTGTCCGAGAAGTATGGAAGATTCGGGCATCGGACGTAAGCGAGTGTTTGGTCCAAGTAGCTGTTGTTCCATGGCCTCCGTACACAATTGTGAAAGACAAGACGCTCGCATATGGCTCTGAAATACAAATACTAAAAACAGTGTGCAATTTTGTTAAATGCGCCATCACTCACTTCAATGAGCAAGAGTGGATTCTAGCAATGAGTGTAATGAATAACACAACCGATGGTGTTGCTTTGGGCAGTTTCTTTGCCGACGATGAGCTGATATCCATTTTCGATTTCGTTCTTACGGGACAGTTTGAGTCAATTACGTGGTTTGTTCCTAGTCCAGTAGACTACCCGAGGTGGATGACATACGGACGTGTTTTCACTGCCCGCATATGGTTTCTTACAATTCTCAGTTTACTTGCGGCTATCGTTTTCTTTTCCTTCTCGTACAAGGTGACTGTTAGAATAAAAAATCAATTCGCAATCCATAAATCACCATCAACATTAGATGCTGCGGATTTTCTTCTTATTCTACTGTGTGGTTCGACTGCACATCAACCATCGTCCATTCCAGAAAGAATGGTATTCATCGTGTGGAATTTAGGGTCGTTCGTTTTGAACTACGGATATCAGTGTGCCTTGGTGAGTTTCATTGTCAATGCAGGAATGATCACAGGATTTAACTCACTAGAAGAACTGCTAAATTCCGATATAGAATTGGGTATGGAAAGTTCGATTATTAACTATATAGAATTTGATACCGATACACAATTACGTAATATAAAGAGTGGACTAGTTAAGTGCCACAATCCTCTCACAGAATGCTTTGATCGTGTGGCATATGCTCGTGACTTAGCTGTGGCTACCGATAGCTCCATTGCAGAGTACGAGTTGCTACCTCGCTACACCGTTGGCGGAAAAGAATTCATCGTTCCGCTGTCCTCGCCGCTTTTTTCGCAGCTCGTGGTTATCCTGCTGTCCAAGCACAATCCGATATACGAAGCTTTGCATTTCTGGGTGCAAGGGCTGCGTGAGGGCGGCCTGGTGACAAAGTGGTGGGAAGAGGTGATGGAGGCGGCCCGGACACCGGACCGCTCCCTCGCCTCCCTGTCGGATGGCGGCCCAGTGGTGCTGACGGTGTCTCACCTGCAGGGCGCTTTCTACTTGTTCGCAGTAGGATTAACCATCTCTACTGTGATCTTTTTGATTGAGTTGTTCGTTTCTTGTTGTAGTGGGGGAAAGTGAGGTTAGGATCCGAGGCATCTCCAGTTTTCCCACTTTATTCGGCCGAAACAATTGAAGGGAATGGCCTCGCCGCAAATCACCCGGAATTTCTCGTTCAGATTACGGAAACCAGCTGTCGGCGTGCGTCTTTAAAACTCTTAATTTTTTGAAAATTTTGTTATGAAATATATGGCGATATGCACATTTATGTACTCGTCTCTTCAAGCTTGTTATGATCTAAAAAACTCTGTAGGGTTACAATTAGAAACTGAAATTTGGGTCAATATATCTGCAATAAAAATGCAATAGAATAATATTATGCATGACCATATGTGCCCCTTGCATATAGTAGTTTAAGTGAAAAACGCATCTCAGATACTGAACGGTTTAGGAAAAAATTGAAGGGAACACCTTAGGTGTACCACATGGTTACAATCTTTGGTCATAGCTATTTTTCTACTAATTTGGGCGTGATCAAGTTGCCTCGTTAACAATAAAAAATTTTCCTACATAAATAACGATATATTCGGATATGATTGCTATGGTAATTTCTACTTTGTTGTAAATTTGTTATGCTTTCTCATGTTTTTACAATTATTGTTAAATTAGAATTATGTTGTGTGTTATCTTCACACTACATTATAGGTTTAAGTTTATATTTTGGCAATGGTGGCAGTTACTATAGTCATTAATTATACATCAATTATGAATATATGAATTATGTATATGTAAACAATGATCTGATCTTCTAACTAGCATATTATTAAGCAACTGTTTAGCACCTTGTGGATGCCTTGTATAAAAAATTAACAAAATTAAAAACTAAGTAATACAACAAATAATTGATGGAAGTACGTACAAACTGTATACTATATAATACAAGAGTTTTATTTTTTTCATTCCACATGTAATTACTTAATATAATGTCCATAATTTGTTAATAAATTGTGAAAATATGATGTTAATAAGTTAATATGTTGTGATGTAATGTATCAGTATTTCCAGTTTTCTTGTTGTACAATAGTTCTTTAGAAAGGTGTGTACATCTTGTATCATTATTGTATAACATGTTATTAATTTGTATAAGTGTATATTTATAGCGACGTTGTCTTCATGTGTTTTACATCACTCCTGAGGATGAAATAAAATTATTCCGAAACGAAGGCAAACTATTGTTTTAATTTTTCTACTCTCTCCGACCAAATCCCGTTATCTTCATTCCTAATTCTACATCATGGCCGTGAATTCTGCAATCAATAATAATTATAACCGTGATAGTGGTAATAATAATAATGATAAAGATAATGACAATAATAATGATGGTGATAATGATAATAATAATGATGGTGATAACGATAATAATAATAATGATAAAGATAATGGTAATATTAATAATGATGCTGACAATGGTAGTAATAATGTGAGCGGCGCAACCTGGCGGTCGGGGCCGGAACGACTAAGCGCTCTGGATGTCAGGGGAGCATGTGAGAGCATTGTTGCAAAAATAAACAGTGATTGAGAGACTACGGGTTGCGCAGTTGAAACTGGTAGAGAGCGTGGCGGAACACTTCAGCGTAGCGGGACGGACAATGCTACGGAACAACCCAACGGCCTTGAAGGAATCCCTTTTAAAGGCCATAGAATAAACACAAATGATCAAAAGCAAATGTGTGGAAACTTCGGAGAGTTCATGCAACAATTGCAGAAAGCACAAGTAGGAGCCGAAAGGCGGGTTACGGAGCAGAGTAAAGAACCCAAGAGCAGGGAAACCCCCGGTCAGCCAACAGAAGGAAGAAGACAGGGGAAGAAGAAGAATAGAATGGAAGTGGAGGTTGTAGCAGGAGATGATGAGCAAGAATGGATAATTTCATGAGAGCGCAAAAAGAAAGAAAGAAAGGAAGAAATAAATAGGGCAGGTCAGACAAAAGAGAAAAAACTCCGTCAACCAGGCAAATGAAGTATCGGTAAAACAGGGAGAAACGTCTGCTAATATAATTAAGAAAATGAAAACCGAGTTAAACCCGAAGGATCGTGGCAATAAGATCATAAAAATCCGCAGGACGACAAAGCAGGAAACACTGATGATCGTAGTTAAAGATAGTGATATTGCTCCAACGAAGGATGCCGTAGCCAAGGCAGTAGGCAAACAAGCTGCAATTAATTCGCTATTCCCCAAAAGAGTGGCAGAAATACTGGACACAGACGAGACTATAGAGAACGATGAAGTTGTGAATGGGGTCGTCCGCAGTACAGAGGCAAAGATAACGCAGGTGGCAGGATACTGCAGGCAGCGGACAGAATAGGGAAACGTGCAAGCGGTTACAATGACGGCAAAACTAGCTCAAAAAATTAAAATTAGAAAAAAATAAAATCGGCTGAGTGAACTGCGAAATATCCAGACCTTTTGTGGACGTCTTCAATACGTTCATGACACAGGGACGCGTTGTAAGATGTTGGTAAAGATAGTAGGTAACTCGGTTGAGAAACGGAGAAAACCAACTAGAACTGGTCTTATCCTACAGACTCATATGTCTACTAGACACAATGAGGAAGCTTTTAGGACCAGTACTTCAGCGCCTAGACAAGCCTATGGATGGAACAAACAGCCTGGAAGATAAATAAAATGGTTTCCGGAAAGGAAGATCAACGGTGGATGCTATTATGAAAACAATAGTATTGGCGAAAACAAGAACAGAAGGTATTGGCAAGAAGAAAGCGTTCTCTGCTGTCATTGCAATTGATAACAATAAATGCTACAAACTCATTGAAGTGGGATGATGTCCCAGTAGCCCTCGAAAGAACAACATACCTGAATATCATCCCGTAAAGAATTTCCCTTAAAAATATAATAATAATAATAATAATAATAATAGTAATAATAATAATAGTAATAATAATAGTAATAATAGTAATAATAATAATAATAATAATAATAATAATAATAATAATAATAATAATAATAATAATAATTAATAGGTTCCTAGACGAATCGCAAACGGTCGCCATGGTTGTGGATGGAGCCATTGAATAAAATATTTTAAAAAATATTTCTTTGGAAATTTGAATCAAAAACAGAATAGAATCTTCTAAACATTAAGGTAGCTTTATTATTTATTTGCACCAGAAACAGTTTTATGGACACCATTATTATCATTATTAAGGTTCAAATGATACAGAAGATGGTATTTTTTTAGATGATAGTGCGATATATTATTTATTATCATTATATGTATTATTATTTATTATTATTATTTATTATTATTTATTATTATTATTATTATTATTATTATTATTATTATTATTTATTATTATTATTATTATTTATTATTATTTATTATTATTATTATTTATTATTATTATTATTATTATTATTTATTATTATTTATTATTTATTGTTATTATAATTACGTAGTATCAATATTTCCAGTTGTAATATGTAAATTATCGTTTTCTGGCACCTGGTTGTATAAACCTCCTTGCAGAAATATTAAATCTATCTACATACAAGGTATGAACAGGTATTATTGCAATTTCAAAATTGTAATCGCCGTAACAAATACTTGCAGGTATTAATGATTATGTGATTTGTTAGATTGTAATACAGCTATATTTTTTACGCGGTTTTGCTAACATCACAAATTCAAATACCGCATTTTGTGCATTAGCACAAATACTAAATGCAAAAATGCTGATCATTCCTAATTAGTTGTAAAAATCCTGTCGCAACATCTTTTAACATTACATTTGATTATTCCCCCAATTCCTTAACACTTCCATATGTTTCTCCTCTAATTTTTGAAGAGATTAAAGCTCCACAAACTCAGTCTAATCTGTTTACTTTTACTTCTATGATTGCTCTATTAATCGTTTTGTATGCGAATCTATATAAGCATTAAATGGTGTTGCATGTTTATGTCAATGAGACCCGAGTCAAATTTAATAATATTGAGTTTGGGGTCACATTCATTTGGAAATCGAATTATCGGAAAATTAAATTTGAAAATTTAATATTTACACACAAAAGTACGTAAAAGTAAAAAGTCGAACGTCAGACCTTTCATTCATTTTCTAGTATTACGCACAGTTTTTTCTGCGTTTGCACTTGAAATTCTTAAAATTTAATACGACCGATGGCAATATTGTTCGTAGGCTTTCGCAAATTTATTTTTAAAGAATGCAGTAACGGATGTAAATTAAAATGCAACCTGCAGCGCGACTCACTTTGTAAATTTAATTGTTCACTTAAATATGCCAACATCAGTGTTTCCAACGTTAAAAAAGAAACTTATTACGTATGGAGTGAAAATTGTCTTTGGTTACTGGAATTTAATGAACTCCACTTACTTAGATATATTGGCTTCTTAGATTTAGTTTAATTTCCGGCATACTCACTAAGATTGCAGCGCCAAACGTTAAAAACACGTTTTTGTAAATTTCTCTAAATCTTCTGGTCGCATCAGAAAACAAATTATCAGTGCCCTATGAGTAGACCGAGGCGTGTCGAATTACAAGTCGCATGTCTCGGGAGCACGGGAATAGGTTTAAACTAGTGTGACGGATGGTTGGTTGTTGTGATTCCGGGAGCATCAACTAATGTCATAAGTACCGTAAGTGTAGTGCATTTTCATCTTAGTTCGGTGGCGGTAATGTTCTCCCGTGAGATCCGGCGCCGACCTGCCGTCGTCCCATAGGGTTTTCCTCATTCAGATATCTCCCATCAGCGGGACCCCGCCCCAGCCAGAATAAGCTCTAAGCTTCCGACCGGTCTCCCGCAAGTCTGTGTATGTAAGGGACAGGACTAAGAAAAGAAAGGAATGGTCCCGCACGGCCCGTGGCTCGTTTATAAGGGTACTACTCAGACATTCACCTGGAGTTTATCGGAGAAAACTACCGATCAGAGCAGGCGATCTAGAATTCTCCACCAAGCTGACAAGTTAGTATCAAACATCTTGCCCCTCTCGGGACTCGAACCTAGGTCAGAGGCATTCCAGTGACATCAATAGACTGAGCCACTCTGTCAGCCCTTGAGTGACAGATATATCACCCGCACTTCGTATGCACACTGGGAATTACTTAAATAGTATATAAAGATAACGTTTTACGAGCGTGTGTAATTAACCAGCGTCCGCTGAATGATTACATACCCAGGAACACACACCAAGGGGAATATTATCTGATACTCTGTAATCGATGTGTGTAGTGACCTACTTTATTTTATATCGCTTCTCATCGAAGCTTTATTTCAGTTTCTAATGTCAGAACTGTTTATGTTGCCAGTGTAAGAGGAACAAATTTCATTAAAATTTATTTCAACTGTGTTAGAGATTCAAGATATTAAGATTTCAACACTCCAACTGACCTGAATTTTTCGCTTGGATATCTTCAACAATTACACTTTGGCAAAGAGAAGGATTCTCGCTAAATTGACGGCAGAAATATCCCTCAACAGTACTGCGTTCATTTATACACAATATTAATTTGCAGATTTTGTGTATAGTGTATGTACTTGTCTCATAAAAATCTATTGAACAAAGTTTTAGATATTTCTTTATTACTCGTTTTCTCTATTATAGTGTGAACCATTATTATATGTGAATTTTTAAAAAATATTTATTTTAAAAACTCACGAACTCAACACAAATGTGCACGAATTTTGGAACGCCATGGAAAGCATAGGCAGATATGTCCCCTTATTGGTATTATTGTGAACAGAGAAATAATTAATCATATTAAATCGTTTCAATGTTTGGAAGTACTTGTTCCAAATATTGAAGCATATGAAGAACAAAAAAAGTAATGGTTATAAAGTGAAAAAATAAGTTACTTTGATACTACAAATTTCTCCATTTCGACCATTTCTCCATTGAATTTCATAACCACTTCCACATGTGCTTCAACTTTGCATATATGACAAACTTAACATGGAGTTAAAACAATTTAATAACTGTTCCGGTGTGTAGTGACTTTATTGAATATTTTGATATATTTAACACCTTTATTTTTTGTGCTCATAACTTCACAGTCAACCCAAGGAGAATATGAAGAGTAAAGATTTTATAACAACACGGATATTACTTCTTCAAATATTTGAAATATCTGCAATTGCGTGGACAACAAAAGACATAAAGGAATCTTATAAACATCTTGTAGAACAGCCGTTACTCATCTTCTTCAACAGTAATGATTGCACAGATGAGCCACAACGACATTTTCGTCCTCAACATTTTCAAAAAAACGAAGTAGACGATGTAGTTCATAGCATATATTCAGCAAGAACGACAATTTATATGAGTCAAGCTGGACATATTAGAGAAGTTTCGAACAGCAGCAATGAAATGCTTCCCAAAACCATTTTGATTATAGCATGTTATCCTCAGTTTTTGCATGGACTCGAACAACAAATGAATGAACTGAAACAGAATGCGTTGTGGACTCCGCGAGCTCGGCATCTTGTTATAGCGAGCGACACAGTTGATAAAGAAAACGTTCGTTCAACTTTGCAGGAAATTCGTAAGCACAAAGTGATAATTACCGCTGTGTTGTACCGGAAAAGTGGAGGGAACGTCGAAATAGCGCGTGGCTTTGCCTGCGGCGGAATAAAGAGTGTACAGATCCTCCCGAGCACTCGTCATCATTTTTTGCGTTTTGTAAGAGACGTGTGGAAGGCTCGGACAACGGATGTGCGTGAGTGCATGATCAATGTGGCTGTGGTTTTCTGGCCTCCTTATACAATACTGAAAAGCGATGGAAAAGATAATTTCACAGCTGGTTCAGAAATACAAATGCTAAGAACTGTGTGCAACTTTGTGAACTGTAATATCATATACTTCGAAGATTGGATACCAGCAATGGTTGTAACGAACAACACATCCAATGGTGGTGTTATAGGCGGTTATTTTATTGCCGACGATGATCTGCAGAAGTATGATTTTGTTCTTACAGGACAATTAGAGCCAATTTTTTGGTTTGTTCCTGCTCCAGTACCATTCCCCAGATGGATGTCATACGGTCGAGTTTTTGACATACGAATATGGGTCCTAACATTTGTAAGCTCCATTGCTGTTAGTATTTTCTTTTTCTTCGCATTAAAGGTAAATATTACATCAAAACATAAAAATAAATTACTTACACCACTATCAACATTAAGAGCAACTGATGTCTTTCTTATTCTCCTCTGTGGTTCAATTGCACATAAACCCTCAACTCGCCCAGAGAAAATGGTCTTCATCGTTTGGAATCTGGGATCGCTTGTTTTGAACTATGGATATCAGTGTGCGTTGGTAAGTTTCATTGTCAATGCAGGTATGATTGTCAGATTTAAATCACTAGAAGATCTGCTAAATGCCGATATTGATTTGGGTATGGAAAATTCCATTGCTAGGAACATAGAATTAACTGACGATCCTCAATTACGCCACATAGAGAGCGAATTAGTTTCATGCCACGAACCTCTCACAGACTGCTTTGAACGCGTGGCATATGCACGTGACTTAGCTGTTGCTACCGATAGTTCAAAGGCTGAGTATGAATTGCTTCCTCGCTACACTGTTGATGGAAAAGAACTTATTACCGCATTGCCTTCGCCACTTTTCACTCAATATATGTGTATTATACTGTCGAGACACAATCCGGTTCTCGAAGCATTCGATTTCTTGGTGAAAGGTCTCCAAGAAGCAGGCGTGATGGACAAGTGGTGGGACGATGAGATGGCAGCGGCCCGCGGCCAGACCGTCTCACCCCCCTCTCATTCGGATGATCCGGTGGTAATGTCGCTGTCTCACCTGCAGGGAGCCTTCTACCTCTTAGGGGTCGGCCTAACCCTCTCCTCCGTAGCCTTTGCGGTGGAAATGTGTGTCAGCTTTGTGTGTAGTGACAGAAGCCGTAGACATGGACACTACGCCGCAACATAGTTGACGGAAAATACTTAATCGTTCCATGCCATCGCCGCTCTATTGTTAATCGTTGGCTACCTTGTTATCCAGATGAAACCAGCTTACGAGGCTGCCAATTTTGGGTTCAAGATCTGCGAGAAGATGTATTGAGAACACGTGGACCGATATGATGGCGGCGTGGGGCCCGGCCTACTCACCCACCGCGCAGTCAAATGGTGATCCAGTGGTGCTGACGCTGTCTCGCCTACGAGGCGCCTTCTAGCTCTTCGATGTTGATCTAACCCTCTCCTCCACAGCCTTTGCGGTGGAAATTTTGTGTCACCTCTGTGTGCAGTGGGAGAAGCGGAAGTCATGGGCTCTACCTCGCTACACTGTTGACGGAAAATAATTAATCGTCCCCATGTGATCGCCGGTCTGCTCTCAATTGTTGGCTACTGTGTTATTCAGATGCAACCAGCTTACGAGGCTGCCGACTTTGTGTTCAAGGTCAGCGAGAAGGCGAATTGGGCAAGTGCGGGCCGTTATGATGTCCCGGTTCGCTCACCCACCGCGCAGCCAAATGGTGATCCGATATTCGCTGTCCGATCTAAAGAGAGCCTTTTGCCTTGTAGGTGTATTGCTAACCGTCTCATGTGTCGCTTTTGCGGTTGAATTGTACAACTCAAGGATGTGGAGTGGGGATACGAAAGTGCGGTTGTGTGTTTGAGCAAGAATGCAAGAAAGTGAGGTACATTGCAGACCGACAATTTTGGTTGCAGGCCTGAAATTATAAAAGGAACAATTAAAATTCCTTTGTAGTAGTAATAATAATAATAATAATAATAATAATAATAATAATATAGTATGTTTTCGTTTCTTGCTGATGATCCTTTTCTTTTTAATGATCTTAAGTTAGTTGAACAATGTCGGAACCATGTAGGATCAATCTTCATAGTCACCAGGAATAAATATTTTTACTAATCATCTATTGCTGTTACACTTCAAAGTTTCGTAAACAATATGTGCACCTTGCCAAGAGTACTACAGTTATGCAGAGTTAAATGGTTACAATTTAATTGACAAATAATATTAGAATAACAAATAGGAAAATTACTTATAATAACTTGAAAACTTAGAAATATTTGTACGTGATTACATGTGTTTAAACTTACATAATAGCGGAGTCTTGCATTGGAGGTTGATATAAAAACATGCCCTCACCATTTTTTTGTATTGTTTCTGTCTTTCATCATGATATGAACAATTTTTGCTATCATTTTTTTAGACGTTAGTTTTTTATTGTGCAAGAGTTTTACATTATCGAAAACTATAGAGTGATTTCACTCTATTCTGAACGTGGTAAGTAAAGTGTATAGAGAACTATCTTTGGTTATATTGGAAGTGTGTTGGTAAACTTGTTTACTCAGGTATTGTTTTGTCTCGCCATTATAGGTTAGTTGCAGGTGTGGAGTAATAATAAAAGCAGGTGATCTGAGAGAACAAAATAACAAAACAGGTGTTCAACAGCTGCCGCAATACCGTGATATCGTAGTGTACATTCTCTCCTGCACCAAGATATACATGTAATGTCTTAGTTATTAAAAACAAGTTGTATGTGATATCGCCCACGCAGTATCTGTTTTAAAAATGTATATTATACTCCACTATTGTTTTGATAAGTTGTGTTCAAATATGTTCTTTCAGTATCTGGCATTGAACGTAACAATAAATTGCAGTAGCTGATAATGTTATACTCTCGTTCAAAATTTCCCATCACCCAAAGGCATTGTATGTTACTTATTTTTTATAGTGAAACTCGATACCGTTTAGACAACGAATATATTCCAAGAGTCGTGTCTTGTAAACACCTGGGAATAATTTCTTGTAACAAATTTATTTGGGAAAATAAGATAAATTTGTCTTAGGGAAAAACCTAGAGGGCTTTGCATTTTACCATGCGAATACTAAAGAAGAGTGCTGCCAAAGCCAGAATATTAGCTTACTTATCACAAGTTCGTTCATTAATGGAATAAGCGTCCATTTGTTGGGACCATGATAGAAATTCTCAAAAGGAATGTTTGAATAGAGAACAACGGCGGGTGTGTAAACTCACTTTCCGAAGCAATAGGAAGAATGTAGAATTGGAGTCTCTAGAAATCAGGCGGGTTAAAGCAAGGCTGTGAGCCCTGTATAAAGCTTATGCATGTTATCCAGTTTGGAAAGATATCTACATCCGAGTCGATAGACCCTCTTGCTTTAGTAGAGGGGATCACAAGCACAATTATTCAGTTCAAGCCACAGAGAACAGTTTTTTTTTCAACAAAATTTTCCTTCACAACATTAACAGACTGGAATACGTTGCCTGCGACAGTCATGGAAGCCGTTCCTCTAGGTGTACAAAGATTTAAAAGTATATTAACTAATGATGTTTGTAAACTTTATTAATTACCAAGTTAGCCTTATTAAAATAGTTATTTTATTATTATTGTTATTATTAGTATTGGATAATTACTATTAAATGCATTGCTTTATTAAATATATAATTATAATTAAAGTAGTGGTTAAATTGGAGTGTCGTGATGTGATGTAAAGTGTAGTGCAATAGAGAAGTAGAAAGAGAAGTGAAGTGCAAGTCTAGTGAAGTGAAGTGGAGAGCAAAGTATTTAAAAAGTGTATTTATTAGTTAAAATACTGTTAAGGACAGACATAAAATGTAGTGTAAATGCTATTATTGCATTATTATTATTATTATTATTATTATTATTATTATTATTATTATTATTATTATTATTATCATTATTATTATTACTATTATTGTCTTAATCGAAAATAACATAGTATCAATATTTCTAATTGTAATATGTAAGATATAGTTTTCTGCCGCCAGGTTGTATAAACCCCCTTGAAGAAAGATTAAATCTATCTACATACTAGGTGTGAACAGGTATTATTGCAATTTCAAAATTATAATCGCAGTAACAAATATTTGCAGGTATTAATGATGATGTGAATAGTTATCTTTTAGTACAGTTACATTTTATACAGTTGGTATTACAGTACAGTTAGTAGTACAGTACTTAGTACAGTTACGGTTTTGCTAATATGCACAAAAATACAAATATCGCATTTTTTGAATTAGCTCAAACGCTAAATGCATAAATGCTGATCATTCCTAATTAGTTGCAAAAATCCGGTCGCAACAACTTTTAAAATAACTTTTGATTATTCCCCCAATTCCTTAACACTTACATATTTTTCTCCCCAAATTTTTGAAAAGATGAAAACTACACAAGCTCAGCCTAATTTGTGTTCACTTCTGTGATCGTTCTAATAATCGTTCTGTATGCGAATCTATATTAGCATTAAAAGGCGATTGTGTTGCATGTTTATGTGAATGAAACCTAAGGTAAATTTAATACTATTCAGTTCGGGGTCACATTTATTTGAATGTCGGATGATCGGAAAATTAAATTTGAAAATTTAATATTTACACACAAAGATCGTAAAAATGAAAAGTCGAACGTCAGACCTTTCTCTAGTATTACGCACATTTTCTTCAGCGTATTCGCTTGAAATTTTAAAAATGTAATATCTTCAAAGGCTTTCGCTCGAAAGGCAAAGGCTCAAAATATTGTTCGCAGGCTTTCACGAATTGATTTTTAAAGAATGATGTAACGGATGTAAATTAAAATGAAATCTGCAGCGCGACTCACTTGGTAAATTGAACTGTTCATTTAAAGATATCAACATCAGTGTTTCCAACGTTAAAAAAGAAACTTATTGCGTATGGAGTGAAAATGATATTTGCCTACAGAAATTTAATCAACTCCACCTACTTAGCCACCACTTACCAGATATCTCCCATCAGCGGGACCCCGCCCCAGCCGGGATACACTACGCTCCCGACCGGTCTCCCGCCACATGTTGTAGTGTAATGCATATTAGTGCAAGTCTGTGTATGTAAGGGACAGGACTAGAAAAATAAAGGAATGATCCCGCACGGCACGTGGCTCGTTTATAAGGGTACTACTCAGACATTCACCTGGTGTTTATCGGAGAAAATTACCGATAAGAGCAGCTGGTCCTTAGAATTCTCCACCAAGCTGACAAGCTAGTATCAAATATCTTGCCCCTATCGGGACTCGAACCTAGGTCAGAGGCATTCCAGTGACATCAATAGACTGAGCCAATCTGCCAGTCATTGAGTGACAGATATATCACACGCACACATGCACCTTGGGAGTTATTTAAATACTGAATAGGGACAACGTTTTACGAGCGTGCGTAATTAACCAGCGTCCGCTGAATGATTACATAACGAGGATCACACACCTAGGGGAATATTATCTGATACTCTGTAATCGATGTGTGTAGTGACCTACTTTATTTTACTTCGCTTCTCACAGAAGCTTTATAATAGTTTCTAATGTCAGAACTGTTTTTGTTGCCAGTGTAAGAGGAACAAATTTCATTAAAATTTATTTCAAC
The DNA here is from genome assembly GCA_017312745.1 of Gryllus bimaculatus. Lineage (NCBI taxonomy): Eukaryota > Metazoa > Arthropoda > Insecta > Orthoptera > Gryllidae > Gryllus > Gryllus bimaculatus. Next base: position 3,478,245 of record BOPP01000046.1, read on the forward strand.
TGTGTTAGAGATTCAAGATATTAAGATTTCAACACTCCAACTGAACTGAATTTTTCGGTTGGATATCTTCAGCAATTACACCTTGGCAAAGAGAAAGATTCTCGTGAAATCGACGGTAGAGTTATTGCTCAACAGTGCAGTGTTCATTTATACACAATATCAATGTGCGGATTTTGTGTACAGTGTATGTCAATTTCTCCTAATCGATTGATCAAATTTTTGATATTTCTTTGTTACTAGTTTTCTCTATTATATTTTGATTCATTATTACATGTGAATATTTGAACAATATATATTTTAAAAACCCACGAACTGAAGACAAATGTGTAAGAATTTTGGAACGTCAAGGAAAGGATAGGCAATACCTTCTATTCAAATATAGTGAACTGAGGAAAAATTAATCGTATTCAATCGTTTCAAATCTTGGAAATTCCTATTCTAAATATTGAAGAATTTGAAGAACAAAGAAGTTAATTGTTTCGAAGTGAAAAATTAAGTTACTTTAATACTACATATTTCCCTATTTAACCTCATTCTATAAACAGGACAAAATGTGCGTCAACTTTGCTCATGTGACAAATTTTACATGGAGTTAAAACAATACTTTAATAACTGTTCCGGTGAGTAGTACTTTATTGAATATTTTGATATATTTAACCCTTTTTTTTGTCTTCATCACTTTACACTCAACCCAAAGAGAATATGAAGAAGAAATATTTTATAACAACACGGATATTACTTCTTCAAATATTTGAAATATCTGCAATTGCGTGGACAACGAAAGACATAAAGGAATCTTATAAACATCTTGTAGAACAGCCGTTACTCATCTTCTTCAACAGTAATGATTGCACAGGAGAGTCACAACGACATATTCATCCTCAACATTATCAAAAACACGAAGTAGACGTTGTAGTTCATAGCATCTATTCAACAAGAACGACAATTTATATGAGTCAAGCTGGACATATTAGAGAAGTTTCGAACCGAAGCAATGAAATGCTGCCCAAAACCATTTTGATTATAGCATGTTATCCTCAGTTTTTGCATGGACTCGAACAACAAATGAATGAGCTGAAACAGAATGCGTTGTGGACTCCGCGAGCTCGACATCTTGTCATAGCGAGTGACACAGTTGATAAAGAAAACGTTCGTTCAACTTTGCAGGAAATTCGTAAGCACAAAGTGATAATTGCCGCTGTGTTGTTCCGGAAAAGTGGAGAGAACGTCGAAATAGCGCGAGGCTTTGTCTGTGGCGGAATTAAGAGTGTGCAAAGCCTCCCCAGCACTCGTCATCATTTTTTGCGTTTTGTAAGAGACGTGTGGAAGACTCGGACATCGGATGTGCGTGAGTGCATGATCAATGTGGCTGTGATTTTCTGGCCTCCTTATACAGTGCTGAAAAGCGATGGAAAAGATAATTTCACAACTGGTTCAGAAATACAAATGCTAAGAACTGTATGCAACTTTGTGAACTGTAATATCATATACTTCGAAGATTGGATACTAGCAATGAGTGTAGCGAGCAACACATCCAATGGTGGTGTTATAGGCGGTTACTTTATATTCTACGATGATCTGCTGAAGTACGATTTTGTTCTTACTGGACAATTGGAGCCAATTGTTTGGTTTGTTCCTGTTCCAATACCATTCCCCCGATGGATGTCATACGGTCGAGTTTTTGACATCCGAATATGGGTCCTAACAATTGTAAGCTCCATTGCTGTTAGTATTTTCTTTTTCTTCGCATTAAAGGTAAATATTACATCAAAACATAAAAATAAATTACTTACACCACAATCAACATTAAGAGCAACTGATGTCTTTCTTATTCTCCTCTGTGGTTCAATTGCACATAAACCCTCAACTCGCCCAGAGAAAATGGTCTTCATCGTTTGGAATCTGGGATCGCTTGTTTTGAACTATGGATATCAGTGTGCGTTGGTAAGTTTCATTGTCAATGCAGGTATGATTGTCAGATTTAAATCACTAGAAGATCTGCTAAATGCCGATATTGATTTGGGAATGGAAAATTCCATTGCTCAGAATATAGAATTCGCTGACGATCCACAATTACGCCATATAGAAAGTGGATTAGTATTTTGCCACAAACCTCTCACAGACTGCTTTGATCGCGTGGCATATTTTCGTGACTTAGCTGTTGCTACTGATAGTTCAAATACCGAGTATGAATTGCTTCCTCACTACACTGTTGATGGAAAAGAACTTATTACCGCATTGCCTTCGCCACTCTTCACTCAATATATATGTATTATACTGTCGAGACACAATCCGGTTCTCGAAGCATTAGATTTCTTGGTGAAAGGTCTCCGAGAAGCAGGCGTGATGGACAAGTGGTGGGACGATGAGATGGCGGCGGCCCGCGGCCAGACCGTCTCACCCCCCTCTCATTCGGATGATCCGGTGGTGATGTCGGTGTCTCACCTGCAGGGAGCCTTCTACCTCTTAGGCGTCGGCCTAACCCTCTCCTCCGTAGCCTTTGCGGTGGAAATGTGCGTCAGCTTTGTGTGTAGTGGCAGAAGCCGGAGACATGTTCGTTACCGCGCTACATTGTTAACGGAAAATACTTAATAGCCCCATGCCGTTTTGCTGCCCCGCCTTCGCCGCTCTGCTTTTAATCTTTGTCTACCCTGCTATCCAGATGCAATCCCGACTTTGGATTCAAGTTCTGCGAGAAGGCGTATTCTGCAAGCGTTATGATGCCGATATGATGGCCCGGTGCGCTCACCCACCGCGCAATCAAATGGTAATCCGGTGGTGCTGACGCTGTCTCGCCTATACGAGGCGCCTTCTACCTCTTGGGCGTTGATCTAACCCTCTCCACTGTGGTCTTTGCTGTTTAAATGTGTGTCATCTCTGTGTGCAGTGGAAGAGGCGGAAGTCATGGGCCTAGTTACATTGTTGACGGATGACACTTAATCGTCGCCATACCTTTGCCGCTCGACTCTCAATTGTTAGCTACCTTGTTATCTAGATGCAACAAGCTTACGAGGCTGCCGACTTTGGGTTCAAGGTCAGCGAGAAGCCGAATTGGTCAAGCGCGGGCCGTTATCATGTCCGGGTCCGCTCACCCACCGCGCAGCCAAATGATGATCCGATAATCGCGGTCCCATCTAAAGAGAGTGTTTTGCCTTCTAGGTGTATTGCTAACCGTGACATGTGTCGCTTTTGCGGTTGAATTGGCCACCTTCAGGATGTGGTGTGGGAATAAGCAAACCCGGTTGTGTGTTTGAGCAAGAATGCAAGAAAGCGAGGTACACTGCAGACTTACAATTTTTGTTTCAGGCCTGAAATTAAAAGGGACCTTTGAAATTACTTTTTAGTAGTAGTAATAATAATAATAATAATAATAATAATAATAATAATAATAATGATAATAATAATAATGTAATGTGTTGTCATTTTTTGCTGTTGATCCTTTTTTTAATGTTTAGTTACGTTGAAGGGTGGATATAAGTCGAGACCATGTTGGATCAATCTTCATAGACACCGGGAATAAATATTTCTTGCTATTAATGTATTGCTGTTACACCTCGAAGTTTCGTAAACGATATGTGCACCTTGTCAAGAGGTACTGCAGTTATGCTGAGTTAAATAGTTACAATTTAATTGACAAATAATATTACAATAATAAATATGAAAATTACTTATAATAACTTGGAAACTTAGAAATATTTGTACGTGATTACATGTTTTTAAACATACAAAATATTTTTTTTGTATTGTTTCTGAATTTCATCATGATATGATTAATTTCTGCTATCACTTTTTTAAATGTTAATTTTTCGTTGTGCAAGAGTTTTACATTATCCAAAACTATAGAGTGATTACACTCTATTCTGAACCTGGTAAGTAAAGTGTATCGAGAACTATCCTTGTTTATATTGGAAGTGTGTTGGTAAACTTTTTTACTCAGGTATTGTTTTGTCTCACTAATATAAGTTAGTTGCAGATATGGAATAATATAAATTGGATGTATCACCCGTTTTGTCTTTTTGTTTGTCTATAATTTACTAGTCGGGTTTTGGTTATAAAAGACTGCATTTAAATTATATTTCCTAAAACTCCCGAATTCTCAAATTACAACTTCTTTAGTATTGTGTATAATTCCATTCCTAATGCATTAAATCAATAAAAAACTGTTGAATAAAGATTATTTTTTTAGAATGTTTTTAACTTTCTCCCCATTTTTCCCGTGAAATTCTTTATTCGCCAACTTTGATGCAGAATCAATACGTTTGTACATTATAGCCACTTTCTGATTTATAGAATGTTTTGAGTGGTAATTTGAAACCCTTCGCGAAAAAGTTTCTTTCTGTTACTAGTCAGTTAATTTTTTATTATCTTAAACTCTTAGTTTGAGATTCAACAAGCTGTTTTTTCTCTATATGTTCTCCAATTCAAGAGTAAATATTAATATGAGATGAAATTTATTGTGTGTGTCAACAAAAGAGTTTACATTAGATTGGTATAAACATGTAATCAAATCATCCATGTATCTGTAGAAGAATAATAAATGAAAGTGAATTTGAGAAAAGCAGAGAACTTCCATATGTTCCATAAATATATTTGCTAGTATGTGCGGGAAGCCCATTTGTAGACCCTGTCGTTGACTCTGGCGATAGCATAGTGTTTTCTATTCTATCCTAAGTTTGTTACCTCAGCCAAAGCAGTGATCCCACGATATAATACCCTGCCCACAGTAAGTCACGATTCACGTTTCGGGTTTTACTAAGATTGAAATCATTCCGACATAATTCCAGAATCAATAAGCTTCTCATTTTTACTTCCTAGTTTACATTCGTGTGTAAGTAAGTAAGAGTTCGAGAGAAAGTTATGTAACAGTGCGGCAAACCGATTTCGATGTTTCAACAAAAATACTAATTTTGGGACCTTCTGCTACCGAAAAGAGTACTTTTTGTTTCAAAAGATCCGTCCGTTCCTCTATCGGTCTGTCCTTCTGACTATCAGATCCTTCTAGATAATTGCATTTGAAAGTTTAATTGCTTCAAATTATGTCTTACGAAGTTTGTCGGAAACTCAAGGGTTTTTGTGAATGAGCTCAAAATTGCGCATTTTCAGAAACTCTTTAATCTATTGTATTACAAATACGCATTTACGCAAATTTATTGTAGTCACCCGTACAGTACGAGACATTACATTCGGCGTCGGATAAATAAGTAATGTAAGTCGTAGTAATGTATGCTGAGCAAATTGAACTAGGCATCGGGAAAAGACGCAGGGCTGAAGTTTAAAAACTTACTCGATTCCTGTTGTTCACCTCGGCGATGGCTTGGTATGTTCAGTCGGACAGCTCTATTTTAGGATAGATTATTCACTAAATATTTAATAAATCACTCATTCTCTGTTTGAAAATGTTACTGCCAACCAAAGCAACGAAAGACGTAAGTTTTGCATTCTCATAAATTGGATAAATAACCTTTTTAGAGCTATGTACTATAATACCACAGTTCATACTTGAATATTATTGATATTTTTCTTCGAAAAATTTGTCTTCAAATAGTTATTTACCCATGTTAAAACTCTTGTTTAAAAGTATAAATCACAATAGTCACACAGCTGTGTTTATGTTTGTTAAAGTTCATTTAATAAATTCTCAGAAGCATTTTTCTTTCACCGAGTCATCCATCGTTTTCTGAAATTCGGCACAGAATGACCGAAATAGGGTCATCGGAAAGGGGGTGATTGAAGACCACATAGGCGCACGGGTGGTGGTGGGTGTGTATTGATCGATAGTGAATAAGTTACTGCCAGTGTCGATTGAAGGGCCAGGGATATTATTTAAAAATTCTCCCAGGTTTCTGAACAAAACACAATTTTTTGGCCCGGTCTCTATCTGTAGCTGGTCCCACCTCTTCTCTATTTAAAGATTACGACGGCATCATCAATTCGTGATGTATTGCCAATTCTACAATTTATGCCTGAAAGTTAATTTTAACACAGTTAATAACACAGGAATTTCGTAAATGGAAAACACAGATTCCTCATGAGTCGCCGCATTGCACACGAAAGCTAAGTTTGTCCCATATCTTCAAACACACACGAACGCACATACTCACGTACACACACGAACGCACACAGTCACGTACACATAAACCCGCGTGTGCAAGCAGGTAGGCACACACGCGCACACACAAACACACACACGCACAAACGCAGGCACGCACTCACACATATACTCGCACACACACGCGCGCTCGCGTGCACATGAACACACAGAACACTTAGAACACTTGTTGGTATCTCTCGTCTTCGCTCCTTGTATCTCTCACAAAATTTGGCCCCTTCCTTTCCCCGTCCCCTTCCATCTACGGAGGTGCTGCCTGTTCTGCGCGGATTTTCTTTTAGGACGGATTTTTTCATATTTTAAACGCGTTTACCTAAAGGGTAATCTGGAGCCGACTGTTGCCGTTTTCTCAAGGTTTATTTTCGGAGCATGCACTTGCACAGGTCTCATTTGTTGGCACGTCGGTGACTCCCCAGTTCGCTGAGTGGAGCGCTGGCTGGCGTAATAGCGATCCATTTCAGTGGTGCAGCCTACGAGCCAAAACAATAACAATTATCTTCTGAACTCCAATTCACCTCTCGTAAACTCTCCACGCACGTGATAATGAGATAGAAGGAAAATCTCCTTCAATTACACGAGGATTATCTGCGGTGTTTGTCCATTCATTAATTACTACGAAATAATATGCGGTAGAGAGGCGTACACATTTCATATATCGCTTTCAGAGGTAATGGTCTGATTCGCAACCTTACGCACAAAATCGTGAATTTCAATACCATGCTATCGTTGGGCACTTAAGGAGTTCAATGTCTGGTTGCAAACGTTAACAGATATTCCTGTAATTTGGGCGTATTTAAAAATATTCACTAGTAATACGTTTGCTGAGGAGTGGGTGAGGAGTTAGATTATTGGCCTCTGAACTCCTAGTGCACGGGTTCTATCACAGATATGTGTGTGTGTGTGTGTGTGTGTGTGTGTGTGTGTGGATTTTGGAAGGGTGGGAAATCCACGGTAGCCATGGCGTGTAAAAGAATCCTGGTGGTATGTCCAGCAAAATTAAATCTCTCCGACAACATTCGCCCTAACGAGATCTCACTTTCCCCCAGACACTTCGGATATAGTAATCGAGACCGACATCTGGCGGAGAAATTGGGAGTCAAATTCCAGGCGCATTAGAGAATTCCATGCCAGGCGCGTCTGCTCAATAAAGTCTCCAAATCCGTGTTGGAAGTAGGCTTCTAAAGAAGCCTGGATAGAAAACTCAGTGAAGGTAACAGGAAACCACCATAAGTAATTCATCCCAAGAAACTCCATAATCTATCACCTAACATTTGTACATAGAATAGGATCAAAGTAGAACTAATAAGTCTAAACAGAAAATAAGATATTTTGGAATACTTGAAGTATCTCAAGTTTTGTTATTATTTGATTTTGTATTTTCATGATTTCATGTCATTGCTGAAGAGTAAATGTTTGTATTTCAAACAATATTCTAAAGAATTAAATATATGAGCACGGGAATGAGTCAACTATTTGATTTCTTTCAAGAAATGTCGCTCTTGGTTGAATGAATGATTATTCTTTGAAATTATATTTTCAATGTATTACCAGATTGGCATATTTTAAGATTTTATCTGCATATACTTTTGAGAGTTAAATGAGACTACCAAATATTCACATCTTCAGCAGAGAAATGACATTAAATTTGAAAAAAAATGAGTCGAGTGAAATTTTGATTGTTTAGTGTTTCGGGGTGCGTCAACTGCTAGATCTAAGCAGACAACACCTAATCTCCCTTCCGATGTTCTAACGTGTGTGGTAGTGCCGTGCAGGTATCTGTGTGTGAGTGCGTGCGTGTGTGAGAGTTCAGATGGTGTTGATCGGAGAAATCACGGACACGCAGAGATAAATGGAGCCGGCAAGAATTCTTCTCTAGACAATGGCTTAACTCAACCTAACCATCTCTCCAGTATCGGAAGCCATGCGACAGTGTGGACTCTAACCCTAGGGCCCCCTGTCAAAGACACCGTAGTAATGTCAGTTCATGCCCTGAGTCACCTCAGCCAGTGAATTGGGAGGAGTTTAATTACATGCTCCAGGAGCACTTCCAAACTTCGGGGTTATTGGATCAAATTAGGGTTGCAATTGAAGCAAATAGACAAATAGTTATCGGGTTTTGAAGGATAAATCATATCTAATGGCAGAAGTTGATGTGCCAAGCAATCAGAATTGAATCGAGATTATAGTGTGCATTTTTCTTACAATGTCCCAATACATGTTACTGTGTGACGACGAGAAAATTCACTTCTCAGGTCGAGAAGACCGGAATACGGCGTGGTCATGTCTACATGATAACCACACTTACCCCGTTAACCCATGGCCACGAGGCAGGGACGTCGCCGGTAGACCTGAGCCCGTTTGCGGGCTGTCGGCCATGGACCTTCCTCATCTCCGTGCCGCTTCTTCCCTTCCCCTGTTCCCCCCAGTCTCTTCTCCGCCTCTCTCCCTCCTCTCCTCTTCCCACTCGCTCTCTTCCTTTCTCTTCTCCGCCTTTCCCATGGCCCCTTAACCCATGGCTGCAAGGCAGGGATGTTGTCGGTAGGCCTGAGCCCGTTCACGGGCTGTCACGCCAAGTACATACATAGAATGTTTAATTCCCCCCCCCCCCAATTCATTCAAACCTCACTGTCAGAGAATTCCTCCCTGTGAGATCAACTGCACGCGAACCGCAGAACGAAAAACGGCTGCGTTGCGAAGAAGGTATCGATAGGAATCGACTGCCGCGCCGATCGCTTGCGTGGTGAGGGGTGAGGGGTGGGGGGTGAGGGCCACCTGGAAGCCGCTTAGCGCAGGGAAGGGAAGGGAATAATCCCTGCAGGGCTCTTCGGACGGCCAGCCACAGTGGAGCAAGTCGAAAGAAATGGAGGAAAGCTGAGAAACGAAAAAAAATCCGAAGCGCTTGCGTTTAAAGTTGGGGTTCGTATGATTGAAATTCCTAGACAGTATTTCGAAAACCAACGCTAGAAAATTTTTGAAGTCAGATAAATTGGTGGGTCAGATAATCCCTAGGAATAAGCTGTAAAAAGGAGCGCATCTAACTGGCAGTTCTTCCGTGATCATTTCAAACATCTCCTCCAATCAATTATTGTTGGATTACCTATCCAATCAATTATTGTTGGAACACGGTACACCAGTTTTCATCAATCAGTTTTCATTGTGGTTGGTACGTCTGGTAGATGGAATCTTTCGTATCATCATGATACAGCTACATCAATCCGCGTGTATAAATCCGAGTTTCAAAATACATAGTAGTATACGTACTGGTATTTTGACGGCAAGTTTTTTGAAAATAAATACTGACAACTTTAGACAATTTATATATACTTGCTACATTTAACTACATTTAAGGTAGTGTCTAAGAGTGCAACTGTAACCTTAACGGAAGCGCACAAAAAGGGAGTGAGGACTGTTTTCAAGTAATTAATATAAGTCATCAATGTCGATAATTGGAAGGTATAGACGTTTTTTATATAATGTTTATCATCGATAATATGGACCGTCGTAGTCAATATTTTTAACATCGATGTTTTTACCTGGTTGATATATTAATTTTAATGAAAAAGTACCATAATAATGAAAACTTGTAGCGATTTTTAGGGAATCATAAATTGAACATTCTTAAAACCAATATGATCAACAGTAAGAATAACCAAATTAGAGAATTCATTTTTGAACAATGAAGCATGCATAATTTGTGGATTATCCAATGATGGCAAAAGTTTTGATAAAAGTGATAAATGTTATAACAGTGTTTGTCGGATAATCTCAATTATAAGTTAACGAACACATCTTCAAATTACTTCTTACCCTCAAAGGGAGATATCTATCCAATGTGTTGATGCCTTCCATTTTGTCAGCGCAGCACCGAATGACTGAGGAGAAGAAAAGAAATAAAAAGTAATGTTCAGCAAAGTATGCTTCTCAAGGAACAATACACACTTCTGTATGTCATGCTTTGTACAAAAGTAAATATGTTGGATGAAGCCGAGCATTAAATTCCAATTATGCTGACACTGACTTCTCCAAAAGCAAAGAAAAGTCGTTCTTTATTTTTAGGGCCTAGTATCCCTGGTAACACGACCAGGCGCACACAAACAAACACACACACACACACAAACACACACACACAAACACACATACAAACCCACACACATACAAACACACACACACACACACACTCCAGAAAACAAAAACTGCTCCATGTTGGACTGTGAGTACTTGCGGTCTAGTGAATGAGCGATTTCAGCAAGCGGAGCTCTGGCTCTTTTCTCAGTCCCTTCACCCACCTGGATCCCCAATCCCCCACAGTCCCCTCAGTCTCCGAGCTAGTAATAAATTATGCGAATCACACATTTTTAGTTTGTAAGAGCATTTCGTAACTTAACGTTTGAAAGGGATGCACGCAAATAATTTACAAAAGCAGTGTAATATTTCAAGTATTTGTGAATAGAGTGATCTTTGCTATATATTTTCATTGCACGTGGAATATTGTTAATAATAATGATAATAATAATATAATTATAATTATAATTAGTATTAACTATATTATTAATTTTAATTATAATAATAATGAAAATATTGTTTTATTTTTTCTATAGTAAATAATGCAATAATAACCTGCAACTCACATTTAGACTAATTGATTATGCAGTTAAAATAGTACTATATAATTTTCGAAAGTCGTTCTGATACAGTTTCGTTTTTGCGAGTAACGCCTGAAGCGTCTGATTTGGCATCGAAGCCTTACAAAACATTGATCATGTACTTCTATAGATATATCGTGGGTATGTCACGGACTCGCTGGCCGCAATTTGCACATCTCCCCATAGAATATTTAAATTCGCACCCGCCACAAAACCACATCAGATGCGACTCCCTGCGCGATTACCATAAACTCTCTGGAACCTCGCCGCCGCGGAGGGCGAAAAACAACCAATTCCGAGCCGACGCAATTCCTACGCAATTACACGACTTCCAAAGCTACCGCAAAACATACATTACGTTCACAACCAACGGCCGACCGAGCCACCGACCGAACGATGCTCTGCTCGCCAGCCTTCCCACGCACGCGTCTGGGCTCTTTGACAGGCAGGGAGGCGCTTAGCAACGGCACACTGCACCCTTTGCCGCGCCCAAGCATGCAAATAAGCTGCTGATATTCTATTCGGCAAATGGCAGCGCATCAAATGGTCGAGTCGGCGGCTCCGCCCGGCAGCCGGAGGGTGGAACGACACGGGCACTGTGCGGGGCCTTTGTCGCGAGTCGCCTGCAGAGGTAGCTCAAGTCGAACAAAAGCCGGTCGCTGGTTAATAGTTTTGATGGATGGCACTGAGTGCGTTGCGATACGGCCTCCACTAAACGACCTCTGCACGTGAACTCAGGGCGTGAATGGGGATGTTTGTGAGAGAATATTGAAGTGAATGATACGGCGGGGCATCTGGAGCGATGTAGGTAGATGAATAGAAATTAAATATTGATAAAAGATGAAATGAAATAGACCAAAATCTAACTCGGTAGTACTAAGCAGTTGATATATACCTATTAACTACGGGCGCGTCAACTGCTTATGTTATTAGTACCGAAAGTGTAGTGAATGCTTTTACTCGGGAGGTGGCGGTGGTTTTCACCCGCTGGATGGCAAATTCCGGCGCCGACATAGCGTTGGCTAGCGCGGTTTTCCCTAACCAGGTATCTCCCACAATCGCACCACCGTCCCAACCGGGTCAAGCTCCAAGATCTCAAAAGGTATGGTAGCATATTGTAGGTGTGTTTAAGTAGAAGATAAAGATAGGACAAGGAAGAGGTAGGAAAGATCGCGCGCGCTCCGTGGCCCGTTTGTTACGGTACTGCTCTAGAATTTGCCTAGAGGTAATCGGATAAACCACGGAAAAATACCGATTAGAGAAGCCTTCTACATGAATTCTCTTCCAGGTTTTCGACACTAGCTTTTCTGATAGGTCGAATTCAATCGCTGTCTGGAGAAATCTGGAAGCCGGCTTCTCTGATAAATAGTTTGGCGAGGTTTCTTCAATCAGCACCAGGTGAATGCCAAAGCAGTATCCTAACAAGCGAGCCACGGACTGCGCGCGATCTTTCCTTCCTCTTCCTTGTCGTATTCTCACACTCTTACACTAACATGCACTACAGTACCACACATGACGAGAAACATTGATTTTTTTCCCGGCGAGGGTGGTTCTCCAATGTTGGGAGATACCTGGTTGAATGAAACCCCACTTACGCTAATAATGTTGGCCATTATCATCATTTAATGATAATTACGTTAAACCAAGATGTGGGCATTTGGCACTAAATTCCATTGATTTCACATCAGTCTTCGTTTAATTGTCATTGAATTTTGATTTGCTTCATCTTGACATATGCCAAGACAAATATTATTTATTTCTATAGTATACTACACAAATAGGACAGATCTGAAGAAGTGTGTGTTTGGAATTTCTGTAACGCTTACAAAGCATTTATATATACTTTGCGAAAGTAGCCCATTCTTACAGAATTCAGCACCACAAAAATGTATTGAGTGTTATATATAATAACAACAAACTTTATGGGGTGAATATACGATTTCAAAAATTAGTAAAAAACAACAACATAGAACTGAACATCAACACAAAAGATAAAAAAAATAACGTTTCTTCTTTGCGGTATAAATCTTGTCGGGACAGATTTTTTGGTACTCAGTGATGTATTTTTTTTATTTAAACTATTTTCCGCAAAAAGTACAGATGTAGTTTAACATGTTGAATACCAGATAACTAACATACATTTTGAACATACTTTTTCGACAATTGTTCCAAATCAATTATGCATATTCCAACACATTACAAATTGGATTGCGTTGTACGCGAAGTAGTAATTTTTTTCTTCTAGTCTCCCTAAAGTTATTCCAAGTAACATAATTAATATTTCAAATTGCCAGTCATGGGGTATAGGTAGTGTATTTACTAGTAACATTTCAATGATCCATTGGAAACAATCCGTGTGCTTTTACTGAGTACTGAATAATAGTTTGAATAATATAAAATGTACAAATATTTATTACCACTTACACTTCGAGGGAATCAAACTATCTATATTCAACGAAAAACTAAATAATTATGCAGTAAGTAAGCATCTTTTATCATGACAAAACGTGTTTATATATAATTTATTATCAATGTGCGCTTTTAATATATAAAAAATTAATTATAATAAAATTTACAAAACATGAAATTAAATTCCAATTTTCTTACTCGGAAGAGTAACACTCCTCGCTAATTGGTATAGAATCACAAATTCGCAACCAGATCCATTTTCATGAGCGCGTCATTCATACATTTTTCTACTCAACATATTTCAGATGCAGTTCTGACGGGAAAATTGTGTTGGATCTCAGTCGTCGTATGAATAATAACTTTTTGCTCACTTTTATTTTGGGAATTTGTTCAATATTAATAAAATTGCCAATATTACCCTCTAAACTGTAAAAATTATTCATAATTTTACTTGTGGGTAAATTAAACCGATTGTGGGTGTCAATTGTTTATTCACAAGCGCTTTAACCCAAAAGAAAACAATTCATGAAAACATTTGCGCACGCCAATATATTACAACAATAGTATGTATATAGGATTTTTTCTACAACCAAATCTAAAAAAATAGAAGAGAAATTAGAATTCTGATAAGGACATCGGAATCCGCAAGTCCGTCGCAGTACGTATCGAGCCTTAGTGACTTACAAATTTGAATCTAGCTCCCTGGTATACCGGAGTATATTGGAGTTCACAGTCGCTTTTACCCAATACTCTAGTCCATGGCAGCCTCTACCCGGTACTCTAGTTCACGACAGCACCTACCCAGTACTCTAGTTCACGACAGCCCCTAACCGGTACTCTAGTTCACGACAGCCCCTACCCAGTACTCTAGTTCATGACAGCCCCTACCCAGTACTCTAGTGCGCGGCAGCCTCCACTCGGTACTCCTGTACGCGGCACCCTCTATTCAGTACTCCAATACCTTACAGCCTTTACTCGGTACCCCAGTACGCGGCAGCCTCTTCCCGGTACTCCAGTATGCGGCAGAATCTACTCGATAGTCCAGTACGTGTCAGCCTCTACCCGATACCCCTGTTCACAGAAATATAAATCGGGAGCGCTGACAGCTACGGTGCGGACCACCACAGTAGATCCGACTTAAAGAAGAAGCGACACTTCCAGAAATATCGCAAGCGGCTGCTAAAATGCAAACGGGCGAGGGGGTGGGGGTGGGAGGAGAGACCGCGAAGGGGCGGCGCGTGGACCGGCGCTTCGCGTTGGGGCTTTGACGCGACGCATCCGCAGCGACGGGAGCGGCGCCTCAATGCGCCGACCGCGTTGCCATGGCGACGCATCGCAGACGCCCGCGCCGCGAGGCAGCCGCTTTCGCAATGCGGCGAGATGGGATTGGATCTTGCGTCTCTCTCCCTCTCTCTTTCCAGCGCTCTGCCTCTATCTTTTCAGCGCTCTGCCTCTCTCTTTCCAGCTCTCTCGCTGTCTCTCTCTTTCCAGCTCTCTCGCTGTCTCTCTCTTTCCAGCTCTCTCGCCCTGTCTCTCTCTCTTTCCAGCTCTCTCGCTCTCTTTCTCTCTCTTTCCAGCTCTCTCGCTCTCTTTCTCTCTCTTTCCAGCTCTCTCGCTCTCGATATATCTATTTTCTTTTAGGTCTCCTTTGTCCCTTTTCTCTCATTTGCTCTTGCCGTCACGTACTCTCCTTCATTCTTTCATCCTTTTTTCTATCCTATCTCACTTGCTATACATCTCTTTCTTTACACCCTCGCGTTTCTCTTATCCCAACTAAATCTCATGTTCTACCCCATCTTTATTCTCCCGCGTCCTCTTCTCTCATCTCTCTTGCTTTTTCTCATTCACTCACACTCGTTATTTCTTTATTCCTTCCTGTATATCTCTTCTAGATTCCATGAGTTAAGTTTGGAAGTCTTAAGTAGCCTTGAATTTTCTCATTTTTTAGAGGAATTTGTGTACAAATACGATTTAAGATTGTGTTTGAGCTTTGGGTTTGAAAGTGTCAAATTGCTTAAAATAAAACTTATTTTTTGATAGATTTTACCTTTATTTTTTATTGTAGTATAAGTTTCTGATTTCGATTTTCGTGTATTACAGTGTAGTAGAACATGAAATGCACTAAAGCAAGACTTGAACATTTTGGAAAACAATCAATTCCACTTTTGAAGTAAGTAGTGAAACCTCAATAAACGGAATTCCTTGACATTTTGATTTTTCGGTTTATCTGCGTATGCTGAACATTGAAATATGCGGTAATTTAATATTATATAATTTCTTATTATTAATATAAATGATATTATATACCTACTATACATCTTGTCACTGTGCGTATGCACTCTCAAAATATTGTAAACATCCGCCATTCGTAGGAGTTTGCAATATTACACTATAGACGTACAAGAAAGTAGTATAAAATTATGAAACACATAATATGATAGTCTTTTCATTAAAAACACAATCATAATGTTTTATATGTCAGAGATAAGATTCAAAGCTTTTAAGTTATACCTGAATATCATATGGGAGGTTTTTATTCAAAACGAATGCCATTTTGTATTCTTTTTTACGTCCTTTTTACAAATTTAGAACTAAATTTTTTCATCGAAAGAAAATGAGTTGACGTACGTAGCGGATTCATTTTTAATACGAGACACTGACGCATTTCTAATATTTGTTGGATCTCTTGTACATTTCGTAACAATAGTTAAAAAACCGATGTAATTGATGTCTCTTTATTCAATCAATAAGTTAATATCTGCGTCTCATGTCACCAGATGTAGATTTACTCGTTTATTCAATCGAAATACCGACAGTAGCAACATTGATAGAAAGGATACTTTTTGGTCTAGTTTATGAGCGGCATCTAGGTAAATAGCGCAGCGGTGCATTTCGAAAGTTCAATACATCAGCTGGGTTTGGAAATAAAGAACACACATGAATGGATGCGAACGTGAGATAATTTTTCGAGGAAACTGAGTATTGAAACGGACGGATGACGAACGAGTATGGGTGCTCCTTCCATCGCAAGAGTTTTCAAACGTGAGACGAGTTACAACGTGCAGTAAATGCAAATTAGTCGCATACAACGCACTTCGTTGCCCGCGCCCACGGTGCCGGCCGTTAACTATCGTCTCGCGTCACGCGAAAAGTCGCTGGCGGTGGTATTCGTCCGCCCATCCACCCTCTTTCCTCCCGTCCTGTCCTCCGCTCTCCCCCTTCCCCAGGCGGTATCAGCTCACCGCGGCGCGTTCGTCCCGAGCGCTGATTTATCCGCAATTCGCTAGGGGCGCTCCGATCAATCCGCGCGCCACCCAACCCGACGCGACCTGCGTCACGTGACGTTTCACCCGGCCCCGGGGCTTCCCCTCCGGGCACGCCCGTCCACACGGAAGCGGCCGCGCGGCGCGGGGGCGGGAGAGGGCGGCCGGCAGACCGCCCGACAGACAAACGACACGCGACACGCAAAAAAATACCGTGCCATAAATATCGCGAACCTATATTTATTCGGAAGCGTCCCCGTCCGCCTGGACCGGGTGGCGGCGGTGGCGAGCGCAAACGGATGACAAAACACTGCGCATTGGCGCAGCCGTTCCAATACGGAGACTGCTGGCCGTGAGAGAGCGAGAAATTTGTCCACAGAGCTTTCCTTCTTTTCTGCTCTTCACTGTTTTTTTAGCCATATTTCATTACGAGATATCAATTTGTTTGGCGCTAGGATTTTGGAAAATCAGTGTGTTGATTCCATGGTATGCTGTTGTTCTGGTTCACTATGACAGTTTAAAAGCCGAGTGTTGACAGACTTTGAAAACAATATGTTTTTGGTTCAACAATTGCGGTTTGTCAAAATATTGTTATTCACCCAATTTTTAAGCAGATAAATGTGTTCAAAATGTATTTTTGACGATGTAAAACAGAAAGTGCGTGAATTGCATACCTTAAGATAATGCGAAATCACTGAAACGTTCTTAAATTATACATGTTTCATTGTATAAGTATGATGTAAATTAAATGTTACTGAAACACTTAATACGGACAAATAATTGATGACAAATAATGACACTCAACTGAAATTATGCACGACAACACTTCACCATGTGAGATAGATATGTTTCACTAAACCACTGATAATGTTTGTACTTCTAAAAGATACTTGTGCTGTCATTTCACTTAAAAACGAATTTATTATTTGTAATAACCGTTCTGTTCCTGAACATTTCGATTTCAAAAATATTGAATCTGATGCCCTCCAAATTGTCCATGCAATAACTTAATCAAACAATTAATTAGTGACCAGAAATTTTACAAATCCATTAGAAACAAACGTTATTTTGTGAGAAATATATCCTGAAAAATTGTTTCAGGGTGATTCTTGGAAGAGATGTAACGATTATTACTATGTCGATTATTACTATGCCGATTAATAAAATATCACAAATTACTAGAATTTAGACATCTAAATAACTTTCCAATTATACAACAGTAGAAGAACTTCTTTCAACATCTATTTTTTAGCAAAATAGAGTAGAGTTATAAAGTAATATATCTTCTAGGATTACAAAACCAATTGCGAAATTCTACAGTTCTTGTATTTACTTTTCTTCAAACATTAATTACCCGTAAATGGTCGTATGGGAAAATTTGGGTCCCACACACTATTAGTTCCTGTACTGTTTTATTTGAGAATATGGTATTCTCTTGTGATTTTCAGTGCTTTCCACTAATACTTTATCTACAAAATCTATTACTCGTCACATGATTGCATGCTGCCTGTCAGTTCACAGAAATCGATTTTATATTGCGTGTGTGTCTGAGTCGCAAAGCTCCCATGGGCCCTCCGACAATAGATCCGTATTGACAAGAACAGCCGATCAGCTCATCACCCAGGGAAACCCTGCGATAATCTGCGTTTTCTGTGATACAATCCAAATTGGCTCTATGAACTTTGAGAAAGGTGAAATATTGCTGATACTTTCAGAAATCGGTAGAAACAAAATTGTAGACGGAAGTTTGCATCGTATTCTCCTTTGGTTTATATCTAAGATTTTATATCTAAAATAGCCCGATATCCACATCAGACCAAACACAAGAATCAACCAAAACTAATAAGGCAATATGTGAAATTTGTCCACGCAATTGGTCGCAAACGCATCCCTCAATTTTTTTAAATGTGAAGAGTCGTATGCAAACAACATTCTTTTGTAACGTTAGTGTTTAAAAATAGATTATTGAACTATTCATGTACATTTCCAGAGTTACGGGGAAGTAATGCCGGCTGTCCCATGTTAGTAGGTTTACTTGCAGGCCCAAAAAATGCCTCCTGTCTCCACTAGTGGGTGAAAGGAGCGTAGCGAAATTTGCGTGGTCACACGGAAGAGCGGGCCTGATGGCCCGAGTCTCGCTGTATAAACTAAGGCATCAGTTAAATTCAATACACTCAAGTATTACACTCGTGCATTAATACCCATCATTGTTTCATTGTTATTGCTATACTAAATGTTACTGCTGTGTGCTTGGAGAACGATTGAGTTACAAAAATTACACAAATGTACATTTGTGAAATATTTCTCGCCAATGATGTGCACATTTCCTGCAACTTGTAAACACTGTTATATTGGTGAGTTGAAGTACTTAAAATGAAATTAAATGAAGTTTTTCGGAAATTATAAAATTTTCTGTTAAAAAGAGCTTTAAATTTCCAATTTATAGTATTGCTTAAACACCAGTTTTAGAAAAACAGTTCCAAAGTTTTCTATGAAAATTGCCATTTAGGACGAGGTTTTACTGTTGTTTAATAATTTTAAAATAATATAATAGCTCTACAATGAGGAAACCGAAAATTGAGAATTTAAAAAAAATCTTTGGGGACTATTGATGACAGCTGGGAAACGTATGTGGCGAGTCCGAATAGATAGCTGAGACCAAAGGAAATAGAAAACTAATACGGGAAAGGCTGGTCCATTCTCTAATACCACTAGTTATTTTTATTTTCATTATAATAATTTTGTACTGAGTTTTAAAGAATAAATATTGAAAGGCATTAATATATTTGTAAATATTTAGTCGAAGAAAAACTATTGAAAAACGCGTAAATTTACGTTGATAGAACGCGTAAGCGTACACCAATTTACATTTCATTACTTTTTGCAGTGTAAATCTATATTACGTGATCAAGTGAACCGTCATAGTTTTATGGATGTGATTTTTTTTTTTTAATTTCTTATTCTATTCGACGATCGTGCAGTTCTGGGACAGCCGCGGTGCTTTCTGGAAAAGGAAATTAAAGGCACCTGCAGGCAATCCGCAGTACACTCCTGTATTAAAATGTTCTGCTGCATACTCTGTCGTCTTAAGGGGTGCTTCAGAGCACTACGTTGAGCAGTTTGATACAGAAATTGTAGCGAGTCCAAACGAGTTGAAATATTATCAATTAAAAACTAATCTTTAATTAATAAAAATTAAAGAAATAAAATATATAGGAAATTAAAAATGATGGTGCCAATAAGTTTTTGAGAACTAAAAATTTAAAAATATCTTCATAAATATCAAAATATTCATTAATTCTGTTATCAGGTATTGTATTCTTTTTGAAGTTTTAACATGAATAAATATAAGCAAAATTATTTTTATGTTGGTTCTCGCTTTCAAATATTCTTATGAACGGTACTCATGAACGTATAGGTTTAAAAGCAAAATCAATAAATGTGCAGATGGACATTCAAATATGTGGAACACAGTTTGTTTATGATACGAGCGAGTGGTAGAAGAGGCAATATATAAAAATGGGATATTTTATTTTTGCGAGTAGAAAATGTTGCGAAACAAAGGAGATAGGTCGAGGGAGCAATCTTGAGATGAAAATAAAATAACTTTTACAATGTGCGAAATACACTGATTTCTTTATTTATACGCGTGTACAAAATTAGTAAAATCACACTATCATGTGATATGAGTGAAGCAAATCATCACGTAAAGATAGGCACTACACCACACAATTATTTTATTATAGCTGTGAAGTTTTGAAATTTAATCGTAATCCAAGTCTTTGTATATTTAAAAATAAGGATTTGAATGTATTGCTTTTAAAAAAAATATTTATTTAACATTAAATACCACAACAAAGCTCGAAAAACTAGAAATTATTTCATACGCTAATAGGATTGTGTAGTTCTGGAGTCACCTGTCAAGGAGATAAAATAATGGTGTTGTCTGCCCATTATGTAAAACCTCGTTCCGGAAGTCACTTTATAGTTAGAAACAAATCTTATTCTTTAAAATAGTTACCATGCAGCGGTCAGGGAGAGATACGACATCTTTATATAATTTAATGGAGAATTTATGATTATCAAAACATCTTTTAGTGTATTTACGAATGCTCTGAAATAAATTTATTTCATTTTTATATTACGTTTATTCAATCATTAGTTCAAAAAATTGTTTTAATTATTAAGTTATTAGTTATTACATTCATTTTACATAGAAATTTTTAATTGTAAATAAACATTAAAAATACATATACGTTCATAGAACGTGGTAATTTTGAAACACTAATTAAAATCCCTAGTATCAGTAAACTAGTTTAGATCTCTCTTCCCATTCAGTTTCAGTATTAACGTATATTTCAAACGAAATTTGCATGCACTACACTGACCTAACTTATTATGAAAATAGTTGTCGCTCCAAGAAAAAGAGCATACTTTCACTACCAAAGAACATACCAAGAGATAATTATGCATTAAGATAGCGTTATTTCCACTTTTTCAGCCCAAAACAATTGCCTCAACTCTGCGTCAGAGACCCATTAACAATGGAAATAAGCTTGAGTTAGCATTCTTTTTTCTTCTATAGCGTCGACAAAGGAACAACGTGATTACGAACATGCCTGTTTTAACTTCAGTATTGAATTTTTCGATACATTGTCGTGCAACTGATTATAAGAGGGGATTTTGTCGCCCGTTAAATTATATTTTGTAGTTAACAATGAGCCATGGTCGGCAGGACTCTCAGAAATTGTTTTGGCAAGCTAGGAACTATTTTATAACTATGAAATAGATTAACTGTTTATATTTTAATGCAATTAGCTTCACTTTAATAGTATATGAAACATTATTAACATTTTTCTATCATCTTCCTCTTCATACTAGACAAACTACGTGCTACAAACGTGAACTTCGCAACTTGGCCTTCGTGAAGTTTTCCAAACCACAAACTCGAGAAGTACCTCCACGCGGTTGAAGTGGAACGCTGACAAATCGTGCGCAGACATCCAACGCTTAGCTTCGTCCATTCGTCATCCAAATTCTCCTAAGCAACAGCACCCGCCCAGAAGTTCAGCGACTTCTCGAAGGGCAAGGGTGGGGGGGGGCGGGGTCACGGGCGCTTCCGTTCTCGGCGCTGACGCGGCGATGTCGCGCGCATAACGCAGGCGGCCGAGGTCGCGGAGGGAGAGGGGGGTGGGAAGGGGGGCTGTGTGGCCGATAAAACACGTCTGCCGCCCCAGTTCATTAATTCGGCCCGCGGACGCCGCCGCAGCCCGCGCGACCCGCGCGGCCGCGCCGCGAGTTATGAGAGATGAACTCCTAGCAGATTATCTATGGGCGCTGTATCTCATCACGTCTGACGCAGATGAAAGGAATTAAATACACCGCGCGCGCAGCAGCCGTTGTCCTAGATACAAAGGTCCGTTGTAATAGACGGTATATTTGGGGTGACGAAGTGGTAGTGCGCAGCAGATAGGACGTGGTAAATGTCTGGTGAGCAGCGGCAGCGGTGGTTGCTCGGCAAATGTTGCAGTCGGATTTTTGCTTGTTTTTTTTCTGGTGGTGAGGTGCTGCGCTAGCCATTATGCATACTGTGTCACACCTGTTATTACGAGCTGCTATTACGTATAAATACGGTGTTCTCAGACACAATTAGGCAGGACAATAAAAAGGAATTAGTGAGAGAAAAATACGGTGTGTTTGGATATCCAAAGGTAGCTTCTGGATGTTAAGTTTGTTTTGTATTAAAATATTTGATTAAAAAGCATACAACTACTTCATGTTTTATTCAAATAATGCTTCCAACAATATAGATAATTATGGCTCACAAACATGACATTTGCGTGTACAAAATAATCAGTAGGAAACTCTCATGCTAAAAAGCATTAGAATATACGTTTTCTCCAACGTTTTGGATCTGTACGTCAACACTAATTACTTTTTTACTTTTCGACTAAAAGAGTCCAATTAACATGAAATTTTTAAAACAACGAGTCCTTCAAATAATATTAAAAAAGTAAAAAGAAAACCACGTAGAAGAAAGGAAACATTAGTCAATATTGTGCAATATTGTGAATGGAAAAACAAACAAATTAACAGGTAATGTGAAGCATAGACAATTCTAAAAATATAGAGTTTATGGAGAGACCACATGAGAGAATTCTGGAAATGATTTTCTTATACAGAGAGTGAATCAATAAAAACTGCGAATTTCAATGGAGTTTTTCAACAAAATTTGCAAATAATAACTTATTTCATAAAATTATTCTTTAAGCAATTTGATATATTGTAAAAGTAAATTGTTATTTTACACTTTCTTATCAATTATTTTGGCATAGAAACTCATGATATTTGCACACAAAAATAAGAATATACAAGAAAATTGACAATAATAATAATATAAATAATAATAATAATAATATAAATAATAATAATAATATAAATAATAATAATAATAATAATATAAATAATAATAATAATAATAATAATAATATAAATAATAATAATAAATAATGATACAAATAATAATAATAATACAAGCAATATTCATTCAACAAAATTTGGTTATCATAATAGACAACTCTGCATAAAATAAAATGACTTTAAAAGAGAAATTTTAAATGTTATAAAAGAGAAATGTAAATTTACCGCTATTATTACAAATTACTTAATTTTCATACAAGATCAAGATCTGCAATCGAGAAAATGTTATTTTAAAAAATCGTAACTATCACGTTATCCATAACTCTCACCCCAACGCTCCATTGTTTGCCACTACTACGCAACGTTCTGAATGCTTCCCCGTCGGAGGTGATGGTCAGCCGATAACAACACCTCCGGGAGAACTGATGGGCGGGGCAGACGTTTCTGGGCACCGGCGTCTTGCTGGGGAGGCCGCGTTTTCAATTCTAGGAGCTCGTGTGAATAATTAAGCAATAAAGAGAGCGTTGCTCATAAATTCGCGTCTTCCTCCTCGTGCGCGCTATCTAGCGGGAGATCGCGTAATTAGTTTAAGCTCGCGAGGGGGCGCCGCGCCGGAAGACGGAGCTGCCGGCGGCGGGGGCGGCGGCGGCGGCGGCGGCGGTGGCGGCGGCGGCGGCGGTACGGGCGGGGGCGGCGGCGGAGGAGGCACAAGGTGTTAAAATTAGCAGGCGCCCGCTGGGCAAGGGAGTGGACGGTGGTATCCTGTGTGAGTTGGAGAGATTGGCTGAAGCTGCGGGGGGCGGCGTACCTTAAGGTGGGGGATCTAAGGAACAAGCTGGGAGGAACGGGGATGGAAACGAGGCACTGAAAGCGTTATTGTTGGGTGGGTGAGAAAGAGTGAATTAGAGTGTATGGGTGGCATAAGCTACGAGAGCTAAGCTAGTAGGGCAGAGAAATTTCAGAAATCTGGCTGGGGCTCTTGGAATGGAGGATTTTGTTAAGGAAGGCGTGTCAAGTTTCTGTGTGTGCATTAAAACTATTGTCACGCTCAGAGATCAGACTTAAACAAGGACGAGGACAGCAAGAAATGCGATGACGGGGGTAGGACGTCGGAACGTAGGATGACGGCGTATTGAGTGTTACTTGGAGCAACAACTACTTTCGTTATTATTTGCGTCAGTGTAGTGCATGTTAAAGTTGGAAGGTAACAGTGATTTTCCCTAGCTAAAATGTGATATCCAGGGCTGACCTACATGGCTTGCGGGGTTTTCCTCTTAAAGGAACTTGCTGGAGGTTAGCCCGAGCTGGCCATCGCCTTAGCTGACACAAGCTCTATCCCAAACTTGTCTGCCTACAAATTGTATTAATCAGAAAAAAACATGAAAAACTACCAATCCAAACAGCCGGTTGATAAAATTATTTTCGAAATAGTGGCTAAATTCGACGTAGGTAGTTAGTGAAGAAGTCCGCCACCGTGGGGAGTCGAACTCTAGGACTTCCAGGACCATCAGAGACGCTGCAGGAACTCTAGAACCTGCAGAACCATCAGAGGCGTTGCAGTCAACGGACGGTATCACTGATCACCCGGTTGAAGACATCAGGCAGAGTAAGAACAGCGAATGCGGCGAAGGGGAGGGACAGTGAGGAACAAGCGGGGAGAAATCTGAGAATGGTAAACGGCGAAGATGTCGCCAAGAAATACGAGACGGTGAGGGCGGGGAGGGCGGCGAGGGCGGCGAGGGCGGCGAGGGCGGCGAGGGCGGCGAGGGCGGCGAGGGCTGCTGTGGCGAGTGTGCCACGACCCAAGGACTCTTGAGGCGACGCTGTCTTGCATAACTGAGCCACAAGTGGCGCGAATGGCGCACGTATGTCGCCCCATGTAACCCATTGGGGCTTGTTCGCCTAACGAGGGCTTCGTAGGCAAGGAACAGATGGACACGCAAGAAATGTGTAAAAGAGAATTTCAAGTAAAAGGGGATACAATTTGGAAGCAATTTCAAAACAAAATTTAACCTATTAAGATAAGGAAACACGAAGCAGTAAATATAAACAATGTTTCAATTTATTTCAAACAATAACAAAATCAGGAGATTGAGAAAAAATGTCCCAGAAAGCAAAGGACAAAATTTAACTAAATATTGGAAAGAAACAAAGAAATAATATCAAATAAAACATTGTGAGAAACATTAATGAAAGAGCTGCATGAAAGTAATCCAAAAAATAATTATGGAAATAAATTTGCATAAAATTTAAAAATAATTAAGTAAGGAATGAGTATTTTTATTGGCGAAAGTTAAAACTACCCACAACTACACACAATCGTTAATAAAAATAGGCACAGTAATAAGATAGCTTGACCATTGCGTAATGCAGTCCTCATTAAGTCCCGTAGAGACGATTTTCTAAACGCGCCTCCTGCGCCGCTCTCCCAAGTCTCTCCGACGTGAACACGAAGGGAGAGAACTCACTCGGGGATGCGCACGGTATTCGAACCGCGACCTGCGCGGGAGGGAAGGCGCACTAATTAACCCCTCAAACGGTCTCTGGAGGATTCTGCAGGGAAGGCGAGCCCGGCCACGCTCCCACAGCGCCGCCTCCACCGCCCGACAGCGACGGGACAGGACGGAAGGGGGCGTGGCCGCGGGCGAATGCGGAGACGGCGCCCCGCGGGGAGCGGCGTACCCCAAGGTCTAGGAACGAGGCGCGCGCTCCCCAGGGCTCTGTGGACAGCCGCTTGAGCATGGACTGTGGAGGGGGAGTGGCACTAACAGCCCTCTCCCCCCCCCCAATGCTTTTGCGAACGATGTGAGTTGATGGCGCGTTCTATATCTACGTGTGTGTGCACCATTCTGTTTAAACGCCATGCATGCCATTTAAACTCAGATGATTGGAGGCGTACTCACGGTAGTACTCAAACAAGAGAGCAAGTTGGATCTGAATTTCTGACGCAGGAAGGGTATTGTGACGCAATTGACGATTCTCTGTGCCCGAAAAAATGTATTTTCTATCTACAACTTTGCTACACATGATGAATATTATAAATATTAAAACGTTTGACATTTAAGACTGTTTTAAAGAACAACACATCTAATGTGAGTGAATGTGTTGAAATGCATTGCAGATAAGTGTCTTGAATATGATGAGATCAGTGGGGTTAAATTTGTAGAAATCATATATTCTAAGATCTCTGGCAGGGGAAAAATATAACATTTTTTTGCACTTACTAGTGACATAAACTTTCACAATGGATTAATTCAGAACCAATTAATTTGCTTGATTTCTATATTGCCGAATTGGGAAATTCTGTATTGTCGAATCAAACCGGAATTTTGTATAGATGATGCATATATTATATAATGTCTAGATAAGAGGAAATGTACTAGGGAAAGTAAATTTCTTTGAAATTTTGTTTTGGCTGAAGCCGTATGACGTAAAATGGTAGTTTTCAATTCACAGCAAGCAGAACACGAAGAGCAAGAAATGAAATAGGTAACCAAAAGTCACAGAGGGACAGTGATATTTCTATTTTGTGTAAACACTATCAACTTCTTCAATGCTAGAATGTCTTGGAGTGGACTATTTCATTTTTAGCCTTCGATATGTGGACGATTAACAATAAAATCCATCTTCGCTGAAAAATAGTATTTTCAGAACTAATCAAAAACACTGATTCGAATCTTCAAGACATTTCTTTTTATCACAATTACACAACATTACTTTTCTTTGCAAGTTACAAACTATGAAACTTTGACAAGGTGCTACTGGCAAACTTTATAACTTCAGACTACGAACGTAATGAACTCAATTTTTTTGCATTTCACAGAAAAATAATATTTCCCTTAACGAAAACAATATTTTATTTGTGTAAGTCTATAGAACAATATTGAATTTGGAGCATCATGGTTTTAAAAAATATTTGCCTCTCTTAAATCAAACTTAAGGAGAGGTATTGGTCAATAGTAATGTCTTGGGAAGAAGTTGTCAACCTAATTGTTGCAGATAAAATATTTTTATTTAAAAAATTATGAACTTGCAGATAGAGCAAATAACACTGTCCATAAGTCGAAAATAAAACGAAACTAGCGTTCCAAAATAATACAGTTCGAGAAAAAGAAAATGAAAATTGCGATAACTAATTTTATGGAAAAATTATTAGCATGGTTTGAAAACTAATTTTTTCATAAAAGAGCAATTCGTACTCTTTGTTTTATGGTCGTGATATAATTTTTATTTTAGCCTATGTTCTTAGGAGTTTGAATTTTCATTGAATATTGTTATTGTGGTGAGTTTGCGTTGGCATTTACAATGTGATAATTATAGGAGACGTCATTGCCAACAATATTGTTAGCAATGACGACTCATATAAACATTTTATTTTAATTGAATCCGTGAATTGATGATATGAGTGTAATTAGTGTTAATTAATTAATTGCTGTATGGTATGAAAGAAAATGAGTCGGACGGGCAAGTAAATGCAGGGACCACACTTCGGAAGAAAGCATGAGAACGGGTGACGAGAGGTGGCGAAGGCGCCCTGGTAGAGAGCGTGACTAAGAGGAGGGAAGCGTTTGAGGGTTGTTCGGAGGGCCGAGTGGATCGGGTAGTTGGCTGGCGTGTGCGCGTGCGTGGGCGTGGGTGGCTGAGAGGGGTGAGTGGGGGGAGGCTGATGGACGACTTGTGGTCAGGCGACGCGAGGCCCTCGGAGGCGCGCGCTGCGGTTGCGCTGGCTTTGGCCCTTTGCGACGCCCCTCAAACTGCCTCTTCCACCACTACCACTTCATCCACTTCCTCCTCCACATCTTCGCCCTCCACCTCTTCTTCCCCCACATCTTCCTCCTCCACCTCTTCTTCTCCATATCTTCCTCCTCCACCTCTCCCTCCTCTTCCACCTCCTCTTCCTCCACGTCCTCCTCCTCCTCTTCCTCCTCCTCTTCCTCTTCCTCCTCCTCCTCTTCTTCCTCCTCCTCCTTCTCTTCTTCCACCTCTTCCACCTCTTCCACCTCTTCCTCCTCTTCCTCCTCTTTCTCCTCTTTCTCCTCTTTCTCCTCTTTCTCCTCTTTCTCCTCCTATTCCTCCTTCGCTTCCCCTTCCTCCTCCTCCTCCTCCACTAAAACCACCTCCACCACTGCCACCTCCTCGTCCTCTTCCCCTCCTCCTCTTCCGACTCAATCTTCATCACCAGTATTCTGTCCTCTTCTTTTCTCTACATCACTATCACCTTCTCCTCCTCCATCATCACCTCCTCTCGCACCTCCCTTCTTCTGATAGCCCTGCTTCACCATCTCCAATGTAATTACACACTGCTTTAATAGTACTAGTTCACACCACAAACACCACCACCACAACTTCAACCACCATTAATCCTTAACCAACATTACTTTCACTCCTTCTCAACCTCCACCACCACGACCATTACCATCACCACCACCATGGGGCCATCGCCCCTTCGTCTAGCTATCACTCGGCCGTCGAGAAGAGCTGTAGCCACAGGCCGCCCCCGGCCACAGAGAAGGTTACTGCCACTGGGCTGGTGCAGCCTCAACAGCTTTCTTTCCTCTTGGATGGTTTAAAAAGCGGCCTCCTACACCGCGCGACACTAAGCACCACCGCCTATTTAAGAGCCACGCAACGAAGACTTGTTGATTTACACTAGAGGTATCCTTGTGTACAGAGCGTCGAAACTTTGCAGAGAAGTTCTTCAAACAATTTTAAACGTATATTGTACAATAAACTACTTGAATATTCCGAATGTCTGAGTCGTAATAATCACTCATAATTTGGTTTGAAGACTGCTTTCTAGGCAAACATTTGCATTGCAAAAGCATAGAAGCACTCCAGAAACGTATAAATTGTTTATTATTTAAAAAGGAAATTAATATATTTGTTCAGTAATAAAAAACACAGAAATAAAAAAATAGCCAATTTATACAATTTAACTGATATATTATTTCTGGATTAATTTTTCCTTCTACACAAATATATCAATATGACTACTTATTGCTAGTATAATATCTTAAAGTTCAGACGAGGCTCATTTTAAAACTAAATTTTCGAAGGAGGGACGTTTCATTAATAACCATTAACACCACGACCCCATATAACAACTCCAAATGAAAGATTAAATCACCCTCTATAGTGATGGTATTTTTATTACTACAGCAGGGTCAAATCTTAAAAAATAGCCCTATAATTTCGAGAAATATGTAGTTGCCACTAATACATCAGAGAGTATCGTAACGTATTGCTTAGCACGTGAATTCTGTAGAGATTAAATTGACTTTCTTCTTAAAATGGTAAACTTCACATTTCATACAATTTGGATCGTACACATCACCAGTCTCTTGTATGTATGTATTTACTTGGCGCAACAGCCCGTGAACGAGCTCAGATCTAGTGACAACGTATCTGCTTCGTGGCAATGGGTGAAGGGGGTACGTGTGAAGGGGGTACGTTGATATCTCCACGCCGTATTCCGGTCTTCTCAACTTGAGAACTGAATTTTCTCATCGTCATACAGCAAAACGCACCCTATAATCCTGCCTCATTGGGAATCGAACCCGGGACCGCGTAGTGGAAAACGCGCACGCTGACCAAGAGCTAGCCACCAGCCATCACCATCCTCTTACCCATCTTAATATCTATGATCGTCCATAATCCTCTCTTTCGATCAGTACTCCGCCCCTTTGGCCCGCGTCTTGCAAGAAATTTGGACGAGAACCGTCTATAGGTCGGCGTCGTCTGAGCTGCGCGTTTTACGGCGTAGAGAATGCCTTTATTACCGACCGCTGCCCGGCCGTCCTCCCCACCTTCCCGGTCCCGTCCCCTACCCAACTGTCCCTCGTACCCGCCCCCGCCTCCGCCCGCGACCGCGCGGGCGACGTTAGAGCCTTGCGAAATGCGATTTCCGCCCTCAAGTGGATTTTCCTCGTCGGTGGCTGCTCGGTGTCCGACGCGCTCCGTTCCCGCACCGCCCTCATGGACGTCCTCAGTCCTCAACCGTCGGCCCGCAGCCCCCAAGACGCACTCTGAGGGAGGTTGGTGGAGGAATGGAGAGAATATTCGTCATCCGACATCCTCAATCCACCACCCGTCCTCAGTCCACCACCCGTCCTCAGTCCACCACCCGTCCTCAGTCCACCACCTGTCCTCATTCCTCAACCGTCGCTTACTTTCAGCCGCAGACCCCATGACGTACTCAGAGGGAGGTTGGTGGAGAAATGGATATAGTATTCGCCATCCGACGTCATCAGTCCACCACCCGTCCTCAGTCCTCAACCGTCGGCGACTCTCAGCCGCAGATTACAAACGCACTTTGATGGAAGTTGGTGGCGATATGGATAGAGTATTCGCCATCACCGCTATCCGAGTTCGATTCCTAGCCATTGCATGTGCAACGAATGAACAAAGCGTCTTCGCGGCAAGGTCCTTCGTTCCCCATGCCTCTTATTCTGCCATTCCTCCATCACTGTATATTTACGAGTATTCTCTCTATATATTGTTAGTGGGCGGATTTTCATGACCTATAACATCGCCAAAATTGATCTATAAAAATCTCTTAAATTTTTTTTTACAATGCCCTAAAAGCAATGAAAAATTACGTAAAAAGTCTGGTCAAAACCAGTTCAGAAAAACAACTCAAGCTGTTCATTTCGTTTAAATGAACTCAGCTTACAAAATTTTCGGTTTGGACTGTTCTTTATCAGAAAATCTCTGTCTTCAGTTATCTTCTCGTAATAGCTGACACGACAATTGCACAGCTCGTCACACGACGACAAGGTGTCACAGGAATTTTATATTACATACATACAACAGTTCATATTGTATAATATGAGCAAAGTAATCGAATAGGCTACCCAGGAATTATGTGGAGAACATCTATTGCATCTCGTAAATGTTATTTGTAGCAAGTACCATTAAAATGATATTAACATATATGAAAAACTGCTTTAAAACAACGGCAAAAGATATAAAATGATTAGTAGTCGAAAGTGAATAAAAATGCAAAAAAATAATCCCTTATAGAAATGGGTAATTTGCTTTTGCCATAGCATAAAATTAATACCTGTACTAAAAGGCATTGTTCTAAAGTGAAAACAAAAAATGTCATTTCAATAGAACACGCCCCCGTCAAGAGGACTAGTAGTAAAAGGACATGCAAACACTTTAAAACGTAATACAATTAAAACGTAATACAATATTTAATTACAGAAATTAATTAAAAAGTACAATCTTTAAAAAACTAATTACAATTTTCGGTAATAAACGGCGTTCCACAAAGTTCATCAGTATGTTGGGATTCGAAAGATTCTGCCGGGGAGGCCATACTATTTGACGTGGATGACAATAGTAGTATCGCACTTTTAAATTTTGACCAAGTTATAAGCTGGGTCAGGTTCAGAACCTGTCCGGAGGAGACTTCTAGTAACCTGTCGCTCTAATCGATGGTTTTCTGTGTTCCTCCAATCAATACCTGGTGAATGCCGCATTGGTACAATAACAAACGGGCCGTGGTATTTTCCTTCTCTAAACTTTGTCCTCCCTCCTTTTCCCATATACACACACATACTAAATTGACATACATGCACTTTACTACCACATATCGGAGGAGTAATAGGGGTCTTCGTGCTTGCTCGGTCTGGGGCGATTCGCTCGTGGAGATATCTAAACAAAGAAATAACGGAAGCCAACATGTAGACGGTGCCGATCTCAAATTTTAGTAGGAATGAACACCGCCACCTCCTGGATATGACATACACTTTCATCAGGAGATTAATGATCTAAGTAGTTGACGCCACCAGTAACTCGAAGTTTTTTATCTTTCATGCTTTTGCAAAGTGTTTTAAGTTAACGACATACGTTTCTAGAAACGTTCACAACACCTATACTTCTTTTCTTCATTTCATAGACGAACTGACGAGTTCTAGCATGCAACTAGTTTACAAAATAATTTGAAAGTAAGTCGATATAATTATATATGATTAATAAAATACATAAGTAAAAATGTGTAACATACAACAAATTTTAATGAAATATTGTGAATAATAATAAGGAAAGTAAATTTTTGAGAAAATACAAACCACCACTATCACTTAATTTTTGACAGTAGATTAACTTTTCAAGATCACTGCACATATTGTGTATGGAGTGTCCCTAAGCGCACTCGAATGATTGATTTATAAACAAAATTAATGACCTACAAAATACCTATCGTATCAATTGCAACACAGCCCATACGATTGCGTGGTCATTAATTACGCACGATTTCACAAAACATGATTGGGTACTTCACTTCATTTTACTCCCACGTGTAACTCTGTTCACTTCATCCACTTTCAGAACTTTAGGTTTTGACACCAAAATGAGGTCTTAACATTGTTCTCAACCCAATATAATTCTTGGAATTAGTATCCATTTTCTCCTCATTCTGTGACGCGTAAACCTTAAACAACACGCGTTTTGTAACGATGTTGATCAGTTCCATACCTAGTCACGAACTTAAGCAAGAGAGAAACCATTCTCCTTCCTGGGAAGATGCTCACTATGTTGGTTTTCCATGGTAACGGTGATCACCAAAGTGGTATAGCGATGAACTATGGTTAATAAAGGGATGATTGTTCAGATGTAATACGTGGTGGAATGATAAAATAACTACATTAAAACCATGTGGTGGAAACAGACATGCATTAAGTGGGTCTAGAAGCTTAAGTAACCTTACCTCCACGTACGTAGTTTCAATCCTCTGCCCGAGGCAGTGTTTCCGTCTTGCGTTTTTCAATTTCTAGTTTCCTTTTTAAGAAATGATAATTTATAGATTTCAATAAAACATTTCGCCTTTTTACTCATTAGTTACAGAAAGATTGTGGATTTTTATCGTTTATAAGAAATAATTGACAGAAAACAATGTAAGTGGGGTACTTCTGGGTTGTAAATATCTATTCATTCCTTCATCAATAGATTTATGTTGTAAAATAGAAGTGTGCAGGGTGATGTAGGTAAAAGAACAGAGGCACAAGCAACCTTCAACACACGTTACACTGCAACCCACATTGACGAGGAAAACTAGGAAATAATTCTTGTAAACGCTTGAAACCAAGTTTATATGTCTTATAGGAACACAACGTAAGATCTTTATGCCTTATTTTTTTAACGTGTTGCACGTTCTATTTCATATTTCGAAGAAACTTTTTTTAAATTCCGTCGTAGGTTGTTAAAAGCGTTCGGATTTGGAATGAGATTTCTATTTTATGTACTAATGCGTATGTTTGTAAATAAATAAATACAAAAAGGACTTTTCTCTGTTTTTTAAATTTCTGGTGCATAAATCTTGAGTGAGAAAGTCAGAGAGACTTGTAAATTTATTTTACCAGTAATAAAAAAGTGTTTGGACTTATTTAAAAGTTAATGATACAGGATTTCAAAAACTAATCAGGAATTTGTTTACCTAAACATATAAGCAACTAAACGTTGTAGGTTCAGTTCGTAATGTGACATATTTATTGCAAAGTTTTGTGAAAAAATATGCATCTAAATCAAACATGAATTGTATGACACAAACAGTTGCTTGAAATATGTTTCTATGATAGTATATAGGAATATTTCCGTGGTAAAAATCCCTTTTAACATTTTTTCTGACAGTGATATCCCTATCATACATACTGTATACATACATACTGTATACATACATATACAGACATAGGTACCCGGCAAGTCGATGACTTACAGAGTTTCGAAACCACTCGAAAATAATGTAGTGTCCTCAAGGCCATTCTATTTATCTGATATACGGGAGTAACACATTGAACGATGCATTTATTCTGAAGCTTATATTTTCTCAAAAAAAGAGAAAATGCAAAAGAGAGTGACTTCCGAGATTTTTGAAAATAACGGATTCACGTGTAAGCCCGACTATTTTTCATTTACTACACATATTACGAAATGTGATTGAACAGAACACTGAAATTTCTTTCTGGATATTTAGTATTTTAAATATGTACATTTAGAGGTGATTCTAATTATTATTGAGAGGATAATGAGAAATGTTACGTTTCAATTGGGAGTTATAACTGGGGATATTAGTTTATTAGGAAAGTTATTCTGTTGGAAAAATACTCTTCAGTATACACAAAATACTGATACATTTCATTTATGAAAGCTCATTTCTTGAGGCAATTCTATTCATGAATTGTGAAAATTAAGGAGATGATTACTGAATATTGTTTGTAATTATAACTATTAATGCTATAAGTAGCTAAAATATATCATTATGGACAAATTAGATGATTCATGGCAGAGCATCGTATTAAAATTTATGAGTGGGAATGCAGGAGTGTGTAATTACAAATGAGCACAAATATCTTTAGCTACGTGTATTTTTTTTCATAATCGATCGCATTATGAACATTTTCACGAATTTTTGAAGTGTATGTCAAGAATTGCTGGTATTATTTTGACTTCAACATCACTCTTTATTTAAATGGATACAAGAATTAGCCATTTCATCTAATTCTGAAAACAATAATTTCCCATGTAATCCTCTCCAAGCACGCAAATAAATATAACATAAAGATTAATATAACGATTATATTACGATTAATATAATTTTATTGAGTTTCATTGGGGTAGATATGACAGCACGGGGCTGGCATTTCAACGCAAGTGATACTTTGATCCCATCCGCACGCTCGTCCTAGGAGCATCCTCCAAATGGGCTGTCGCCCCGCGGGCGCCCTTTAGCTGTGGAAGCGGAGACGCACGCAGCCGAGACGCAAGGACGAAGAGAGGTATAATAAGCTACCTTGCAACTGACAAGCAATCTAGTAAAGAATGGGTTTCTGCGCGCAAGAGCGACCTAAGCGCCCACACCGCGAACAATTGACTGCCGCCGAGCGCGCAGCTCACTCGCGAACGCCGGGAGTCACTCTTCTCCCCCCCCCCTCACTCACCCACCCTTCCCCCTCCCCTCTTCTCAGAGGGGTGGAGGGGCGAGTGAAGGACGAGACCAACTTCTTCCCCCTGGGCCTTCCAGTTAATAAGAGCGAGGGATGATGTCCAATATAGAGGCATCCCTGTATTCCTATAGAGTAGGTACCCTTCGTCCGGAGTCATTCTTCCGAAATCGATTTACGATCCCAAACCGGCCTTTGTGAGACTTCGGATTTTTTAAATTGAGTTTGAAACGATGCTTTTCAAACATGTTTCTTTAACGAGACCAATGTTTCTATATTGAATACAGTTCATTGCGCAATACACGAACTTGAATACAAAACGTTTGAATGGTAAAGTTGTAAAAAGACTTCTCCATAATGAAATCTAATCATTGAAATACACAATACACAGGCAGAGAACGATATTGCATTGCCCGTCTAAAGAATAATTTCAACAAATCCATTCAATTCGATTGATTGTATAAATTGACGTAACTTTTAAAATGGTCGCATTTACATGCACTGAAGAACGAGAAAAGAATTTTAAAGGAGCTACCGAAGAC
Source organism: Gryllus bimaculatus (assembly GCA_017312745.1). Lineage (NCBI taxonomy): Eukaryota > Metazoa > Arthropoda > Insecta > Orthoptera > Gryllidae > Gryllus > Gryllus bimaculatus. The sequence goes on from BOPP01000046.1 coordinate 3,513,576, forward strand.
GCTGCAAAGTACACTCAACGTTCTCAGTCCCAATTGAAAAAGATTTCGACGACTATGAACTTGAAAAGGAAAATATCGAATATTGAACACAAGATTCATGTTCGAGACTACATGCAATCTGTTTTCTTTCCGATAAATTCTCTGTAAATTGGATAGCGTTGTATAAATGTGTTGTCATCTGTATGACAAAGTTTGATCATCAACAAAGAGCAATGTAGATGCTTAACGAGTGTGCGTATGTTTAGCCGAGACATTCTAGTGAAGTACGACGTACACAAATGCGCCATTCACAGTATTTACCAAAGAACCATATCTAACATCTCGATCTCTGAGAAAATGTCAAAAATATAATAAATAATAAAAACAGAAAGTCAAATCGGATATGAGAGATCAATAAAAATCAAAAAAGTGGCGACTTGAGGAATGTAGAAAGACTTCTAACGAACAAAAGAAATTAATGTAAAGGAAAAGGGGAATAAAACAGAGGAATGCTGACGGTGAAAGAGAATATTAAAAGTAATGTATGCTGAAATCTATTTTTGTTATTATCTTTATAAGATAACAGCATGAAGACGTAATAGAAGGGCAACACAAAGTATAAAGATGCAGCCTCAAAAGAAAAACAAAGTTTCCGTACTAAGAAAAGTTTACAATTCCAAAACGGAAAACTTCGTGAGAAGAAAGATGATAAAATTAATTTTGTTTCCGTAGAAAAAGAACATAACCGAAGACATTAAGAATATAACATTAAGACTATATAAGACATAACATTACGACTACTTAGCGAGACGGCGACCGAAATGATCAGGATAGAAGCCTGACGAAAACTATCGGTAACTACCGAGAACACGATCATGCTTCTGAAGTGGGATAAATATTTTATAAATGGATTTATCATTGGATGAAATCTAAATATGCTTTAGCTGTTTGTCAAAAAATACTAGATTCCTGGAATTTATATATATATATATATATATATATATATATATATATATATATATATATATATATATATATATCGTTTATATACCGATAGTTTTCGTCATGCTTCTATCACGATCAGTTAGGTTGTCGTCTCGCTAAGTAGTCTTAATGTTATATTCTTGATGTCATCGGTTAGGTTGTTTTTCAACAGAAACAAAATTAATTTTTATCATATATGATATTTTCTTTTTGCAACAGCTATGGTCTGTCTTTGTAGATTCTTTGATAGACTGTAGGCTAAATGATAATTATGGTATGAGAGTTGTAGCACATTCTCTTTTTTAGACTACAAAACAATGCTTAAAATATTTTTTCTTGTCTAATAAAATAATTACTATTAAGGAAAATGAAGGGAATTTTCAAAATAATCATAATTGAAATTATAATATGTATACTAGATGGGTTCTTAGGTAGAATAGTGTTGCTGTGGTAAATGAGGAAAAAACATTTCCCAGAATAGGCATTCAACTTGTTCTCTTGAATTTTTCTGGCCCTCGTCAAACTACCCATTCCTTGAAGGACATGCAAACAGCTGGGAATGATCAGTGATGAAAGAGCAGCAATGGTGAGGGCGAGGCTCGGGTTGCTCCTGCATTAAGGGCTGCCACAAAAGGGACAGCAGCGGGGTCGGGGCAGCGCACCGCAGGCCATAGGGCTCAGGGAAAGATTCCGCAGCCGCTGCAGCCACCACCGGAGTCGACCTCTGGAAATCGATAGCGGGAGCGCCGCGCCGCGACAGTCTCTTGTCAGCGCCCCGCGGCTGGGTGCTCAACTCTTCGGCGGCGACGGCGACGGTGGCGGTAACGCGAGGAAATGTTGCGCGTCTCGCAACAAGCTGACGACGTACACGTCAATGCAAGCCGTGTGAAATAATTGCGACCTCTTTATGTCCCTGTGAAGAGATCACAGGAAAATAATTATAATTTTGGTTATGTTTCGATATCAATGTCTTTATTCTTTCTGAAAATTTGGTGAAAATGTAATAACGCATTCTCGCTACTAATATATACTGTGTGTATTTCGCGGCTTTGCTGCAGTGATCACCAATGTCAAATATAATGCAACATGTAAACAACAATAGATATTTTGCTCTTGAGGTTATTTTATCTCGGCCTTTTGCGAAAAAATATTGTATATGTAACACTCTATATTATAAACATGTTTCCCCACGTTTTAACTTTTTATTTAGATATTAATAGGGGAGTACATCTGAAATTATCATGTTAAACAATAAATTAAAACCACTAGATAACAAGGTTAGGTTGAAATAAAAACTCCTCATAATAAATACTACCAATAAACCGTATACAATTATTGTGTAGTTGTTTCTTCAAACCTTAGAAAGTATAGTAGTTTTATGTATCTTTTATGACAGTCATTATAGATGTTCGGTCTGACGAAAGTCTCAATAAAGGGTTAAAAACTACTCCAATTACATTTATTTATATACAGTATATTTATACCGCCTAGTAAACATCAATATTTTTAGACAGTAAAGCCATATAAAATTGTTAATTTCATGTTCTGGACTTACACTAATCATTCACGATTAAAAGTAAATTTATGAATTTTCAAAAAATTTGAAACGTTTCGACTCATTGTCTTTCTACAAAACTGCAGATTCGATTCTTGTTGTCGTTCTGGACCTTCGGCGTTGCTAATTCAAAATCTTATAGGAGGGCACAGTTTCTCAGATTCCTCTGTCTAAGACGTCGATAATACTCTCGTTCCTGATGCAAGGACAGGCAACTCCCCGAACTGGCTTAAAATTCTGTCTAGTAAAGGGCAAATGCACATATTTCTCAAAGGTCACGGAACTCCGGATCGGAGCATTGAGGATAGTAGTCAAAATGAAGTTGAATAGTTACTTGAAAACGCAAGTAGTCGCATTAACAAGAAAAATAAAAGAAGATTATAATTTTTCTGTAAACGAAATAATATTTTAACAATACACTATTGTTATTTTTTCGTGCCTATAAAATAACTTCTTAAGAAGCGAAAGTTATTTAATGCTGCGGGAAAAAACGGCAAATTTTCGACAGAAAGTCTTATTACAGGGCCCTGGTAACGAAAAAGGGGATAAATTCAATTGCCAAATTTTCCTTTTGCTATTCATTTACAAATCAATTATTTAGGAATTATTTAAAATCTATTTTTAATTCTGCTAGCTTTCAAGGAATATCAGATTAGATTACTTCAACGACTCGGGATCTCTTTTGTGAATTACGAGTTATTGATGTGGCATGATTTACCTGTGTGAAAAGAAGTTATGGTTGACAAAAGTTTGTTGATACTTTCTTGAGAAATTTAGTCTTTGCGGCAAATGTACGACTTTTAATGAGCAGTGTTAGGTAGTCTTTAAATACTTGCACTTGAAATACGTATTTTAAATAGATTCACATATTCATACGCGCCAGTTGAATGACTGTTTTCCCTTGCAGGATTTAAATGTAACTTCATATTAACTTCTCCCCATAGCACGTCACACACAGTTTTTAACTGTTTTGACGTAAATAAATACTTTTGCAAACTAGAAGTTTACTATCTGATGATATGTTTGAAAAACCTGTCGTTTTAAAAGGAAATTCCATTTCTTTGTGTTAGACATGTTTGTGATATAATTTTATATTTGAAAATGTTTATATATATATATATATATATATATATATATATATATATATATGGTTACAATCTATTACAATAACAATTGTTCAGAAATTTGAATGACTGTTAATTACTAATTTACAGTATAGTGTTGCAATCAAATATAATACAAAATTATTATATATTTGTGGTATTTTAAGTAGAAAGTACATCCTGAAATTAATTTTTAATTGATGAAAAAGTGTACACGTCAAAACTCTGCAAAATAACAAGCCATTAGCTCTAAGGCAGACATTCGTGGGCGTTTTAGAGAATCGGAACGAAAACGTGCAAGTTGGTAACACAGTGCGCGTAGCGCACTTTATTCAAATCGAACGTCAAGTTCTTACATTTCCCTCTGTGTACTGGGTACAATGAAAACGTCCTCACTTCTAGAAAATCTTACCTTCTATTCTAGTCTGATTTTCAGCAAAGCTGAATTTTGATGGATATAATAGAAATATAAGTGTTGCTTGATATAAATTAGAATATAGAAAAAGTTTTGATTTTTTGCAACATCAGCGTAAATATTCTTCGTACTATCGAACAATAAAATTTAATCACAAACGTTGAAGCATTTTGTTTTGGAAAATGTCTCAGGGACTTCATGAAAACGAAAAGGAATAGATACAATTTCAAATGATTAATATTCTTTTGTTTTTGTGTAATTTATTTAAGAAATTGCATTATATAACTTGTGTAAAAAGTATTACGTAACTTTTACTGAAGGCGAGAAAGTACATGCTGTTTACCACCACTAATTTTCATTTTTACTGGTATCACGTTTGCTATAATTGTCTGAAGTCATATTAAAACATCAAATTCAATAACAACTTTTATTTACCATAGCACAATATTCATTTTTGTAGAGATATCCTCTATTTAGTGGGAACGCGGAAAATAGAAATAAACCTGAGGTGGCACAAGTATCTGTTACCACATCTCCCGGATCAGTTACGTAATTTTCAATTCCATAAATAATAAATATTCTGACTCCTGAACAAAATTTTAATTATTTATAAAGAGCATGTAATTTACGGAATTAAAAATATTTGAATTACTTATGTAACTGGAAAAATATACCAAACCCTTTGTCTTTGAAATTAAATATTTTTCTAACATATTGAGTCGAAAGAGAATTCTACTGCCTTCGACAACTCATCCCGCAAATAGTGTCCCCCTTTACAGAATAATAGATAATAAAAACACTTGATTACAGATTTATTCTCGTACTTCAAAACTGGTGTAGACAATCGTGTTTTTATTGTATAGCAATCGAAGGGAAAACCGTCCACAGAAAAGTATTAATTTGAATCCCTTGATAATTAATCGTCTTTCTGCCTGTCTCCTTTAAAACCCTTCAAGAAGTTTTTTGAAGAAAATATTTTTCCTCGAACGCCTTGATCTAGTTGTAGAAAATGTGAAATAAGAGTCGGTGTTCTGAGAAACCTTAACATAATTGCACAATTTAGAAAACTAGTGGTTCAAGCACATACATTATCACACATAGTTACGGAGATGTGATATTAAAATACTGCAATTGCTGCCCATATTAACACATCTCAGCCAACACTTGTAAAAATCATCGCAAATTTTACAACAAAAGGAACGAAAACTAATTCTTTTAAAGCTAATATATCAACATATATTCGGCAAATAAATGCGAAATCTTGCCTTTTAAAAACTTCTAACTTAATACTGCGATTCAGCCGTGTCAGTCGCTATTGTCTGCAATACGTTTCAGCCAGAGCTAATTAATAATTGTAAATTGAAGACGTAACTCATTATTCTAAAAAAATAATTTATTCTATTTACTTAACGACTAATTAATAGATCCCGGAAATTCATTCACTAAAAAAGTTATTAAGAAATTTAAATATTTTAGACATTCCACAAATTGTCCAGATCATTGAAGAAAATATCTATCGCAACTTTCAACTAACCAATAAAGGAATGATTTAGAGAAATTTTTGGGAACAATAATTCCTTGAAATTGAGAGTGGGGCGTTTCGGACCTGACAAAATAACGGGATTTCCCAGAATGTGAGGGAGAAACACTCACAGATTTATCCATCTCAACAATCTTTCGAATAGAAGGTTTGAGCGTCCACCACTCTCACAAGTTGTTGAGAAGTGGCGGTCGCTATAGCTTTACGAAGGAATGAATAAGTAAGTGCGCTCATTGCTTTCGCAGGGCCGAAATTTGCTTGCGGATGCACAAGAGCTTCGGGGTTCCACTCCCGACCCCCGCGCCTCGGTACGTTCCACTTGCCTCCCCCCCCCCTGCCT